>CM060843.1:114339368-114939368 GCA_030762175.1 Metallyticus violacea
TACATTTTGATTGCATTCATTATGGATTAATTCTCATTCAGAAATATTATCCTCTGCTTTATTCGACATTGATTGTTCAACGTATATACTTTAATGAATTTAGTTTTTTTAACTAAACATTATTATTTTAAGAAAGGCATTAATGTTATTTATGTTTTTGAAAGTCTTTTCGTAATTTAAATTCTTTGCGTTTCTTACATTTGTGTGTCTGTGTGTTTTTTTTTTAACATTAAATTTGTAGTGAAACATATAAGTTGCCATTCTGGAATGAGGAAATTAATCCGAAAAAAATTGAATTTAATTGACGAGTTGATTCGGTTTTTTTTTAAATATGTAAAACGCATTTCTGTAAAGTCAGCTGCCTAAAATTCTTCGCGAATGAATGTTTACTGCCATGAGACCAACAGGGAATTGGTAAGTATACAGAACCCAGTTATTCAAACTTGTTAGAAAGAGATATAGCTACTCTCTCTCTCTCTCTCTCTCTCTCTCTCTCTCTCTCTCTCTCTCTCTCACATATCGATGTTGCCGCCGCTACCTGCAAATCCTCAAGGAGACGGAGGAAGGAAGCAAACTCTTGGAATTCGGCTACATGAAGCAGTGACGCAACTTTCTCCATCACTGCCGTTATCCTCTTCTTCCCCACTGGAGTCTGCCTCGTTCTCCTCATTGTTATCACAAAGAGCTAAATCAATTCCTGTCCAGAACTTCCTCCACTGATCATCTTTGCTCCATATTTTTCACATATTCACATGCATTCTTAAACAACGTTTTAACGTCACCGGTTTTGAAAGATATGTTTAGCAACGTCCTGTTGAATTTGCGCAAATATTAAATCTATGGCGTTGAATGAATGAATGGTATTTAACACCCGTTTATACTACAGAGGCACCACAGGCGGTGGACCTTGATGATACAGGAGATGAAATGATATATTGGGAAAGGGTTCATTTTTAAGGAAGGAAATGTTCAAGGCCTAATTTTAGGGTACCTGCCCGGCATTTGCTTTTATGAGGACTGATGAAAATCTGGAAAAAACCTCAGTCAGGGAGAACGGTTCTGGTGGGATTCGAACCCCAGACCTCCCGTTCACGAGTCCGCACCTTAATGACCTCGGCCACCCGTGGCGATCGTCTATGGAGTTGAAGTCACAGTAATAGGATGGTAATCGCACTACACCATGACGCTTCATTTATCCCATTGTATTAATTTCAAATTCCGTTTTTCATCTTTATAAGTTCATATAGCACTGGTTTTGTTGCACCTAAGTTCAATTCAAATTTTTTTACACGTAGCCATCTGTACGTATCAGCTGTTAATGTCGATGATAATGCAGCTTTGTTTACTTGTGTTGAATGAGAAAATATATATCTATAATTATGGAGGATGTTGGCAAGTGATTGTTGCGAAAACCAATTTTTGAACATCTGCCCATGCATTTCCTTACGATAGTCTCTGGTTTTTGAATGGAAACCTAGAAGTGCCCCAGGTATGAATCCGTTCATAGTAATAGTGTGTCAATAATGTATCGTTGACCTTGATCTAAAGGAACTTTTAAGGGGAACTATTCTTCTTACTGTGATTTACGTTAATGACCTCGTCTAAATATACAATAGATTGACCATTAGACCGGAATTCTTTAGTTTTCCTAACTAAACAAACTCTTTTGCAGTCCACAGCACTCTTTTCCACTAAAAATTTACGACTCTGTTTGATGGCTGAATAACGAAATTTTAATGATTTTAAATTTTCTCGTAAAGCACATTTAGTGCCTTGGTATAAAACAAGCTTCTCTTAAAGCCCCCCGTATTTCATCGAAGTCAGGTAGAAAAGGTACTTTATAGAGAGAATAAACTGTTCTCCTTATAGCCGAAGCAGTAAATGAATTCATGACCATTCTGACAGCCGTTGTATTTGGACGCCCCCCCCCCCCCGGAGTGCTCAATGTATTTCCAGTCACGTCGAATTCTTCTCATTTAAGATCCTATAGAGTACAAACGTTAAGGCGAGATACACTAGCAACAGCTGTTCTTCCCTCAACAGATATTGTTGACTTTCCCACTTTCAACCTTTCATATTCTTCAGTGTAGAACATGTGCACATTAACGATAATTTCTCAGGCATCTGATTACAAAGGTTTGCCTGATTTTTCTACATCACTTAGAAAAATGACGAGCATTTATTGTAAACACATCACTGGTATCATTATACTTGAAATAAAAATATTAACAACAAACAACGCACGTAAAACTGATACATATAGAATAAAAATATATACCATTCTTAATAGCCTTATCATGATACCGGTACACACCATTGTCCATTTCAAAGCAATTGCTTATATTTAAGAATTTTTAGAGTTAACAAAAATTACTTTCATCAAGGCGGAAGATTTAAGGAAAAATTGTTAACAGTAATGAGGGTTGTGTTTATTTTTTCAGATGCTCTTGATTATTAAAATTTGTTACATCTAATAATTTTGTCAGTTTCTCTGAGACATGGTATTTTCCGCTTTAATATGTGAAATAACAAACAGTTGCAGTAAAAGTGTTTATAACTTTCGTACCAGTTTTATTCCAAATTAAATGTATATATACAATGTTAGGAACAGAAGAGTACACAATTAAAGAAAATTATAAAATATGCAAAAATAACAGAAATATGATGATATAAATAGAAACACCACAGTTATTATTTACTAATGAGGCAATTATTTTATTCTGTGCTTTCTGTAGTATTTCACTCTTTCCATATTATTATTGTATTGAAATGTTATCACTAAAATAGAGAAAAAATATAAACAATTTAGGGATACCAGTCCCCGTATTGTAAAGGAGCATAAATAAAAACTAAAATTGGAAAATAAAAGATTTACGGTAATCAGAGAATGAAAATTTCGTTAAAATAATATACCGTACATGACAGCAGACAGAAACTATTTTGAACAACTCCTGTAACAGATTGTTGTTTTGTATTATTTACTGACGCTCGTTTATATTTCAGGTCAATATAGGGCGTGAAATGACTGATACATTTACCTCAAAACCCTAATCTTTCAGGCTTGAGTTTGTTTTTCTTCTTTCTTTTTTCTTGCCCTAAATTAACGACCCGAAACCCACGGCTTTATTTCCCTTCCGAAGGAAGCCATACTTAACGATGTTTACACTCGAAAACATCTTCGACCCTGACTGAGATTGAACCCGCGATCTTGGGTCTACTAGGCAAATATGGTTGCCACTAGATCACTAGGACCGACTCCTGTAACACAGGACAGTACTCATTATGAAATAAAATTAATACTGAGTGCTGCTATGATCAAAGTTGTGCGTGTGCAAATGTGAGGCGAACTTGAAACGGGCAACTGATCCGGCATTGGCCCTCACCACTTGCAGTTGCAGATGCAGTTAAAAATAAATCTGCGTCTTTCTTATTCTGCATACAAAATAATTGCCGAATGTCATTTTTAGTTCACCAAAATATTTTATTTCGTAGCATAAGAATGCTTTAAATGTACAGACACCCCCGTACAGTTCCAAGTTTATATATGTTGCATTAAGTCATAGTAGGTTGAAATACTTGAGCATATCGAGCAAAAAGCTGTAAATAAATATCTTTAAATGCACGATATATCTCTTTGTAAAATTTATCACAAGTAATATCACGAGAGGGTCTGAGATTACCGATAAATTCAAGAACTGAGTGAATTTATCTGGAAAGCTCAGATTCTCGAGTGATATTTATTAGGACTATTTCACGAATAAAATAAGAATTTATATAATTCCTCTAAACTTGGCTTACAAAATTGCAATAATTCTCTATTTGTACTTAACCTTTTCAAGCAATCTTGCAATAGAAGAATGTCGATTGTCAGTAACGCAAATAGAAAAGATCAAAATAGGTTTAGGATTATTTCATGAATAGAATAAGAATAAAAGCGGTATATATTTGAAATTCGCTCACAGAATATTAACACTTGTATAAAATGTTATACTTATGAGTATCTATTCTATTCAGAAAGTGTAACACTGAAATGGACAAAAGTCGACTATTACAATCGCCACTGTTTGATTTTCTGATACCAACTGAGAGGGGGGGGGGGGGAAGATAACACATAGTGTTTCTATTTTTCTTTGTATTCTGAACTTTTTAATTCATAATGGTAAATCAAATTGCACATTTGACGCATTATCAAAACGCTTTGAAGAACCCTACATTTTGCTTTATGATTGTTGATTGTCCATGCTTTTGTTGCTATCAATAGCTCCCCACGGACTCTAGGCGGAATGCAACCCGGTTAATGCGTGTTCAGGAATTATATAGTGGAGGTATAGAGTTAACTGCACCAACTACAAGACAAATGTACGTCGCATGATAAAACGGATCTGATATTTTTTTCGATAATTTCACTCCATAATCCGGTTGTGATTGGTCAAAATTCAAAATTTTGTTTCGTTTCATTGGTAAATTTTAAGATGACGTCACATTAGTGAAATAGACTTAAGTAATTCCGTAACTTTGAGGTCATATGCTGCTTTCTTTATGATATGCTTTGGTAGAGATAATTTAAATGTGGATATGTGAAGATGAGCATTATGGGGACTCTTGGAAAATTATCACAATGGATGAAAACAAATTTACCCTCTCAAGATCGACCAATACCTGCGAGAGATGTAGTAGAGAAAACGGTTTAGATAATGTTTTAATTCAATAAACAGAGATTAAAACGCCTAGTTCAAAATGGGTAGGCTTCCAGCTACTCAAAAGGTTGTGTAAACAACATCTAAATCATTTACGGGCAAATAAATAGGACATTTGTGACTAGGATAAGCCATATGTCTTTCACATTGATCCTGAACTCAAAATAAAAAATAGGGATTGGAAACATAAAGGGTCTCCATTTTCTAAGTACATAGAGTGCAGCTATCAAGAGAAAGATAATACTGTCTTTTGTTTTTGTTTGTTTGTTTTTTTTTTTTTTGTATGCACAAGGAATTATTCAGGTAGGTTCTTTGCAGTAACATTTCATTATTATGTTAGTTTAATTTAAAATTAGGATATGTAATCACGTAAAAGCATTGCGGAAAGTTGAGGCCAGGCCTGTTCTTTCTTTCCAGCCAAACCTCTTATGGTTGCAATTGATAAAACAGACAGAGATGGAGAACTTTTCATCAGATTATGAAGTCCGTGCAGGAGCTGTACAACTCTTCTTCCAGGAAGCTATAGAAATGTTGTAGCATTGCTGGGAAAAGTACATTCTTTATCATGTGATAAAATTTAGGGAAAAATAAAGTTAAAGGAACTAAAAATGGACGATGGTGACAGCTGGTTTTATGGCTTTTCAGTTAATGTTTTTTTTTTATTTTATTTTTCTAGTGTTTACCCTTTATGGGATATTATTAATTTTAACTACTGGAAGTATTATTTCATTCTTTTGATGTATTCTCGGTTCTGGACTCTCTCTAAATTGCTTAATAAAGCATCTACGATCTGTGAGTTCTGGTATTATGTTTCTGTGTGTTATTAGAAAACACTCTCAAGAAATAGCTCATCGTTTTCATTGCGACGTCACTCTGTGAACATACCTTTGAATGATTCTCAACGAAGCAACATTTTTGATGTCTGGAATGCAACCAGGTTAATGTAATACTGCCCAGTGTATGTAGCTGCTAGTAAAAATACGAGCTACACTCAATAGATATGTAACATTGAAAGCATTGAATAGATACCCTAGGATAGAGCGAAGTCTAGGTGCATTAGAGACAAAGTATTTAGGCACAGTACACCCTGCACTAAATTAAAATTTAGAGTTGATTTCAGTGTCTTTTTTGTTTTTAACGTGAAACCATAAATCCAAAGTTACCCGGGGGATTTCGGAATCTGATCAACGTTTTAACCGGAACAGAATCGGGGTTGACGTGTGGGCGGGCAGGATTCATAGCCCTTTTGTTTAGCGCTCCCTGCTCTCACTACATATTAAAACTTGTTCATGGTTTCGGGAACCGGGCAGCGGAGGTTTTAATCACGGACGGAACTGATAATAGCAAACAAGCTGGATAGAGTAACCCCGCTACTAATAAACTACGTCAATATCTGACGCGAGAACCTGCACCATGACACTTGGCGGCCGCAACCCCGCCCATCCGTCCGCCGTGTTGTTCCCGTTTAAGCGCTGATTAAGTGATTTTAAACACGCTTTGGGTCGGTTTGGAACCGCGGGAGAAAAATTGGAGCAGAATTCCTGACCAAATCACGTAGCCAAAATTCTGCACTTTATGATCTCAAATTGACAGCGTTTGCAAAGTTTCAAGTTACAATAACCATCGGGCTTTTATTTAATATCTGTATTACTTATAAAATATAACAAAATATCTTAGATAATTTAAATAGTTTTAAACATAAACCTTTTTTTATTTAATCAGTGCTTTCGAAATATTGCTCTTAAAAAATGAAGCGAAATTAAAGATGTGAACTGATACACGGAGTGCGTTCAGTTTAAAAGGGGACCCGCCATGGGAACATCATATACTGCACATTGCATACTTTGAATATATATTGGAAATTGTATATTGCATTTTTTCACGTGTTTTACCATGCTCTATCAACCCTGAGGAGTATTTTATGTGGGAAGGAAAGGGATTCCTACAGAACCCCGTAGCACGGAATTTCTTTACCATCTCAATTGAATTCTAGGATGGTGCCGGTTTTTCGAACTTAGCAGGAAATCGTGCACGTTATCACTACAAGGAAAATATTTATGATATACGGTCCTCTTTTAAATAGAGGCATATGTGAATGACAGCTAAAGATAAAGGAAAATGAGAAACACTAAAAAAAGTACAGCAAAAACAGAGAAAAATAGAGAGGAAGAGGAAATGCTGTTCTTATGAACTTTCTAATACAATGTAAGTCAGAATGTAGCAAAGGACAAAATTGTTACGCTGCACTTGAAGTCCCAATTTTTTTTCCTCCAGCAGAATTGTTTTCATCTTTCTTAACCCTAGGAATCCCTTCGACCTAACCTCTCTACTTCTCCAGAATTACATCATATCTTATATATGTACTAATTCTTTTGTTTTTCCTTTTCTAATTGCTTTATTTACGGACCCACTATAAAATCTCAGGTCATCAGCGTCCCATTCAAATCAGGGCGTGAAACGGCCGACAAATTTGCTCAGTGGCCTCATTTTTCAGGCTTCAGGTTCTTTTACGTGCCGTAAATGTATGACATGGGACTCACGGCTTTACTTCTCTTCCGAAGGAAGCCATACTTAGGGCTTTTACGTCCGAAAAAAGCCATTGATCCTGACCGGGTTTGAACCCATGATCTTGGATTCAAGAGGCATGTATGGTTACCCCTACACCACCAGGGCCCACATGCGCTAACTCGTGTTTCGCATTTGTTTCTGTTCTACATTTCCCGTATTTTCAGTTTTTCTTAAAGTGCTAATTTGCTTCCCAGCCTTCCCCCTTTTATTTCCTCCTTTTGCTTTTGCCTTCCTTTACCTATGCCTTCAAATTCTACAGGTGTCTTATCCTTAGGGTTTACATCTGGTGTATGGTTCTTAATTAATTTTGTTCATCAGCTGCTTTTTCGCAAACCTTGTAATATTCTGGGCATACCCTTCTTTGTCACAATAATAAAATGCATCTTGAAACTCTTTAATGTTATACACGAAGATAGATTCATTTTTCTCTCAAGAGGTTATATTTAATAGTGGGTACAAGTTTAGTTAGTATCATTATTATTCATGAAATATAAGCAGTGCTAAAAATTGATAACATTGAGCCCAGAATTTATAACACTTAAAAGTAATTAAGACAATAATAACAATTTAACTCAATGCCATACAAGAAGTGTCTACATTAGGCAACATAAAGGCTCTATCCAAACAAAGCAATACAGTTAATTCCTCCCCTATTAGCAGAATACATATGTTACTATATTGTAATCTTAATATGCAATTACTAAGTAACTTAAAGAAGGGGTTATAACACTGTTTTGAGAAAATTACTGTCTAAATTTAGCACACCAAACCGCACCTTCATAGTAAATTATATATTAAATATGAGTGATACTTTATGCTTAAACTTTCGGATTATTCAGAGTGTGTATAATTTTAAAAAATGCGATTTTCACTTTAAACACATCTTGTAAAAACTTGGAGATTACTCTTTTTCGAGAGAACATTCTTTATGGATGAAATGATAAATTTAAATTACCAACTACAGTATTAAAGTACATTTTATACTAGTATCTTTACATGAAGGCAAATCTATTTATTTTACTATAAGAAACACACACTAACATGCTTTTCTCTTAAAAATATTGTAATATGTTTCAAAAAATCTTCGCTAACTGAAGAAAACGCTTGTATCAAGATCACATTTATTCGGATTTTACTAGGACTCATATTGAACAAATTGCTTAATCAATAATCAGTGCACCTGGTCTTCAAAGGGTGTTGAAAGGGTACCGACTTCGAGATTATGATACTATTAAACCTAGCGAATGACTAAGGAACTAACATAACTGCGTTTTGTAAGCAAACTTATTATTATTGTTATTGTTATTATTATTATTATTTTGAGACCAAGGAAGAAATTATCCTTGTTCTAAGCGTGTGCTATTAGCAATACACGAGCGTGTGCATTTCTGAGCATTCAAGTGAGGAGGGAATAATGAAGGGGCGTTCTATCTACTTAACCTGAGCCCTAACTTATTTGTTATTCTTTTTTTTTTTGACTGATATTTAACTCTCGTTTTTACTACCGGGGCACCACAGACGGTGGACACTGACGATAAATGAGATGAAATGATATATTGGGAAATTATTTTTTTTAAGGAAGGAAACGTTCCAGGCCTATGTTTAGAGTATCTCCCTGGCATTTTCCATTTATGAGGAAAATATAGAAAAAAGATCATTCAAGGAGGACGGTCCTGGCGGGATTCGAACCCCAGACCTCCAGCTCACGAGTCCGCGTCTTAACGACCTCGTCCATCCATGGCGGTACCGTAGCTGACGATACCTTTATTTTCTCAATGCCCATTAACGATGCAGCCTATCAATGTTGTTTCTATGCTTGAGTTAGTTATCCTACAAGACTGCGCTAACGTTTGTCAGCGTAGTGAAGAAGATATCAATAAGAGTTCCGCAAAAATCGGCGAACGTAAAATAAACGGTAACAGTTATTAGATTGCATATCGCCTAAGTCGCGCTCCAGCCCTTCGTAGAAATTTTTCAGATCTAGATCTTCTGGGCCGATTACACTGATAATTGCCCATTCGACTATAATGATTTTCTATTCTAATGACTTTGTGGTAAATCCTGAATAAACTTGATCATGTAATATACTTGTACATAGATACCAATTACAATATTATTTTTAGTTTCTTTAAACCCTCCTTGGTCTAGTGGTTAGCTATACTGACTACTGGTCGGGAGGTTCCGAGTTCGAACCCAATATCTGATTAAAAAGTTTCTAAGTTAAGGACGTCTGAAACGGGGTCCATCCAGTCTCGTAATGACAACTGGGGAACTACCTAATGGAGAGGTAGTGTCGTTGAATCATGATCGAGGTATACCGCCACGGGTGGCCGAGGTCGTTAAGGCACGGACTCGTGAGCGGGAGGTCTGCGGTTCGAATCCCGCCAGGACCGTCCTCCCTGACTGGGGTTTTTTCCAGGTTTTCCTCAGTCTTCATAACTGGCAAATGCCGGGGAGGTACCTAAACTTAGGCCTGGAACGCTTCCTTCCTTCAAAAAAAAAAATATCCTTTCCCAATTTATCATTTCATCTCATGTATCATCAGTGTCCACCGCCTGTGGTGCCTCAGTAGTAAAAACGGGCGTTAAACACTACTCAAAAAAAAAAAATGATCGAGGTATGGTATGCTAATCACATACGAGGGTAGATCCAAAGTTTCCGGCCTAACCATTTTCTAGGTATGAGAAAGACAAAACTATATATCACTTTTCAGTATAGTTGCTCTTTGTTGCAATACACTTTTCACATCTTTGAATTAATATTTCAATCCCCCCCCCCCCGCCAAATAGTCAGTAGTCTTGTCTGCAAAATGGGTATAAACAATAACCATCACTTCTTCGTCACACTTAAATTTCCTTCCTGGAAGGTCCTTCTTGATTTTTGAGAAGAGCAAATATTCACTGGGAGCTAGGGTGTAGGATGGTCGATCTTCTTGAAGCCACATTTCTTCACAGCTTCCTTTGCAACAAGAACTGTGTGCACAGGCGCGTTGTCGTGTTGTCGTGAAGAAAGCGCACACCACCACTCACTCAGCTTTCCTCGCCTTTTCTCTTTGATGTAAGCACGTAGTCTGTGCAGTACGTTGTACTAAATTGCTGTTTAAAATGTTACTTTCTCGCGCTGAAGGAAGCTAATAGTATACACTTGCGCATGCACAAATATGGGTTCAGCTGACATTTATTTTCTTCCAGCCCGTTATGGTTACCTGTGCAAATAATATTGGAAACAAATTAATGTAATATTGCACTATTATCTGATTTCGAGACCGCCGCGAGAAATATAAAAAGTTTACAAACCAGGCAGCGAATTTTATGATCGATAAAACAATTTGCTCTTCTTTTACTTTATGTAAGTAAGAATTTGCTTACTGAGCATGACGTGATCAGCGTTAAGGGAGAGGGAAGTCAATACAAACCTTGAGCCAGCACTCTTCATTCTTCGTAATGCTTACAGCATAAAAATGTTATATTTATATAGTTGACAATTTAATGCTCTCTCAGAAATAAAATGTGTATATAAGTAATGCGTTGTAAATTTGGTGTGCAATTAAATGTATTTATGAACACAACTCACATAACTCCTATCCAACACTTTCATTACACCTAGAGATATTTTTTTTGATTGATTTAATTATGAGCGCTCTTCAACATCTCAGGTCATCAGCGTCCCATTCAACTCAGGGCGTGAAACGGCCGACAAATTTTGCTCAGAAGCCTCTCTTTCAGGCTTAAAGTTCTTTTTCGTGCCGTAAATGTACGACATGGGACCCACGGCTTTACTTCCCTTCCGAAGGAAATCATACTTAGGATTTTTAAGCCCGAAAAAATCCATCGGTCCTTGCCGGCTTCGATCCCGCGTTCTTGGGTGTAGGAGGCAAGTTTGGTAACCACTACACCACCAGAACCGACACACCTAGAGATGGAAATTAGAATAAGTCTTATATTCTTATATTTTTTGCAATCTGTTCAAGATTAACCTGAATTACATACACACAGTATATACAACATACACGGGTGGCCGAGGTCGTTAAGGTGCAGACTCGTGAGCTGTAGATCTGGGGTTCGAATCCCACAAGGACTGTCCTCCCTGTCCGAGGTTTTTTCCAGGTTTTCCTCACTCCTCATAAATGGCAAATGCTGGGGAGGTACACTAGACTTAGGCCTGGAACGTTTCCTTCCTTTAAAAATATCCTTTCCCAATATATAATTTCATTTCATGTATTATCAGTGTCCCCCCCCCCCTGTAGTGGCCTCGGTAATAAAACCGGGCGTTAAACACTATTAAAAAAAAAAGCAAATTTTCAAAAATATGGCAGGGCATCTCTTGTAACCTGCTTAAAAATAAAATCTAATCAAAAGTAGGAAGTACTGAAATATTATTTCTTTCCCTAAAATGACGATAAATTCATTTCTTCGTAGTTTAAATTTATTAAAACATGGATTACGTACAGCTTAACACATTTACAAGACTCGGTTTACTACTTGTTCCTCATTTAATATAAAGTTGCTGCCTGGTTTCTTTAGATAAACTTCAGCTTAATCAATGGAGTCAGCGTAAGAGAAACATCTCTGTTTATAGCTCGATATATGCATCGGCGTGTTTATTGAAAAGGTTCAACCAGGGGAGAAAGGAGGAAGAAAAGGAACAAAAATCTGAGAGCTTAATGTTCTTAGTAGCTATAGACTACACCAAACCCTATGCTATCTCTTCAAGCGCCTTCTAACGGTTTATTGAAAAGCACTTTGCTATCATTCAGTGCTAAGTAATTAATACAGCCTTGATCTATGACGCAACGTAGAGAGAGCGATTATTTCCTGATGCTTTCCTCCATCTTAAGAAAAGCGGATTTATCTCGTCGTGTCTGCTAGTACTTCAGAAATGATTTAATGTCTTTAATCTTTTATATTTTCCATTACACAAAACCTCATTATTTAAATCTAAAAAAAGCAAGAAGGTTTTATCTTTTAAAGGACATAACACACGAAATAAGTTTCCAGTATTTTATAAATAAATTAATATATAAGAATAAACATGCAAAAACACTCTTCATGAAGGTTAAAATTCATTTAAACAGAAAAGCTACCGTATAGATGGAATTTTGCTTTAAAATACTGGGTGCCCCATAAGTTTGGAAACGGAAATAAAATAACCCTCTACAGAATATATTTAACACGTCCCCCGTTTTGTACCGGTTCACCCATTCCTGGATAACTCGTCGAATGGGGTATGGTGTTATTTGCGATTGCGCTCCTGCTGATGAAAAGGAATCAAATCTTCCCCATGTATATCAATAGCTTTAAATGATCCCAAGGATAAAATCCCAAAAGCGTCAGGCTTGGGCTTCGTGCTGGCCACTTCACTGGTCCCTGATCGCTCAGCTATGGTCAGGAAATTGCTTATCCTAACTGCCAAGCTTTATTCAGTAGATCTTTTGGTACATTTTATTATTTCATCATCTTTTGACTCTTTCCTCCTAGCATTGAGCTATAATGAAACATATATGTATATTTCATTACATTAGTATTATCACGGCGGCATGCGATAAATATCATCTTATGTTATCCTGATTATGTGCTAGAGAATGGAACCCCCATAGCAATTCAGAGTGTTCACTTATCACAAAGAAAACACTTCGGAATTGGTGTATTGTCGTAATTATGTGCTGGGGGCGGAGTCAAAAGAATATTTATAGCTGCATACTCATCAGATCATGACACTGCTTTTAGAGACAGTAAGTGACCCAGAATGCATTCGATGTAAACTCTGAAATGCAGCACTCTGATGGAACTGAAAATCTAAATAAGGAAAGAAAAAGGGAAAAGAAACATCCTAATGTTATGGGGGAAAAAAAAAAGAAGAAGATAGAAAAAAAGTACATGGGATACCGCGCAAGCAAAGAAGGAGAAATAACTAGAGCACTGACTTTGAGAATATGACAGGAAGTATATATAACAATTTCTGGATATTAAGCAAATATAAACTCGTGTATTTTCGCTTGTTGTCTCTAATCCAAAGCAGTCTTGAATTTAACACCAGACGCTACACAGGAGGTCTACATAAGTATGCTTTATGAAGATTTGATATACAGAAAAGGCGGTCTATGAGTTTACTTTTAGCAGCACTTTGCTAATGGTAAATGAATGACTTATAATTGCATAAATAAAAATAGTGCAAGAAAACAAAGCGATGTTAGCAAAGAATCTGTAGGCCATACTACTAGATAAGCAAGAGGAAAGGAAAATGAAAAATAAATCCATAATTTAGTTTTTTGATAAATTCCAACCCTTCTTTCTATTGCCGACAGGACAGCAAAAAGCTCTATTTGCAATGAAATGTTACATCTAAGTGACAACTGTACGAACTATAGGTGAAAAAGCACGGAGAAAATTATATGCACAGTATCAGTTGCTTCACTTTCAGCGAAAAGTTTGCAGAAATCTTTCATTTTTTCAACCAAGGAAGGACATGTTATATGTGTAACAAGTAAATTAGAAATGTTTCAGAGGAAGATTGAAAGATGGATTAAGTTTAAATAACAGGTCTTTAGTCATGAAAAGTAAGGACAAAGAAGATTAATTACACGACAAATGTTACATATAACGATGGACTTGCCGTCGGTTACGATCTACCCTTTTTCACATTACAAAACTAAACTGTATTACTACAATTTTCAAATTCATGCTATTAATTACTGGTGGAAAAAGTCAGAAGGGGAACTAGTAACATGAACTACTAGAAGAGAGCTGCCTATCTATACTGATTTACAGCAATAGCTGTGTCCATCAGAATAGGAATAATGACTTGTCAAATACTGTGCTACATTTTAATTCAAATAGAAATTGTTAAAAAGATATTTAGTAAAGGGACACAATTAGATTTAACTAGACTCTGTTCATGCCTGTATTGTAAGAAAATTGAACAAATGCGTCATCTGTTTCCTAGTAACGGCCAAAAAAAAAAAAAAAAAAGTAACACCATTCCCTTAAGGTGTCAAATGTTTTATTTTTCACTTTTTCAAATATTTCAAAGCATTGCAGTTCTATGGTTCTTTTTGCCCTGGCCGAAGAAACAGGGACATTCCAATACAGTGAAGGAGTAATGTGATGTACACTTTCATTATTGAAGAATTTAAGGAATTGCCAATGCGATAAATAAAAATAAACTTATTAGAATAAAATAAACTTATTAGAATAAAATAAACTTATTAGAAATTCCACACAATCTTTACAATGAAACGCTCAATATACCTGACAGGAGTGGCAACATCTTCCATGACTACCTAACTCAGCTATGTAATAAAGAGTAAAGTATAATTAAACATGAATACTTAGACAAAGGTATTACTAACCATGATCTTTGTGCTAAGGAAATTTCTGATTAAAAATCGTGCATCAAATACAAAACATTACTTGTTGAATAATCTCCGTGCTTTTATAAGGACTGCTGTAAAACATGATCTTCTGCCTGTGGTGCCTCAGTAGTAAAAACGGGCGTTAAACACTATTAAAAAAAAAAAGAAAAAAACATGATCTTAACCTAGGCAGTCGGTTCTGATGGTGTAGGGGTAACCATAGTTTCCTTCTAAACACAAGATCGCGTTTTCAAACCCTACCAGGATGGATGGAAGCCTAAGTATGGCTTCCTTTGTAAGGGAAGTAAAGCCGTGGGTCCCGTGTCGTACATTTGCGGCACGATAAAGCTTCTCAACCCTGAAAGAAGAGGCCTCTGAGCAAAATTTGTCGGCCGTTTCACGCCCTGAATGGAACGGGACGCTGATGACCTGAGATGTTAAAGAGCGTCCTTAAATAAACCAAATCAACAACAAAATACCGCACACATCAAGAAATAAAGTATGACATATTAACTGTAACTCACATAATAATGAAATTTTGATTAAACAGAAAAATAAAATTTGCATTATCACTATTATTATTATTATTATTATTATTATTATTATTATTATTATTATTATTATTATTACTGTTGTTGTTATTATTGTTATTACTACTACTACTACTACTACTACTATTACTACTACTACTACTACTACTACTACTACTACTACTGCTACTACTGCTACCACTATTACTACTACAAACTATGTATAATATACTATCATGATTTCTTGAATAACCTGGTTGTTCTTTTAAGGATTATATTGCATGATATCAGAACTGTTATTAAACATAATATTGGCCAAGGCAATAAAAATAAAGCTAAAGTACAACCCAATTATTTACTTATGTACTAATGACAGGTTTGATTATAAAGATAACATAACAATAGTGTATAGGATGTAAGCATGATTTATTGAAAGAATGTGTGTTTTTGTAACGTTTTTGTAACGTTTATGTCATATTATTATAAGATCCGTTTAATCCAATAACATCTATACCCCATATTGTTTTATTCCAATAATATATGTGACAAAAATTGTTAGTATTTAGAAATACATTATTAGAGTGTACATAAATGAACTAAATTAAAAAAATCTTTAGGTGAATGAAAATAAAATTATATGTTAGTAGGTGTATTATTATTTATCTTTCCTGAAAAGTCAGAAAAATCACCAACTAGGTCATCAATGGTTAACAGCTGTTCTCCATCACATAAAAATTCTAAACATGCGTAAGAACAATTAATGTCCAAACTCCTTCGGTTCGTCCGTTGCTATATTTATATTATATGTTTTTAATATTGGTTTCGTCTGTAAGAAGCGTTTCTTTAACTGGCCAAATGTTTAATTTTCATTTGATAGACATGATTCTTCATACAACTAAATTCCGCTCAATGATCTATCTTCATTATTCAGATTGTTTATTTTCTATGGGGTGCAATGAATATGAACGTGTTAACCATGTAAATTAATAAACAGAATTCATAATTTATAAATGTACATTTTGTTTAACATAACTTATGCATTGTAAATACCCTTTGGACTGTTTATAACAAAAGCAGCTGTAGATATCTACTATTTGAAGTTATTTAATAACTAACATTTAGTAAAAAATATGTGTTTTAGTAATTAATGTTGGATTTCAGTAGTTATATATGTAGATAGTAAATGGTAGTTTGGTTGCAGGGTTTATGGTTTTGCTGGATTAAGGGAATTCTTCTCATTATAAAATAATTAGTGTATGTAAACTTGCATCTGCAGTCTATGCGATATAACAAAATATTAGACTTGAAATACAATTCGATATAGAGCTTATTCAAATTCACAAATAAGTAATAAGGCTTGCAGGATAGCATGTCTTAGCTATAATATCAATGTCCGAACTCAGTAATAACATATTTCCAATTATAATACTTCAATAAAGCTCCTAACAATAAATACATACTTTAGCAATAAATCTTGTTCGCATACCGATTTTATACCCCTCATTACTAAGCTCGCTGCATCTGCACATATCTTTTTTTCTCTCTTTCTCACCATTTACATACATGCACACACTCACTAAAGATAATACTTTTTTTTAAAAGGTTTTTTAATCGCGCTAAGATCTTTTCAGTATTACAACCATTTAAAATATTTCATTATATTTTTTGAGATTATGGATGAGATATTTGATAAGTTAGTCTGACAATCTATTTCTTGCAGTTGAAGGTAATGTTTCAGTTCTGTTTGCGTTTCTAGTAAATTTTGTAACGTGATCACAGTGCCGCGGTAATTCCGGTGTAAACTGTCTTAGGGAAAATAACAACGCTTCGGTCCTTGCAAAAGAAAGCAATGTTCAATATTTCATCATAAGTCAAACTACTTTGAGACCGCTTGTAGGAAAGAAGCTCAGAGTGGAGGAAGAGCTGACGAAAAATTCATTTCTGAAAAGAATTAACCCGACCTAGAAAGACGAACGGCCAGCACCCTGCTTGTTCTTACGCCTTCCAGGTTAGGGAGCCTTTTCTTTTCTCCGCCGAGTATAAGGGAAGAATAAGAAGAACAAAAATGGGGAATGCCGAGGAAAGGAGGAAGGAGGAGGAGGATCTGATTCCATTAGCGAGCCATTTATCCCGGACAGGCGGCAGGGCTGGTGGGGATTACAGGAATCCCTAGGGACTCCTCGGCACCGGGATTACCCCAGGAAACGAAGCTACTGTTCTCTCCCTTTACTTCAGCACTACCCAGGTCACACATACACCGCACTCGCCCGTGCTCCCGGTTCCTGTAAGGAAATCCTTGCATCCGGCTCCTTACTGGCCATATCCTGCTTCCCCCACCTGCAATATTGTCCGGCTCCAAATTATTGTTCCCTCTTAATGGAAAATAAGAGCAATACGTCCCTTATGGGTTTTCCGATCACCACAAGGAACAGTTTAGTGCCGAGGGTATACTACAGTATCTATGCTTATAATATTTTGGGCTTTAGGGCGCTTTGGACAAAGTAGACAAATTGAAAGTAGTGGTAGTCATTAAATACATCTGCTGCGAATTAAACCATCGTTTATAGTAGCAGATTTGTATTGCGATGCTAGACCATGGAAGAACCTTTATCGACAAACATGTTACCTAATGTATTACAATTCACATCATCAAAGGCACTGTTCCTTATGTGGTACAAAAGAATTTTAATACTGGTATAAAATACAAAACAGTCAGACCGGAATGAATGCCCGTTGTTGCTACAGGGACACCACAGGCGATGAACACTGATGACACATGAGATGAAATGATATATTGAGAAAATGTTTATTTTTAAGGAAGGAATCGTTCCTAAGTACGTTTCGGGTAAGTTTAGGGTACCTCCCCGGCATTTACGATTTATGAGGACTGAGGAAAACCTGGAAGAAATCTGTCAGGGAAGACGGTTCTGGCGGAATTTGAACCCCAGAACTTCTGCACACGAGTCCTCACCTTAACGACCTCGGCCAACCTTGGCGGTGTTTCAGACCCTGAAGATCGTATAAAGATGCGATGTATGTGCATTGAAAGAGTAATAAAAAGTAGAGTATAACAATGAAGCACATGTAGCATTTTCAAACCTTGTAAAAGCTCATGAAAAAGTTGCCAGAGCAAAATCATAGACAATTTTAAGAGTAAAAAATAATCCCGAAACATTTCATAGAATATTTTTAACGTTTTATATAAAACACAAACTTGTTTTATATAGTGGATAAATGCATATAGTAACTAGCAAAGAAGTATAGCATGTTGAACACTTTAACCAGTTTTATTCAATATCTATATAAATAAATTATCAAATAACATTATACATTTAGCCACCAATATATAAAAAAATGTATATGCTAATTAGCAAGTCATAATATACAGCACATATTCCAATCCAATTATGAAATTTCAAAAAAAGGCAATTTGGAAATGTACAATAAAGACAATAGATATGGTGTTCCGAGGGAATCAGCTTATTAGATAATAAATCACAGAAATATATATTTTTTGAACAAACGAAAAGTTTTAATTTTCCCGTAAAATTTTAGAATATTTGTGTAAAAACCAAAAAGTAAAGAGTATATAAAAAGAATAGTTATTATTATTATTATTATTATTATTATTATTATTATTATTATTATTATTATTCGTAGTAGCAGTATTAGTAGCAATGACACTATTAGTATTATACGGTTTAGTAGAATGGAAACGTACTAAATATAGTATGAATAAAATAACAAGACTGGAATAAAATTTCTGTGTATAGCAAAAGGGTGTAAGAGAGAATACAGAATTAAAATGTATACAAGTCAGAAAAGATATATGGAATGTTTTACCTAACAGATTTTAGTGTATACAACTAAAGGGATAGGACATATATATATATATATATATATACATATGAATATATATGAATATATATATATATATATATATATATATATATATATGAGTTCAGAAAGACCATGACAATACTTGAGGCGTAAAAAGGGGATCATGTAATTGATGCGATCAATGTGAAATAGTTTTAAAAATTCTAGTAGGTGTCAGTGTTTCTCCATTTTATATTTCGCATATTTTAAATTTAAAAAAAAAATTAATTGGGGCCTGCTGTACAAATCTAATTGCAATGCCCAAATAGTGATGACCAGATGTCCTTGAAAAGTCAGCGTTAGAGTGTTTTGGTTTAGGAGTGCATATGAGAGGTTTCAGATGATAGTGGACCATTAATGAAGTAATTGAAGCTCTAAAGCACATTACGTTAACATGCGGTAAATCTACGACATGGGACCCAGTCTTTATTTCCCTTCCGCAGGAAGCCATTCTTAGGATTTTTACACTTGAAGAAATCCATCGGCTCTGGAAGGGATTAAATCCATGATCTTAGGTCTATGAAGCAAATGGTAGCTCCCTGGGATTTGGCGTTCGTGAGTACTAATGGAAACCTGAAAAAAAAATAAATAAACTCTTAGTCAGGTAGGATGGTCCTGTCGGAAATTTAACTGCAAACCAGATTGGAATAAACGGTATAAGCGAAGAGCAGAGCTTTCATCAAAATAAATCTACAATAGATAATACGTAGAGAAATAGAATGTAATGAATTTAACCTTGTCGAGGACGGTGCTTTTAAGGCACTGGACTATTTATGAAGGTGAGAATTCGTTTACCATGGTAACACTTCTCTAGTCTAAAAGCACATTCAGAATGCAATGACTTATTTGTGAAAATTGTGCAGTGTTCCCCAGGGCTTATACTAATGTGTGTCCTTGGAGATGTGCTATTATATGCCAATGCCCCTATACGAAATCCATCAGTAAATCATACAATATGGTCACGTTCTTTATTACGCGTAATTTCTTCTATACAGTCTTCTCAAGATTTATTTTAACTGGAGGGAAAGAAAGTATTCAGTGTTCGTTGGGTCAGACCTCATGTTCGGCACTGAAATATTCAGGAATTTAAAATGAAGGTATGTCTAGTTGTTGTGAAAGTGCTTCTTCAGTTATCTGTTTGCACCAAGCGATATGCAATAAGCCCAGCATCCACTTGTAAATAGATGTTCATGGGAGAGAGATCCAACAGTCCTCAATGGAGTACTTCTGAACTCTCCTGTGACACACAGACATGCTAATCTCTGCATCCTGGTAAACTTGCTACCTATTTTTTTATGTGCTGTCTGCCACCAAACGATGTCGGCATAATATAATCTATCTGGCATCTAGCGTTTGCACAGTTAATGAATCGTTCAGAGCCAGGTGGATCTGATAATGCATTTGCTGGTTACAAGTGACTACCTAGCACTTTGGAGAATATTGCCAATATGCTTGTGACAGATCAGCTTCTTATCCAGCACCAATGACTCAGAAAATCCAATGAATGAGTTACCTTGTTTAAGATTTCCTAGTCCTTTAATATTTCTTCTATTATTATAAGAGACAACAGCTGTTTTGATAGGAATGATACATAAATTCCCCTGCATACACCAGCTGTAAATTTTCCTCGGTCCACAAATCATCACAATCAATATTGTATTGGGGAAAATAATCAGTGATTTGATGTCCGCATAAGCTTGTGTATAATTCCTTTCCGGCTCATATCTTGGAGTAAAACGTCTGCCACCAGACACCAAAGAAGGGGGGAAGCAATTCCCCCTGAGAGCAGCCCCTGTGGCGACAATGCCTTTCGTTTTCTCAACAGGGCCGGCAGTAATATTTCAGCTCCTGGGCATGGAGTTTATCCACCTATTCCATTTTTCTGAACGAGTACCTTGTTTTTTTTGATTGATTTATTTTTTTGATCTTTAACATCTCAGGTCATCAGCGTCCCATTCAACTCAGGGCGTGAAACGGCCGACAAATTTGCTCAGAGGCCTCTCTTTCAGGCTTGAGGTTCTTTTTCGTGCCGTAAATGTACGACACGGGACCCACGGCTTTACTTCCCTTCCGAAGGAAGCCATACTTAGGATTTTTACGCCCGAAAAAATCCATCGGTCCTGGCCGGGTTCGAACCCGCGTTCTTGGGTGTAGGAGGCAAGTATGGTAACCACTACACCACCAGGACCGACAACCAGTACCATAGACTTCTAAAAGCACCCACCAGGTCTAGCAAGGCCTCTGTAGCTATTTCTTTCCTAAACATAAGAGTTCTCCAGTGTGTTGACACGACAGTGTAGCGCTTTTATGCAGCACTTGGCTGACTTATAGGCATATTGATTATGATGGAGGGGACACTCTGGCAATACCCTCGGATTATTTCTTTCGATCAGACTTTCCAATGTCTTTAAAGGAACGATGTAAGACTAATCGGTTGATAAGCCTTCACTTCGGTGTAATTATTACATCCGCGCATAGAAATAAACACTACTCTGGTACTTCTCCAAACTGAGGAATATAGCTAAATGCTAGAATTGGCCCGAAAGTTTTTACAGAGGAGGTTATTAAGCGAGTCAGATTCTTTCTGCAGCTAAGCAGAAAATATATCGTCTCCAATGGTCGACTTAAATGGGTTAACTTTATTGACTGCCATTGACGTGAATATTCTTAGCCCTTCGATACTCTTGGTCTGGAGTTTTCGCAGTGTTCTATGGATTCACAGGTATTTTCATAAAATATTCACCCGGGGAAGAGTGCCTCAAAGAGAGCTTCGAATGATTTTTCAGCCGAGTACGTAAAACCTCCCATGGGCTTACATATTGCCCCTACAGGGCTTATAGGACAATGGACACATGCTCTGTGTAATGGGATGACTGTAACAGGCTAGATATTTCCTGACAGAGGCTTGTCAAAAAGATCTTTGGCCTTGCACTCGCTTTTATTATAGTCTGTGATGACTGCATTGTACTCCCTCCAGTCTGCAGTTCTTTTTGCCTTCTTAAAGAGATACCTTATTCTGCTTCTTATTGTTCCAGTCTTTTTGCCCCACGTCACCACTTTCTTGGATATTATGCGTGATTGCATGGAGCAGTTATCCTGATAATAACTGTCAAAAATGACCTCTTGAATGCAATAGGCCCTTGTCGATTGGGAGCGTTTTTACTGAGCTGGCTGTGTTGTAGGGCTAGTGTTGCTTCTTGTAGATGTTATTTAGTTGTTTGTTGTTTCCGCCCCGAAAACAACAGATTCTCAGGGTAATTGCTCTAATTTCATTGCGCCTAAATCAACGGGTCTTTTAGTAGGTTTTGAAGATATAAATAAGCACGCGATTCGACGTTACTTTTAAGAATGATTTATTTCACGTAACTTACTTTAAAACATTGGTGCTTTGCCGTCAATAACGTCAAAACACTTTAGTGCGTCTATTAAACGAAGTTTAAGATTAAACAATGCTTTCAAAGTAGGTATAAATTTTGATATCTTCATGTATGAATGCATGGTGCTGCTAGGATGAATCGAGAATGAAGCCAGAATGATGATGATTGAAAATAATCGGGGGAATCGAATAGGGTAGGATTATGCCAGGTAGATCACTACAAAGAAGAGGAAAGAAAAGAATAGACTAAAATCGAATTAAAAACCAGATCGTCCTTATATATCTGATTCAAATAGGAATCGTTGGGACAAGCAAGCCACGCAAAACACATAACAGCATCGCATCTATCCTTAAGAATTTAAACTGCTTATCTACTGGCTGTTTATAAATTTCCCTGTCTCGCCAGATTCGTCTGTTTACAGGAGTTTAGAAAATCTATCACACGATACGCTATTTCAAAATTAACTGTTTCCAGCTGTATTGGAGTCAAATGCCTCCCCCACACATATTTAAAGGGACAGTAGCTTTCTCCGAATCAAAACTTCATTTAAAGTCAGAGGGCAATAGGAAGTGCCTTTGGCTCGCTTTACTCTACCATAAAAAGATCTCACCCTCCCAAGTTTTTTGGCTTCAAGTATTTTTAACGCTACTGCGGACAAAGCACAGTGTTTTGTCACTTTACACAGATGCTAAGCTATACAACATACGATGAGAGAAGAATATACGTTATAAAGTGAAAAATTTACATTATAAAAGAATATCATACATTACGGGAATTATGACAAGGGAAACATATAGGCGAGTAATTTTTAACAGCATTATGGGCAAAACATTAGGAATAGTTTCACAATATCACCAAAATATTTACTCCTGCCAATCTGCCCAATTCTACCTTAGAGATTCTGTAAATATGGCTCCACCAGGTTCTATTGGGATTTTTATAGAGATTAGCACTTTTAACTAAATTAACATTAAATAATATATAGAGCTATGCTCCGAAATTGACGGTCCATCCAAGAACCTCCAATTGGTAAGCAAAGTACTAATATACTCAGTATTAAAGATAATGTCAATAACTTCTTGCCTTATTCGATTAGCAAATGTAAGATTTTTGTCGACATTAAGAATATGTGGTAATTAGTGATATGATGAAAGTCTAAAAGATATTTCCTCCATTTTTTTATGTGTTTGCTGCCCTGGATTTCGTGGCGATAGTAGCTGTTACATCCAAAGATGGCCTGTTTCCTTCTCTGAGCACTGCACTGCTACCAACTGCTCTAATGCCCTAATAGGTGGGTTACTGTTATTTTAGGGGAGACGGACAGAGCTTAGTTACAAACCTTTCTTTGCTCCCCTTACATTAGAGCCAGCTTTCTCCTTTTGATGTCACTAGAGCAGAATTCTATAAGAAGTGAGCATTGAGTTCCACTGGGAACAAAAACAAAACTTCCAAGTTGATTGCTCTTGCTTCAATGTATCAACTTAGTTTCACTTTGACATAATCCTGTTAACCTCGGATTCTTGAATCAGGGTTCGGTCGATTCCTTCTTCATTGAAGGTTTTGCAGAAGGCCACCTTCTTATGTTGAAGGATAATTTTCCAAGGCCCAAAGAGACTCCCTTTTCCAGATCTTTTATGGTACAGGCCCATGTCTGAGGTTTGCTCCAAAATAGGTTGCTCATTAAGGGAAGTAGCTGCTATTGCCGAGGACTCACTAGCGTGGTGTTCAGATATAGGTTTTTGATATTTTTAAGTGCTTTCTGTTTTGTCCCACGAGAAGCTAGGGATTTATAAGGTCCGCCCAACAGAGCCCGGCATACTGGGTAAAACTTATACTCTGGAGGTCACCAGGTATCCTGAGATTTCGTTTGAGGTACATTAGTCCTTGTCATACACTCCCCAAACATGAGTTGCACTACACTTTACGGTTGGGCTTTGTAAGCCGCTTCTTTGTCTGGTGTCTCCCTTGTGGCCTCCCTGGCATGAGCGACTCTACTAATGTTTATTACTACCTCCAGTACAGCCCACAGGATCATTATATATATATATATATATATATATATATATATATATATAAGGAAGCCCCCATTCCCCCAACAAGGATATGCGGCCTCTAGGGGTGGACCTAAAATAACAAACTTATCATCATCTTACAGGACTTGTCTAAGACCTATTCCAGATCCTGGCCATTTTGAATTTAGTTGCACTTAACACCTACAGTTGTCAGAAGGATAAACGATCAATCCATTACTGCAAGAGCCATTTAGTAGATGCTAAGGTATTACTTGGGCGTAAAATGGTCGCTAATTTTGTCCAGGAACTTTTTATTTAGATATGAGTTCTTATCTTGCCTTTTATCTACAACAAGTAAGTCACGACTGTAAGTTCCTCCCTCCCTCGAGGACTTGCGCTCAAGGTGTTTTTATGTGCTGAAAAACCTTAATTAATTACATTTTCCTAATTTCACAAGAATAAACGTATGTATGGAAATAAGAGGCAAGATTCCAGTATTAGCAGGAATAAGACAAAGAAATAGATTATATCCTATTTTATTTAATATAATGTTAAATGAAATAATAAGAAAATAAAATAAACATTAATAGTAATAAAACGAGAAATAAAATTATGTAGCGTTTATCTGAGAATGAGAGAAACCTAGAGAAATTACTTTGTGGAGTTTGAATTAATTGAAAAATAAATGGAAAGGTTAATATACAAGTCATTGTCACTAGCAATATCCAAAATATCTGTTAAAGAGTGAATTTAATTAAGTATAAATATTACGAGTATCAGGAACCTAATAACAAAAGTGAGGGAAGAGACAGTGGGACTACTCTATCAGCAGACAATGTGTAAGCGCAATTAGGCTCACCAATGAATATATAATTTATTATTTATTTTGCCATACTTGTGGGAAAGCCTGTAAACGTAAATAAGTCAAGCGATTACTTAAAATTTATATTTTAAGTGCAATTTTTGGCGATTTTGATCTTGTTGCCCGCCCGTTTTCAATAGAGCATTTTTAAACTCCTGTGATTATTTTGTTTAAAGATCGAAGTCCCAATACACTATTTCCTCAAATTCTGCTTTCCAAATAATACTTTTCCTTCGTTAAGAAGAAACTATAACTTTGGGTTCAACCTATTGGACTATTTTGCGTTCGGAGTAACAATGTAAATAGGTGCAACATTAATAAAGTACCTTATAAGACACAGGATATGTTTAAGTGTAGCACCGCCACGGGGGCCCAAGGTCGTTAAGGCGCGAACTCGTAAGTGGGAGAGGTCTGCATTTCGAATCCCGCCAGGATCGTCTTCCCTGACTCAGGTTTTTCCAGGTTTTCCTCAGTACTCATAAATGACAATTTTCATAAATTTATGTCTGGAACGTTTTCTTCCTTATAAAAATATTTTCCCAATGTATCATTGCCTCAGTAGTAAAAAACGGGCGTTAAACACTATTCAAAAAATTACACAGCTATACCATTTTATATATTTATTTTAGGATAGATTTCTGCACCTTATTATCAGAACAAAAATATTTATATCACAGAAATACAATTATTTTTTAACTTCAGTTTTGACATTGACCTAATTTTGATAAAGAAATTAGAAATTAAGTATACAGACTATATTGGAAGAATTTAATTACTTTAAATAAGATAAATCAAGTAATTTGCAATAATAAATACCTGAAAGGTTTCACAAAATATACCACTCGCATATAGATCATAACAAGGAAACATCTTTAAAAATAATGTTTGATTCCATTATTATTATTATTATTATTATTATTATTATTATTATTATTATTATTATTATTATTATTATTATTTTATTCCCTTGAAGGAAACCTTTACTTTTAATGACTGTTCATAATATACATTTAACCAAATATTTGAAGACATTTAAAAGTATATTTGTAAACAAAGCTTATGGCGATTTGTTTACAGTTCTGTTCCCTTCCTAAATATTATAGTATTAATAATTTGTACGTGAAGAAGAAACCAAAATGTACTCTGGAGATCGAGATATCGATAATCTATAAAATCAAAACAATGTGAGTTTCATATTATCCTTTGCTTTGTGTATTCATGTGCTATATCAAAAAGCCCCTCTAATCTCTTTCTTTCTTCTATAAAAGCATAAGCTCTTTTTATTTTTACTTGTCCTCATAGTCTTTGACGGCTATTTTTATTCCTTGCAGCTATAACGCACTTCTGTCCCTTTCTCTATGTTCGTTTTCCATCTATTTGCCTTTCCATTCCGCGCGTAGGGCTACGCCGTTCTGCTACCCCATCCACGGTTGGAGCAATCACCATTCCAATGCAAATTAAAATGTCTCTGGGCCGTGCCGCCCGTGACATGAATACATCAAGGTTCCTATTACATCAGGGTGCTCAGAACAGGTAGTGTGAGTCTCTTTACATTCCCGGCCCTACACAAGGGTTGATGCAAGAGTTCCTCATTTCCCACGTTAATACAAGGCCATTGGGCTGCTAATCCGACTAGAAATGGACATAAAAGAAAAAGAAAAAAAATGTAATTATTAAATGTAAAGAAAGTTGACAGAAAAAAGTATTAATGCGTATTCTTTTTCTAAGAGGTGTTTTTGTAAATGTGGATCAAATAAACACTAACTTAAGTGCAGCCCAATCATATAATGCATAGATGTAAGTGCATGATTAATCTTGTGTTATTTAAGTGAAACAGAAATTAAAATTAAATGAAACTTATTTTAAACAGAATTTTCCATACATATTTTCATTTTTATTTTTCTATAATGGTAAGGGTTTCTCAGTCTTTGATAAAATGTTCCGCTTAGGCAGAAATGCAATGTTACAAATTTTCTGCTTACACGGTGTTTTGCGTCTTGAACTCTGCATTGTGAGTCCATTTCCGGCAGTAATATATTCATTAGCGAAGATCGTTTGCTGGCTATTTACGTAAACGCGATTTTAAATACGAACGAGTCGTCGTATGCCTACGGAATACACTTCGAAACGTCCTGATCAATTATTTCCTTCCAGAAATGCATACATTTTAATCTAATGGTAGTGCAAAGCAAAATCCACGAATGAATCCATGGAGTTTTATATATCAATTAGAATGTGTTTCCTGATGGAATATTTATTTAGCCGAGGAAGAAAGGCAATAAAAGTATTTTATAAGGAAAAATTGTATGTACATTTTAGCAAGCGGATACGAAGCTTGAGCATTCCGACTGTGGCACGCTTAAAAGTGAAACGTGAAACATCGCTTAAGCAGACAGGTTATAGTATTAAACTCTAGTATTTCATGCACGAACAAATAGCTTAGTTATTGCAAATCGCGTAAGCATTGTTTAAACTTGTATTACATTACATTACATAAAAAATGTTTAATTACATTAAACATTTTTTCCTGAACTATATTCTACTCTAGCAATACTTGGTCAAGGGTATTTCTTCTTCTTCTTCTTCCGGTGGCTGTAATCATTAAGGTGTTTTACAAATCACGAATTTAATTACCCGTTCTAGCATTCATGCTTGCTTTTTGCACTATAGATAGATGCTTTTTTTATCCATATTTTTTCATTCAATATTATGAAAACGGCGTAGCCCCATCGTTTGGGCGCCAAATTTGAAAGTGTTATCGTTGCGTTATTGGGGTTTTTGTTGGGGCTTCCTACAGAAAGGATTCGGCTCTCGTCGTCTACAGTTGCTACAGGGCGTAGAAGGTAACCTGGCTTTCATCAGCTACCTTTATACTCGAGAGTTTCAGCCATTTTCGTTGTCTTCTTCACACAACGAGAAGGAGAACAGGAAATGCGCTCTAAATATAAATACCAGAAGAAATGTGATGAGACTTAATGACCTAATTTCTCTTCACCAATGAGCTATTGTCCTCGGGAAATGAATGCCCGTAAACCTTGGGATATGGTCTAATTAACTCTGCGCGCCGGCAAGCTATGTACCTCTGATGACCGCGAGCTTCCATGGCTTGAATATAATCTCTCCATTATCTAATCCGCACGTCTCGGCAAGGCTTTGATATGTATTGACCTGTTATCCGACTTTCTCATAGGAATTTAAAACTTGACTCGATTACTGCTGGTTTATTGCTCGAGAATTTAACCTCAGTATTTTGCAGCTCATGCGTTCCATTTGCATGATATAATTACATGCCTAATAACAACTCTCCGTCGCCGACGATGCCTTAGAATCTTGTCCAGGAATTAGAATGAACTGGAATGAATAACTGCTTCTACTGCTTGACTAGAATGAACTGGAATGCATTAGAATGAACCTGAATGAATAACTGCTTGACCAAACGGCATGACTACAATCTGCTTGAATAGGAAATCTAGGCCATTTCAACCCTTTATACATTATCTCTTTGGCGTGGTTCGCCACGTGCTTCATCTCGACGCTCCGGGTTCCACACAAGTAAGCTCAGAAGCATCACTAGCTTCAAAAGTTTAAAATACCAGCAACTGATTGGCCGTCTCGTATTGTATATTCTAGTGACTGCGCGGAAAGTTAGCTGCCCCACTGATACAAATGTAAAAACAATAACTCCTGACATCAGGAAAGACCCATTACGTAGCCTTGACTGCAAGGTATTCCCTTTCTCTTTTGCTCTTATGTAACAAGAAAGTCCTGCAATCACTGAAAACAATGAAACAAATGCTATATTTACAGATATATAACTATTCAATTACTCTCGGGGTGCGGATTAGAAATTCTGTTACTACTATTTGCTAATTTTGCATATTGAATAAACTCATTTGAATTTAAGGGAGCATAATTTTAAATACAATTGTACATCCATATTACATCAATTTACGCAGTCCTTTATTTCTTCCGAAATAATTTAGTTTGATAAATTATTTGATCTTTTATTATTCGAAGCCCGTCTATTTATAAAAAAATCATGTACTGTAGTTCTTATTATATTTTACTTCTTTTATTTAAATACAGAACTTAAAAACTGAAAGAATAATCACGACATAATCTTTTAAAATATATATATTTATTTAATTTTTTAAAGTCTTCATACTTACTTTTTGTTATCAACTTCACATTTGTTACCCAGTATTTAACCTAAAATAACTATCCTGCAGAAATCCAACGTTTTAACAATTGTTATTTAAAAGTACAATTTTTTAAGTACTAAAGAATGCATTGTCATTCGTTTTTGAATCAGAAGGAACAATAAAGACACATATGTGAATAAAAGGTTAAAGGTAAATGAATGTACTTTAAAAGGTATGCACTAAACAGCATTCTCTTCAACTCTTTCCATTTACCAAGCGGGAAGGCTCAGGCGGTAACTCTTGGGATTCGCATTCGGAAGTCCAGGACTCAATTCTCTTCGAGCCGGCCACTCTGAACTTTTTTTTTGGGGGGGGGATCGGTTTCCACTGGTCGCTTAGACGAAAGCTGGAATGGATATTGACTTTCTATGAATTTTCTGCTCTTTCATTCCACGATTCTGTTGCAGAATCATAAGCACCAAAGCGACGGGGGTTGGTGTAAAGTGACTTTCGTTTTGAAAATATTTTTTTACACGACGGCTTATCGACAAGCGGCTCTCTTCTGAGGGGTTCAAACTCTTTGATAGGGGGGCTCTTCGCGTCGAAGTTTTTATTTGAAACAAAACTAGGGACCATTTAAATTTTTTTTAATTGCGTTTATCGCCCGTTTAACTACTAAGGCACCCCAGGCGGTGACACTGATGATACATGAGATGAAATGATATATTGGGAAAGGATTTTATTAAAGGAAGGAAACATTCCAGGCCCAAGTTAGGATACCTCCCCGGCATTTACCATTTATGAGGACTGAGGAAAACCTGGAAAAAACCTCAGTCAAGGGGGACGGTCCTGGCGGGATTCGAACACCAGACCTTCTGCTCACGAATCCGCTCCTTAATGACCGCGGCCATCCTTGGCGGTGACCACTTCTATGTCTTTGGCTCCCTGCCCGGTGGCTTCGTCACCTCATGCCTTTCTCACGGAGATGCCCTCACTGGAAGCGTAGGCATAAACGGCAAACCATTGAGCAAAGTTGAAGTATCGAAATATTCATCTCCATTTCTAACAATCCAACATAGTTCTCTCTATTAAACACCGAAATCCTCATTTTTTATTTGTTTTAATATTAACTTTTAATCCAGTACATTGCTTCGTTAATCGTGCTCTCATTACTGCTTAATGCTTCTCTTTATTGCTTTTTAGGTAAGAAACATAGAAAGAATGCTGATCCTAGTCGTAAGAAGCGGAACAATGGCCAAGAGTTTTCAAAGTTCCTAATCGTAACTACAAGGTAAGGAATAACTGTACTGTTTTCTATAATAAGCCCTTAAATATTATCCTCTCATCTGAAAATAAATACTTACACTGCTACTGTTATGGATTATGCTATTGCAAGCACTGATATTATATGTAGTGTGTTTCTCTACGAATCCTGTAATTCTTGAAAATGGTGCAGATTAGAGAAAAGCCCTCGCGCGTTTCGAAAGCAAATGCTACCATCGCGCACTGATAATGAATGTGTTGGGCCCCCATTGATGAAATATTTACTTTCTATTTGTATAGGGTGTTTCACTAGTTATCGGTTGCTAATTATTTCTTATGACCTAAAGATCGTAAATAAAAAGTATTCGATGAACTTAATCTTGTGTATGAAAAGCAACAAGTTTCATAAAAATAAAAGTAGAGTTCTTTTAGTATCAAAGCATGAGCGGTCACACCTCTCCATGTTATGGAAGGCATTTGCCAACACATTGGGAGCTTTAGGTTCAATTTTTCATTGAATGTTTTCTTTTAGATCCACTAGAGCTCATAGTTATTTGCAATACACCTTTTCATCAGAATGTTCCATAGGAATAAATCTGGTATTGCTAATCAAAGTCCTTCAAAAATATTTAGAAAAATTAACAATTTCAACTAAGCTGACACTGGAATTATGGCAGGTGTCATCATCGTGAGGAAAATAAACAACGACATTTCTCGACATACAACTAATTCTCAAACTTGTGTAACATTTACAAGTCAACTGCTGCTTGCATCGTTCAATGAGGGAAATATGGCACTGTGGCAAAGCATACGACAGTTTTTTTTTTTTTTTTTCATTATGGAGAGATATCTTATTGACAAACTGATGGAACCAGTAACATGATTGAGTCTGTTTTGTTTTTTTGGGAAGTTTTATCTTCTGCAAAGTAGTAACATAATATGCATGGAACTTTGACGTTTTACTTTTCATTAAAATATGTTTGCGGAAACTCTTATCTCCACGGTACATTTATGCAAAGTCTTCAGTTTGTTTTCACTTCCTGGAGGTTGATTCTAGCAATTTTGGAAGTGCTCCTTCGTACATTTCCAACAACATTCTCACGGTTTCTAGTTTAAACAGCAGATACTAAATAAAGGATTTGTCTATGCTTTTTGAAACCCCAACTCGCAATAAGTTGTTCTTGGCATTTATTAAAAAAAGGGATTACAGTTGTTGATCTATAAAAAGTAATGGCCACATTGATTCCGTTTATGGCCGATTTTTTTATACTGACGTACTTCGACAGATCATCTAATTGCATTTATTATGAAGTGCTTGTAATTGGTTGAAGAAGTAATATTTTTAAGAAGTACTTTGTTGAAAGCATTATTATTATTATTATTATTATTATTATTATTATTATTATTATACCTTCTAGTACACGCGATTAAGTTACAAAGCGAGACATTGGAAATGTGTTTCATCAGAAAACCAGCTTGTTCTAATACTAAAGTAGGTAAAAAAAGGTTTTTATATTTCTAACAGCGTTCAATGTTTATCCATAATTATAACGATAAAAATGTTATAAAACACAAAATTTCAAAATGGACATTTAAGAATACAGCATAGATGTAATGAATAACAGTTGGTCATTAATTAAGCCTATAAGAAAATTGCTTCACTGATTGTGAAAATTGGTAGGTGTACTGGAAACTGTGAAGAAAAGGTCGTTAATGTATATGATGTTAGACTTCGCTAACTTGAGATACTTTCGCTGTTGGAATTATAGAACGTGACGGACAATTGATAACATCCGGTTTATTCAGGTTCTGCTCTGGCTCTATTATTTACCTTTCCATCAAAACTTCTTGTAAACGTAATATTTAAGGGTAATTGTTGTTTATGATTACTTCACGGGTCTGCAGCCGACTAATATTTAAGTCTGTTCTGGTAGCAAATTTCTTATCAACATGCAAACTGTGGTCTTTTTCAAGTTCATCACATTATATTTCACTTTGCTGTATTTTTTCAAACGGCTTAATCTTTCTCCTTCTTTAAAAGAAGTTGATCTATAGTCCTGACTTAGATTTAGATGGGTTTTGCACTTGTACCAGTACATAGATCTTGTAGAATAGCATTTTGTGTTTCAGCAATGGAGTGCCTTTGGCCTCAAGGTCGGTGTCAATAATATTGTCACACCATCACCAATTATCTTCTTAATTTGAGATATCACCTGGTGCAGAGTCTAAGCCTAGCATAATACCATAATTTAAGCTAGTCAAAAGATTAAAATGATCCTTGTCCTCAATTGAACATTGTGCTGAAAGTGTTCTCTTTTTATGTTAATGTATTCATAGTAACACCTTGTACTAGCTTAAATGAATGTCTTCAACAATTCAGATTGTTTAAATAATTGCAAGTAATACAGATAAACGACCTTATCAAATAAAGTTTTGAACGTTATTACTTTAATAACTGCTGTGAATAATTACTAATTTACAGTAAAATATTAAAAGTAATCATATATATTAATGTATGTATCGTAAGTGTAGTATAAGTTTTGAATACTAATTTAATTTGCTTATGCTTTACAATTCCTCGCCTATTTCAGACAAAGTTTTCTATTGCAGTACTCTTGCATGTCCGTAAACCAAATATATCAATTTTCTACAATCAACCATTGTATTTATAATAAACCAAATAAAGTAATAATGTGTTCTAAACACTGAACTACAAGGCAGACTGCTGCACACGGCCGGAAATAAAAATTAATTTGTTTTCTACTGTCATCGTTGATGGCACACAAGTTTGTAGCTCAACGCAACTCTGACCTCTAGGCCTGCTTTAAGCTGTTTCTTGTTCTACCATTAACGATTGTGAATGTCAGTGTAAGAATTTCGCTAAATGCGGATCCAGTGTCAACACAGCTGGCGAAGAGAGCGAATTCTCACGGGCGTGCGCAATACATCAATTGGAAAGCAGTAGCGCTCTTCCTTATCATGCTTGACGTACATCAAGGTATAGCCATGCCAAATGTTATTGAATTACTTTCCTCAACTTAACTTTATAAGGAAATATTAGGAATGTGGGTATTTAAATGAAAAAGGGAAAGAAAAAAGAGAATTGAATGAATTAATATCAAATAATAATAATAATAATAATAATAATAATAATGACTTTCATAAATGTTAACTTTATTTATAAAAGTCCCAAAATATTTTTAAATCCTCAATTCTTTACTTTCTGATTGTATCATAATAACTGAAACCATCTTTTCGCAATGGTAAACACAGAATTTCAGACACTATAGATGAACTTCGAGAAAAATATAATAATAATAATAATAATAATAATAATAATAATAATAATAATAGAAATAAATAGTGTTCTAATAACACAAAAAATTCAGCTTTCACATCAGAAATTAACTGAAGATTTACTTGGTAATTTCTTTAGCGATAAACTATTGAATCTGCTTTTGCCATAAAATACAAATGAAAAAATATAAAATTTAAATGTAATAAAATATTATTCTATAGATGTAAGATGCTTAAAAACATTACGTTCTCATGCTCAACTAGAAGTGTCGAGAGTAATGCATTTATTCAAAGTTAAGGTCTACCTATAGGCTGCACCAAGGCAACCATTTATTCTCACCAGCGAGGGCTGCAAATGCCACGTATTTAACGGGATTTGCGGAAGAGTGATGTGTCACTGTGGAAACTCGGTTCAGGGCTGGGAGGTAATGATCACATCAGTGTGAAGGGCGGAGAACAATTAGCATTTCCAGATCTCTCCGTCTCTCTCTATCTCCCTCTATCTTTCTTTCTGCTGTACGAGACGAACTCATGCTTGAAGCTGTAACAATGTATGAAAAGTCCGTGCCAATAAGAGTCTAATAAAAATTTAAAAGAATCTCTCAACGCTCTAGAAACGCCTTAAAATGATACAAAACTCTCTTTGAAAGGATAAAGCAGCGCAGCTAATTAATTATATAGTTGCTCTTCATTTCGGAATCACACCAGCACCACCAGCAGCCGAAGCAGCAGCAGGACGGTTGCACCTTTAAGTGAGAGTATGGTAGTGATGCCTCTATATTCCAGATTTCAACATTATGCTTATACATTATTGTTATTGCATGTACATAAAGACACTTTTGAAAGTATCGGTTAGAAATTCTCCTCAAGTTACCGGCATCTCCTTCTGTAAACTCGCGGAGCTCCAACGCTACACCATTGTAAAAGTTAGTTACCATGTATTAAATAACAGAAATATGTACCGCCTTCTCGCACCACATGTTGGAAGTGTTGCCATAATTCAATTTTTTTCACGAAAATATCTCTTACCTTAGTTCCTCCGTAAAATGGACCTAATTTCTTTACATGTTTCTTTAACTTCCTTTAAGTGGGAGAATTAGTCGTAAAACTACTATCCTTATTTTTCATTAGTAGCGTTCATTAATCATAATCACAAACTGTTGCGTTTTAATAACGAGCATTATATATATTGACTTCTGCTTCATCATCAGTTATAACGATTTTGGTCTATAAATAAAGCTGTAAAATAGAGGGTAATTTTGTTACATGTATTTCCTTCATTATGTAAATTCCATTTTTAAAATTAAATGAGTATTATTATTTGTATTAGAATATCCTATCATCTCTGGTGGCTACACTAACTTTAGAAACGCGCTTGACAGAAAATTCCATATATGGTTCTCAAAAGAAAGCTTATACATCAGATATACCGGGAAATCTTTTGTGAGCTTAACCTGCTCTCGCCGCTGGGACTGAGAATGATATAGCCTTGGACATTTTCAGATTCATCTGGTACCCCGATACTCCCGCCCTCGGCATCTGACCTATTGTGCGCACTTAGACATTCTTAGACATTCAGTTCAGACTTCGCTGTCTAATTGTGTCAAGAATAATATGCAATTCATAGTAGAAAGTGCATATTTAAAGGAAATATTATAAATATTACAGGAGAAAGTTTCATCATAAATTCTTCGGATTAGTATTCCATTCAAAGTTTTAGTTTCAGCTCAGTGGAAAATGTGTGAAGTTAAGGTGATTTTATTTATGAACAGCCTAAAGGGATGAAACGTTTTCGCAGAGAAGTCAGATGATCTGGGCCATTGCTTAGAAAATTCTCCTCTGAAAACTTTGAGACGATTATCACAGCAAGCTATAATTCTAGAAAGCAATAAAACTTCTACATTTCTACGGTTATTATGTTGGAGTAGTGAACAGGTTTAAACTTTCTGATTATGTAATAATTAACCTTGATGTAAAAGAGATAGAATTTTGTGCGAAATGGAGTTCTTGATGTACAACTGATATTTATGAGGAGATTTGGTTTAATATGTGTATGTCAATACACATTATATATAAACAGTAAAAAGATAGGTATTGGAGTAATCTGCTACTTACTGATATTTTTAATTTCTCTTGCAAATTCAAAACATTAATACTGGTGTACAGGAAACACAAGCCGTATTAGGCCTATACTTTATGAAGAAATGAATGGAATGAATGAATAGTGTTTAACGCCCGCCCGTTTTTACTACAGAGGCACCACAGACAATGGACACTGGTGGTACGTGAAATGAAATGATATATTGGGAAAGGATTTATTTTTAAGGAAGGAAACGTTCCAGACTCAAGTTTAGGGCACCTCCCCGGCATTTGACATTTATGAGGAATGAGGAAAACCTGGAAAAAACCTCAGTCAGGGAGGACGGTCCTGGTGGGATTGGAACCCCAGACTCCCGCTCATGAGTCCTCGATTTAACGACCTCGGCCACCTGTGGCGGTTTTTATGAAGGAAAATTTTACTTTGGAATAATGTGTAAATAAAATAATAAATCCCCTTTTTACGAACTTGTAGAAGCAGAACAAGGTGTGTGCATATTTTGTGCAAGTTGGTGCGACTTTACATACAGTTCAGCATTCAATGGGAGGTTAAGCGCTAGATAATAGCATAATTAGCTCTAATCTGTGGTTTTCTTGATCCCAGGATCTTACCATTTGTGAGTACGTTTTGTTGACTAGTTTTAAAAATAATGCATACAGAAACAAACCAGTGATATAGTAAAAAGATAACGTCTAAAGATAATTCACCCAAATAAACTTCAATAAATTTTCTGTGATCTGTTTTAGAAAGATGTATGCATATCTACGAGAGGAGGGCAAATATTTTGGGTATATGAATATACAAATATATATATTTAATATGTTAAACTGTATACGAGAAAAGAGAAAGTTCTCTCGTGTAACTATCTACGGTAGCCCAGCCAGAAACGGGGCAAAGCCAAGGAGGCCATAAACCTCTATACAAAGGGAAGGGAAAGTGTATTCTACTTCTTAAAAAACCTTCCGTTGGCGAGGGTTAATAAAGCCCAGGCTTTCGAATACGTTAGAGCAAAGAACCTGCCAGCCATTTGTACTATTAATTTTAAACCAACCAATGTAAATACATGTTTCAAAATTTCAAATCGTAGCATTGACATGTGAATTTGAATCAGCTAATGGTAGCTACATATTTTGAATTTTGAAAACGATGCGCAAAATCTACGCGTGCTTATGTGACCCCTGTGAGCTTGGTGAAGCCAACGTCTATTTAATTTGAATCGAATATATAAGGGTGCCTTTGGTCCGCTGGAGCACTCACTTTTAAGTTCTACACATGGCGAGACGCAATCAGTTTTGTGTTCATCAAATGACATAAGCAGTTCAGAAGTGAAGTTCATATAACCAGCTCAGAAGATCAGATAGTCAAATCATCAGATTCAGTTTGCCTCCTTGAAAGTCGCGACAACTTAATTTATATTCAAAGTGGCGGGGTCTATTGTACGCCAAACACCAGAGTACACGAAATATTTTGCTAAAATTAAATTACCATATACATTATATCGCATCGCGAAATTATTCACCAGCTGATATCCTCTCCCAGGTCTGTTGAGCACGAGTCGCAAAATAGCATAACTAAATCCTGAGATGTTGCTGTCACGAATGTGGGAAACAGCACCAAAGCGATCCATAGTCAATCAACGATACGACGCTACAAAATATGGAGATCAGTAACAAGAGCGCTTCATAATTGGCGACTAACCTGTCACCACCGACAAAACCGTTTCATAGTGAATACAACTTTAATGTTTATGATAAACTTTGCATAGACATGTATAAGCACACAAATAAATGAAATAAAATAAATGTAACGAAATGGAATGCAGAAAGAGCGAGCGTAACATTATTCTTCAAATTTCCCGTTTTCCCAGCAGTATCACTTCTATGTAACATAGACCTGCCTACGGCAAAAACACGCTGGATTAAGCTATCAAAAGAATGTCCTAGAAATATATATATATAAAATTAGAAAAACAGAAAAGGATAAAACACTAAAAAAAAGTCGCAGAGTTGTAATCACTGTAAGCACTTGTCTTCTTGTCATAGAAGAACTCTAGTACTTCGAAATATAGCGACTGCAGCCCTGTGACTTCTTCTTAGTGTTTTATCGTTTTCTGCTTTTTAATTATTGTTAATTTAGTTATATTGTTAATAGTGTTACATAATTTTTCATTTATATTATTTATATATTACCTGTATACATAATATTAAATAGCCACTTTGTTTGCACTATTTGACTTCCGCTACAGATTTGTCTAGAGTAGTGTTCTTGCTGTAAATGTTACCTGCTCTCCATCCAGCGTTTCTTTGCTGTTGTTGAACCTGAAGCAATTTCTCTCGCATTCTGTATAACTGACTACTTTATTTCAGATCATTCAGAACATCTGTTTCAAAATCAGCTGCAAAAATTGATTTCTTTTAATTTTTTAATTTTTATTTTTTATATATATTGGGGAGACTTATTTTCAGCCATTTTAAAAGACGCAATTGTATTGTTAATCTTTCTTTATATGGGATTATAATGTAATTTCCAATTTTGCAATAGACGGCTGTAGAAATAGCGGAAAAATATCTTTTAGTCAGTACTTTTATGTCCCTTTAGGAGTGTATACGTTTTTATTTATTTTGTGTTGAAGTTATAAATATACTTGAATGCTTTTCTTCTCACATGAACAAGATTATACGTTTTATTTTATAATAAATTGTTTATAATATTGTTCATTGTTCATTTATTTTATAACAGGTGTCATTTTGGATGAGAATATGAGGTGGATAAACGCAGATTGATTGGCGTTTGCACTTTTATCATTACAGAAATAAAATACTTTTTTACCTCTCGGTAGTCAACAGTTCCATGCTCATGCTCGCTACATACTCATATGTATGTATGAATGGCATGTAAAAGACGTAATTTATTATTAATGTAGTTCAAAATGTCTCTCTAAAATAAATTACATTAAATACCAACGGGCTTTAGCACACAGTTCACAAAACACTAAAGTAAAATGTGTTTTCAATTAGCAGTTAAAAGTACGCTAACCAAAACTCGTAAATTTCATGGTCCCATGGGTTCCTTTTACTGAGTTACTTTTAATTTTTGCATTATAATAACATACATGTTAGATTTGTAACACAATAATTCCGTTCACGAATTAATAAAATACAAGGATAGCAAATGTGATTGCCGAAAAAGTGTTTTCTCCTATTGAAGTACCTTATTGAGAGCTCGTTAATTTCTAAGACTTTGTAAGTTTTGGTATGTGTGAAATATCAGCTTAGACGTCCTAGTGTCTCAATGTTCCATCTACTTATAGTTATACTAAATAAGAGATCTGAATCAAAGACTGTAATGAAATAATTTTTGAGATAGAAGATTTTGACTTCTGGACCTACCGCCACATAGATTCACAATCCTTTATAATTTTTAATTCAGTACAATATGCGCGTAGAAATATAACATAAATTCTCGCATTAGTTGTAAATAAGTTATTATTTAAATGTGCATGATTGGGAATACATAGGTGTTAAACCCTGATACTTTTGTAGCCTTCAATCTTAGCCAAGAGCTCGCTTATTTTCATTATTACTGGTAGTACTTAAAATATTTTCTTATGGCGTTTGTTCCACTTGAGTTCAAACTTAACTTTTTGCCTGCCTTCTATAAATTTTCTACAACTTCTTCAGAAATGAAAATAACTAATAATAGTGAATATGACTGTGCTAGTTGTGCTCTATGTATGATTGATATTGTAAATTTTTTTATCAATTTTTGTCGTTTTATCCTATGTTTCCATCTCGTAACAATATCAAGGGTGCAAAAAATGTATACACACTCTTACAGTAGATATCTATTTAACATATGGAACTTTTACTACAATGGAAGCGATATTGGCTTAGCATCAACCACACAGGTAGCTGACCTTAAACTCTGCCTAATGTTCTCATAGCCACAAACTGTCATCTCCTCCCTCTTATGTTATGTACCCTACTTCGCATCAGACTTATGCTAATGTCTTGTTTCCTAAGCCACTATTCCATCTCTACACATAGTTGTCGCCGACTCACAGTTCTAGCATTCACACGAGCACTGGAATGATTTTTCCATGTGATCTTAAACTTCATTAAATTTACTTCGAAATCAGAGAAATACACATGTTTCAAAACTCCCATAATCTGGTGTAATGAACTGGTTCGTTCACTTCTTTATTTTCTTGTAATACCTCCAGTTTTACGGTGCTGTATGCGGAGTCTAAAGACTAAAATGACAGTTATTTAATGAAAAAAATTTACTGTACACTGTCTGATATCACAAACCTCTTTTAGGAATATAAGCTACATTATATATGAATTATAAAAACTTGTAGTTCCCCAGAAATAATGCATTACTGTCCACCATGTTAAGAAAAATTAAATAACTCTCACGGGTAATGTGAAATATAACGAACCAGAGTTTACTATTTAAATAAGAAACATGCACAGATTAATCACAGGAATAAATGCAAAATTTTCGAGCTGATTGCCTTTTTTCAAAATGACCGGGTCGGCTCATAAGCTTTTACTCGACATGTACTTCTTCATGAAAAAGGATAATCAGCGAAATAGAGTAATTTACTTGTTTAATTTATGTGTGCTTATTATTATTATAAGGGATAAATGCATAATTCGTTATATATAAAATGAAAATTAAACAGCCAGTTCATAGAACAATGTAACTGAAGTTACAAGAATTAGAACTTCAGAAATAAATAAAACACTGAGATATTCAAACATATAGCACCATAGCTTCATAGATATGCGTTGTTCTTCAAAGACAGTATAGACACACACCCACAGATATATATAACAATCATTCTAGATCGTATTAGAGAACTTGAAGGAATCGGAAATCTTTATTTAAAAAAAAAATTTAATGTATTGACAAAATATCTAAAAGGCATAACTTCATTAATGTTTCAGGAAATTTATATTTTAAATTTAACATTAATCATACAGTTAATAAATACAATAAACACATCAATGAAACCTAAACTTTTAAAATCTAAATTTTGTTTATATGTATATTTTATATTACCCTTTAATGTAATTAATGTAATATGAAATCAACTTAAAGTAATGTACATCACAGTCGCCTTTAAATAAAATTCATTTTAGTCAGTGAGAAAATATGAAATTAAAAGGATCTATAGATATTTTACCATACCATATTTCACTTTCTATGCGGTTATTTTGCTTTAAACTACACTTTAAATTGTGGTATTTAAGTAAAATCCACATTGATGCATCATAGTTGACACAAGAGGAACACTCAGGTTCTGCTGTCTATAATTGGAATAAATACAGACGATCCCAGAAGTGAGAGTTCACTTACAGGATGGAAAACAAACCGGTGAAACGTACGCAGAGCTAGAGTAACTCGTATGTTATATGCTTGTTCGTATGACAGACGATGCGTAACGTCGGAACGATGCAAATATGTGGCTGACGCCTCACGCACAGATGCACTAGCATGATGAATATTTCAAACCTCGCTCCTTTGCTGCCCATGTTTGTTCTCTCACTTACCTCTCGCCTTTTGTTAAAAAATCCACTCCTTTACTGATGTAGAGGGAAGCTGCTGATTTAGATATGCCATTAGCTTTGCTAGGATGCTACCACAGGAATATAACATTTGCTTTCATAGACTCGGAGAGACTTGTAGTTATATCACATAATTTTGTTTTGCTGAAGTTAAAAGAAACTGAACGAATTTAATAGAAACTTTGGTATATAAAATAAATTATACAGTGTGTTAACTGTGGAATATCTCCCAGATATATTTTGTATTTTATTTTCACAAATAAAGGTAGGAATAAACACTGGAATGAAATAGAGCGTTTTTGCAGAGCATTTAAATCAAAATATACAGAGGGTGCCAAAAATACATAAACACTTCAAGCAAAGAAAAAACTGTGTTAACATTACAAAACTGAATTCACATAAATAATGAGCACTAATCATCTTAGACTTTTACAGTTACAACAGTTGTTCGAAATGCCCACCATCAGCGTTGATACACTTCTAAGCACGGTGAACTACTGATTAAGCAACGTTTGCGAAAGTATCCCCAGCGATTGCAGCACATGCCGTTTCAATTTCTTGCCGAAGTGCTGCCAGTGTAGCTGGCTTTCTACGGTATACAACATCCTTAAGGGTTTCCCATAATTAGAAGTCCAACAGAGCAGATACGGAGAACGCGGTACACACATCTCCATTGCCTTTGAACTTTAACAACATTCTCGGTTTTCCAATACCAGTTCAAAATTGCTTTACGCTGTTCAAACGATAATCTGGGCTCCATTTTGTTGTAGCAACGCTAGCATAACGTAATGTGAGTCACAACTGTTTACAGAACATAGTACTATAGTCTTGGCTTCATTTGTTCATTGTTGACTTACATGTCACGTAGCAACGTTTTCATAATGTGAGTCACATCTGTTTACAGAACATCATACTACAAATTACATTTGTTTTTCGGTCCAACTTTGAAATATATTAAATAGATATCTACTGTGTAAGCGTGTATATATTTTTGGCACTCATATTCGAATTGGGAGCCGTTCACAGACAAATAATATCTCAGACTATCAGAAAACGTATCTGTCTTGCGGTGTACCAGCACTGATTGGTTCCTTTAAGATCTTCAAATACTGTATAATTTATCAAGATACATTTTGGTCTCTAAATGTTTCACATAGAAAGAAAGTCAGGTGTTTGTTTCATGCAATTTAGGTGGCTATTCAAAGTGTCCTCTTCTTCAGACCCCTTCCTAGGGAACACTTGGTTCAGCAAAGCTATTACTTGTTCATCATAATGTTGAAGTCATCTTGCACCTTTGAAAGACACCAGGATAGAGCTCTGTAAGCTGGGGTAATATAATCAAGCGAGTGTCAGTATGTATGAGTTTTATTTCGTTCTATTAAAGTTCACCAATAATCCGTTTCTCACTACATTTGCTCAGACATTAACTTTCTTCGAATGCTGCGTGTGGTGTGTTCTGATGTCATCTAGTGAGGCTTGTGACGTCATCAATAACGGCAATTATGACGGTTAATGTTGCCGTTTAAATAGAAATTTGTTTCATCCGAAAATAGTAAACATGAGTCAAAAAGTAGACTTTTTCTTTCTTTTTTTTTTTTTTCGGTTAAGATTTCATAGAACTTGTTTGTTCCTTCAAAATCGTCTTCATTAACTCTTGCAATAGATGAATTTTGTGTGGGCATAATTTCTGTGCTTTAAAAAAGCTTCGATACAGATATTTCTGCCAGCGAATTCTAATTTCACCTGCATTTTGCATTTATTAGGGTCATCTAATTCTTCTTTTAACAGAAGTGTAAAACCTTAGGAGGTCATGGAAGTTCAGGTATTTTTTTTTTCCCCCATGAAATGAGATTGTACTTCATCTTTCAGCTTATATACAGAATTAAAGAATATTAAAACATTTTATTATGTTATCTTTATTCTATTTTAATGTTAATTAATGTTAAGCACTTCAGTGTTTTTGAGGCCACTGCTGCAGCTTCCAAAAGTAAAACATACTATTTAAACTATACATATATAGTATGTACTTAATGTACTTAATGCAGCTGTCTTACTGCAAGTGTTCTTTATTTACATTTTAGGATGTGTTAAAACAAACTTATTTATTAAAATGCATGGGTAAAGATTGCTATTTGAAAACCGATCCAAAGTGGTAAATAAATGGTAAATAACCCATAGTAATGACTACAATGACGAACGCTAAATTCCTATTCGAGATTTCTCGATTTTCCTTTCATAGTGATAATGTTGTGGAAATTGTGTATAATTAAACTGAAAGAAACACTTGCACAAATGAATTATCACATTTTTTTTTAATATAGATGTATGCGGTGTTGGCGATTATCTACGAAACATAAGTGCGGAGGGGAGTTTATTGTCATAATGCTCCTGGCGCCCCGCAACAAGATTTTATGAATAAAGTAGTGAAAATAGAGTATATATTTTCATTTCTGCTTAAAATGCTAAGTATATTCACTCATTTAATGTAAAGAGATACTGAAAGACCTACCTTAATTTCCAGTGCATTCTAAAAGTTTATTTAGGGCTTCAAATATTCTCTGTGAATGAATGTTCGATATGAGTCATGGTTCTGAGTTAAGCCAAATCATGCGGTCTTAATGGAAATGAAACTCGCCCAATAACCAACTCTTCTGGTGCCCAGCTGTTTTTATTGAAATTAAACGATATAGTTTATCAGCTCTCTAATGATCCAAAATCTATTTATATAAATGTATATACATGATGAAAGAAAAACTAATACATTCTTTCTTAGAATTCTGCCCTTAATTATAATCAAAAATACTCATATTTTTTTCTTCTCGAATGGTTTTAGCAAAGCGTTACTTATTTCATTAAATTTTTAATAACTGTTTTCTAAAACTGTTTTCAAATATACTAACATATTAGACGCTACAGCTTAGAGTAAGCTATTTATGCTCACATTAGTATTAGATTTTTCATAAAATAAACAGGGTGCGATTCGTTGTCTATAAGAGATTTGAAAAGTTCACTCGTCAACTCCAAAAGATAACATTGTAGTCAAGAGCACTTGAGCAAAGCAATGGACTCTCTAGGAAAAATGAAACAGCACTATTTTCAACTATTTTTTCCTGGTTACTAGGTATAACTGTTTTGTGTTATAAAATATATAGAATATGCAATTTACAATTTAAAGAAATTAAATATATTTTGTGACTTGTGTAATTTAAAGTAAACATGAGATCGTTGCTCTGTTTTTATTTCTTTTTAATGTTATTTTCTCTAAAAGATGTGATTACCTAAATCAGATATTTGCAAACTTAACTTAATAAAATGCAAAATATTAACAAGCTGTGATAAAATAATTGTTCATTATTTCGTTAGACGGAACAAATTACACATCGACTTTTTCACTATCACAGTACTAATTTTCTGTTACACTAACTCACATTTCATTGTGTTGGTGGCATGCACATCATTTCTTTGAGTCGGTTTAAGAAAATAATTTTTCTTGTTCCCTTTTCGTTAGTTCTTAGTGACATCACGTGGCCGCAACACCTGGGAAAGAATTTTACTTACATTACAGAGGTGTCAGCAAGGGGCGAGTTTTGCTTGGGAATATTATGTTCTCATACTGAACAAAATATATCTTCCCTCTAGTTCTTTGATCCGTGAATCCAACTTTACGTTTATGTCTTTTTATTGTTTTTCTATTCCTATGGGGGATAAGCGCATTTGTTCGCAATATCTTGCGTATTTGAGTTTGTGTTAAAATGTTAGTATAAAAGGAGAGTATTTATTTAAGATGGGTGGTTGGGTTTAAGGCAATGAAGTCGTTCATGCCGTATTCTAAATGTAATGTTTTTTTTTTCTTTTCTTAGGAGGTGATGTCAATCGCCTACACATGGTGCCCCCTGTTTATTCTAAACGACTGACAACTTGTTGCCTTGAAAGCATCCTAGCACGCACACACACACACACACACACACACACACACACACACACACACACAGATGCATGCCCTGTTTGCGACCATGTCTGAGGAGCACTTCAAGCACTTCTCTTTGCATGTTATTGACAATGCCTTTGGTATATTTTTATAGTTCTTCTTTGAAATGGGCTTCTCGTCGACTTATGACCGAGAGGTCGGAGACGGGCATAGGATAACATTTTTTTTTGTTATATTATTGGCCTTTTTCATTGAAAATTTTTCTCATTTTTAAATAGTGTAAAAAATTAACTAGCTTGTTCCTTTCTAAGGTAACTTCATGTCAGTAAACTGCAAGAGTAAGTTCCTTATGTTGTAACATGTAGCATGCAATTTTTTTTTTTTAAAGTGGATTTATCAAATGAATTTAAGTCGATTCAAGAATATTATTTTGAACAATTTACTCCTAATAATTTTATATATAACAAGTGAAAAGTAATTTATTAGGTTTTATTACACTATATATATTTCTATCCTGCATTTGAAAAAGTGGAGGAAATATTTCGCCGGGAGCTAAGAAGAATATAGCATTCAAATATCTTCTTCCAGAAAGAGTTCGCCATTTGGAGTTATGGCGCTTCCAAGCTGAAACATTTTCTGAAACAGCAAAAACGTAATATCCTCCTTACTGACTTTATTTTTCTTTATTTGATTATAGTTTTTTCGGTATAAAAATTTCATTGAGGCAATGAAATTAGAAAAGAATATTTGAAATAGCAATAATGAAAGTTCTTCAAAGCTGAGATTAAAAGCTTTTATAGCCATTACTCAAGTGCATTGTTCTCATAGGAATAAATCTCGCTCAAAACTCTAATTCGTACTCTTTCAACAATGTTTATAGCTTTCTCTAAAGGCATAAAAACACCCCAGTAGAGTGCTGTGAAAGTCTAAGCCACAAGTGCCACTGTTTCACTGCAGTCTTTCATTCCAAACGGCAGTGCGCCGACTAGCGGTATGGGGTTGTCTGCCTGGACCAAAACGGAATATTCATAATTTAAAACGGAGAGGTTATAGGCCGCAGAGGGGCGAAAGGGTAAGTGCGTGCACGCGCTTGTTACGCTTAATTACTACACGCTCTGAATGGGTGCACACTGTCCCGTTGCGAGGTAAATGTCATAGACTGGGAACGCCATGTAGAACTTTCCACGTAACATACACTCACTTCGTGTTAATGAGTGTAAACTCTGGATGGGGAAAGACTTGTGGTAATTATGCCTAATGACTGGTGGCACCCTCTCTTTTCATTTTGGTGCCTGCTGTTTTTACGACAACAAAGAAGCCCGAATATGTATTTGGTATTTTACTATAAGGGAACACTGTGTATTTGCTTTCGCTTCTTTTCTCCTTCCCTCTCCCTCTCTCTTGCTATAAGAATGGGGAAGAATGCTCTGCTCGTTTTATCAGGATAAGGAGATAGCAAAAATCTGGCCTTCTTTTGTTTATTATTACATTGTTATGCTGTCTATTTGAGATTTTTCGAATCCTGTTCTGTTATAAATTTCCAAAAAGCCATTGATAACGGAATACCAACATTTATTTGTTTAAGTAGTTCTGGAACTGTATATTTTTACAAGCCTTCTATTAATTATTAATTATTTAAACATTTAAATTTGATTTTTACATAACTGAATATTAATTATTGTATTTTTTTTAAAAAAATTTATATTTTTATAAAGTTCCTCTATACTAAATTATACAACGCCATTGAAACAAATATATTAATTTCAATTTTTACTTGCATTTTCCACAACTCAGAACCATAACACTGCCTGGACACTTCGGTTCATTTCCAACAATTTATAGAACATAACTAACCCTGTAACTTTCAAGCCTATATACCTTCAAGGAATTGAACCTTTAAAAAAATTGCCACGCACTAATCTCAACAAGAACATTTTTTATTTCATTTCATTTCATAGGCAATACTTTGTTGCACTGCACTACTAAATATATCGCTAGGATTTTCACAGGGAAACCTTTCCTGTTGTCTTTCAAAACATTCTTATCTGAAGAAAATATTCTCTTTACAGAGCATGAAATCATGGCTGCAAATTTCAATTAAGACACTGCTGCCAATCTCCAAGGTTAATGATTTGGAGTGTGTTCTATAGCAGAACATATTTCACTGTTGCAAACTCTGGATACCGCTGCAGAAACTTGGGAACAGGTTGCGCCCACTGACTCTGGTACTTCTTTCTTTAATATTATGTCAATGACTTCCATTGAATCTTTTAGTGGTAAAGATGCGGATTTCAAGCGTTAAATGGCTGCAGGAAAATCACTGAAATTGGCCTTAATAAAGACAAGGGAAGTGATGCTATGCTTATCGATAGAACGGCTTTAGCCTCTTGCAGACTGCATTGCCGGCGTCATAATCGTCTAGAACATTCTTGAAATTTTCAAAATTGTCGGCGAAGTAGTCAATAAACCTTCCCAGCTGTTGAGATTTGTTGAAAGAGGGGTTTGTAGTAAACTTTTCTTGAAAATCTGAATGCGACTGGGAGCTATAAAAATACTTTGTTCCCTCGTGTGCTGATGTTGTTTACTTTTGACTTTGTTTCTTCAGCCACTCGATTTAAACCTTGAGCATGACACGTGATATGAAGTATTTTAAGTCAAAGTCCCCTTCCTTTATCATGCACGCCGCAATGTGAGAAATAATAAGAAGCTTTTCATCTCAGTTTTCCGCTGCCCAAACAATGCGCATGACGTCTCAGATGGTGCAGACTATGGCGCTGATCAATGTTTGGATCTTTGTGTTAGTCCCTTCTCAGAAATTCCATTCTGTGAATAAGCTCGCTAATTTCTCCGAGTGTCCTCAGGAGTGAACCGGTCTAGTTTCCTAGCCTTGTATTATGCCATTAACTTTAATGTGATGAAAACGTTGAGTCATATTTAAAAATATTGACTCATTCGCAGAAATATATCAGCAAAATAAATGAAAGTTCAGATAAGTGTTAACCATAAGCCGAAAGCAACTGGAATTAGAAACTGCTGTGCATGATAGAACAATAGACAGGGTATCAGATCGCGTTAATATTCGCGCAAACAATCATAAAATAGCGATATTATATACACTTACAAGTTACTGTTACGATATAATTTATTAAAAATGGCCATGCCAGTTTTTTAAAACAATTTTAGCCTTTATTAAAGATATCTAAATCACTTTTTCGACCTTCTCTCTGTCTCATATGCAAGCTCTTGTATTCACATATCCCTTTCTTGATTGGAAATTTTTTTGTCGCCATTTAACAGTTCAGAGTCATGTTCGGCATATGCTATTTACACCAGTTTTACAAATCATGATTAAATCTGTAATTTTACAAAAGAAGCAGCAACATATATTCTTATAAGCAGCGGACAGAAGATATGATAGGCTGTTGTCATGCCATCAGGTACGCAATTTTTCACATCATTGACATTTTATTGAATTAGTTCCAAAATACATGTGATGAAGGATTTTCAGGAGTTACGATTACTGATTAAACCAGGTTTGGGTAGCGAACGAGGGTTGTGTATTCCCGAATTTCGATAATATTTTTGCGGAGCAGCTGGAGTGGGTTAAATCCCGATTTCTTGCTAGTTCAGGTAAAGAAAACTAAAAACTTTTGCAGATTTTGAGTTCTAAAAAGAATAATTCTAAACCTCATGAATGTTCCATTTTGGTTTTCGTGTAGGTATTAGGTTCTTATTATATTATCCTATATTGTTTTCATTGATGATCCAGTAAGATAGTTTCACAATTGATAACCAAGTTACCAGTCCAACAAAATAAAAATGCTTTGCCATCGTATTACCAGTAAAGTGAGATTTTCGTTTGACTGAAACTTTAATTCACGTACTTTTCAAACATATAGCTAATGAATATTGTCCAACGAATGGCTGGAAAGGTTATGAATAAAAAGAATTAGAACGAGTAGGTTTTCAGTACTTCTGCTGTATCATATTTATAATTTTGTCGATCCAAATTCGAATGTTCAAAAACAGTACCTAGGTATGATGGTACAAGGTAGAAAAGCAAACGTCAAAGAAGTAAAGCAGGACATGCAACTAATAACTTTATTTTTCGTTTGATCAAATACTTGCTGAGGAATAACTTAGCTGAACATTTTTATATACTTTTTTTAACTTTTTCGTTTCTTCTACTGGAAATTCTAGTTTCCTGTCGTCAGAAAATTCTAGACGATATTTCGAATAAAGATATGAAATTGCAGAATGTTCCTACTATAAACAGCTTCTGACTTTTGAAAAAGTGATCCTAATTAGCATTCCTCAGAGAATAAAGGCTGTATGTGGAAATGAATGTGCGAACATGTGAGGCCAGGCATTTTTCTGCAGGATAAATGTATACGTATGTCTTTTGAGATATTCAACTTGTGCTACTTTTGAACTTTATGCATACTGACTCTTAAGACTGAAAAACACGACGGAGTCTTGAAAGAATGCTTACACTGCTCGCCTGTCACCAGGAGACCCGAGGTCAATCCAGCGGCACAAGTGGCATTTGTAGCTCAAGAAGGGTGTCTCCGGCTTCTTCATTTCCCCTGCCATTCCATCATTGCCCCATCATAATCTCTCTACATCATTCTGTGCGCTCATTCAACTACTGTCCTCTGTCACCCGTATGTGGGACTGCAATTCTGCCCGGCAAGTTAGTAGAATTCACTCACTCACAGACTGAAAACAGCTTTGTGTGCATATGGAACATATTCTTCTCCAGTACCACACACTAGCCGGAAACAGAGACCTTCATCTTCCTGTTTGCAGTACCTTAAATTATTTATATAATCCCGATTTGTCTCCAGCAAGAATTAATCAGCAAGTTTTTACTCTTTGTTTTATCTTTACTATTCATCTCATCTTCGGAAATGCTAATTCGATCTGTGACGATAGTTCTCAGAAGCACATATCAAAACCACCACATTAAATTTAGTACTAATAATATTAGCTGTTAATTTCAAAATATAAGATATCAGGTATTTCCCCTGTTAATATATTTTATGCGAATATTTGAGTATCTCTAAGAGAACTCAGAGAAACATGCCCAAATCTCATTTCTTTGAAGTTTTCTGTAGTGATTTGCTTGCCTCGTTTCTGTACATATTTCAAGCATATGTTGTTTTGTGTTTGATAATATATATTTTGTTTGAGATGGTTGGCAGAAATTTGAAGACGTACAGCATAGAGATATACGTTCAAAATGTAGTCGGTCCTGGTGGTGTAGTGGTAACCATACTTGCTTTCTAAACCCAAGTTCGCGGGTTCAAACCCGGTCAGGATCGATGGATTTTTTTCGGGCGTAAAAATTCAAATTATGACTTTCTTCGGAAGGGAAGTAAAGCCGTGGGTCCCGTATCGTACATTTACGGCACGATAAAGAACCTCAAGCCTGATAAAAGAGGCCTCTGAGAAAAATTTGTAGGCCGTTTCACGCCCTGATTAGAATGGGACGCTGATGACCTGAGATGTTAAAGAGCGTCCATAAATAAAACAAATCAAATAAAAAAAAATGTCCACATCCCAGCCAATAGTTCTGTGTGTTAAGCTAGCTATTATGCCTTTCATTATATTGTGCTTTCAATTCATTGTGCAAAGTTTCTCATCAATGAACTCGGCCACAACTTAAAACAGTTTTAGATAGTTGAGTATTGATTACAAATGTGCTTTAAATTGACACTTTCAAAGCATATATAAATCTGCAAATTTTCCAGAATATGTTCCTAATTGTGAAAAAGCAATAATAAAGTGATTAGTGATTATTTTAGATTTGGAAACATTAACCTCTGTTATTTGGAAGGATGTTATAATTATATGTGTCCATGTTGAACTTCTTTATTATCGAAATGAAACTCAGGTAGGGTAGCATGTTTCACAGTGCTGACAGAGTCAATCCTTTCTTAAACATTCTCAGATTTTTGCAAACTAGGATACTCTGATGACAAATCTCCTCTAGTTTTGATTTCAAGCTAATAATATTTTGACTCTGCTAAGGATAATTATTTTTTTACCTATGAGGAATTAAATACCTTTGTATATGCCACAACCATCGACAACACACAAACTTTGCAGGAACTGTGTATACATAAGTATCCGAGAGCAACCAAGTGTCACGTAAGCCAGAAGGATGTGACAATGCGCGGTAACCGGATAAAACATCTGCTACTCAACAAACTGCTGAGGATAACAGACGACAATATAACACGAACCATGTGTATGCTTGTATAAACCTTTTGCTTATTTTAACCAGCATGTTGTTATAATTTTATCTGAACATTCAGTTCCTCACCGATATCTACAAATTACAACATTTTACCCTCACGATGCCGTAAAGGCGCATACTCGTGAACAGGAGCTATGTGGTTCGAATGCCTCCAAGAACGTCATTTCTGATTGAGGGTTTTTCCAGATTTTCCTCAGTTCTCATCAATGCAAATGCAGGGGAGCTTAGATTTATTTTATTTAAGTACCATGTATATCATTTTTGGTCATTATCATCCTATTCAATTCGCAGTGTTAAACGGACGATAAATTTTGTTCACAGGCCTGTACCTTATACTTAGATATGGGATGCTTTCTTTACCCAAAGTGATTCCTTTCCCAGTTTATCATTTCAATGGACCTTCAGTGTCTATCAACTGTGATGCCGCAGTATTAAAAAGAACAACATTTTGCTGCAACATACAGCCAATTTACTGCAGATGTTTGAAGATAGATTAAGTGACTGAATGTTAGGGATTCAATAGACAGTATCTGTTCATTCTAAGTTTGGCAACCACCCTACAGGTGCTAAGAGAGTGTGCCTTAGAGTTCTGTTTGAAATGTTTACAGTTGCAAGTTTTTTTGCAGAGATTAAGGGAAGGAAATATTCAAATGTGTATAAAAGATTGCCAGATAAATACTTTCAAAGTATATTATTATTTTATCCTTTTGCTTGGACATGTATTAATCATCTTTCTGCCATCTGAGTAATCTATATTGAAGTTTAGGACTAACTTAATAAAGGGACGTCAACTTTGAACTCTGCTATCGAGAGTTCCGTACTGCCGCTTTAGATTTGAGTTTCTGCCATTAGATCTTCCTCGGAGAAGTTGGTACAGGACGTTAAAGGTGCAAGTGTTAGAAGTGTCCCTGAGGGAAAGTTAGGTTCAGAACAAGCTGTAATTAGATTAAGTGTTGCCGCCGTCACACCTTCACATCATCAAGAACGTTATGCGTCTCTAGAGGCACAGTCTCGATTAAATTGGCGGTAATAGCCTGTTAGAAGCTCTGTGTCAAAGAGTTTGGCTACATTTAAAGCTTTTTTTTTAATTTATGGCAATTTATCTCCACAAATTAATAGTTGCCTCTATTTTATCTAGTTGCCTCTATTTTATTCTGTTTTTAATGTATGAGAACATATGCGGAAACTAATCATCTGAACCCAAGACAACGTTTGTAGACTCCCTGGCATATTGATTTAATTACACTCACGTTAAACGTATAAGATAAGTGTAGATTAAGAAATTTTCTTAGCCTATTTTGTAAACACAAAGGAAACTGTAGTGATGTTGGTAGCATTATCAAAAAGTGAAAGGTTTAAAGGGCGTTACTTTAGTGAAAGTATGTTACCTCTGAAGCAAAGGAAATAATAATAATAATAATAATAATAATAATAATAATAATAATAATAATAATAATAATAATAATAATAATAATAATAAAGACCGAGCGCTTCGCCCACGAACATCTTTTTAAACGCGGATAAACTAGAATTAGCGTTTTTCATATATGGGCTTCCAAGATTGCTTAACATTTCTTTTTAATACTAAAATCATTATAAATCTTCCACAGAATCATTCTCAAAAATCATACTTGTAACATTATGTTCAGAAAATGTCTTCTCTTGTGAAATTGCCATTTAGAGGAAAAACCTCTAAACCTCGGGTGGCCAAGGTCGTTAAGGCGCGTCGGTCCTGGTTGTGTAATGGTAACCATACTTGCCTTCAAAACCCAAGAGAGCGGGTGCGATCCGGGCCAGGATCGATGACTTTTTTCGTACGTAAAAATCCGATGTATGGCTTCCTTCGGAAAATAAGTAAATCCGTGAGTCCCATGTTGTAGATTTACGGCACGATAAAGAACCTCAGCCTGAAAAAAGAGACCTCTGAGCAAATATTGTCGGTCGTTTCATGCCCTGCTCGAATGGGACGCTGATAACCTGAGATACTAAAGAGCGTCCTTAAATAAACCATAATAATAATAATAATAATAATAATAATAATAATAATAATAATAATAATAATAATAATAATAATAATAATAAAAGTCGTTTAGGCGGGGACTCGTGAGCAGGAGTTCTGGGGTTCGAATCCCACCAGGACCGTCCTCCCTGACTGAGGTTTTTTTTTCTTCCAGATTTACATCTGTTTTCATAAATGGCAAATGCCAGGCACGTACTCTAAACTTAGACCTGGAACGCTTTCTTCCTTTAAAAAAAAATTTTTTCCCAATGTATCATTTCATCTCATGTATCAGCAGTGTCACCGCCTGTGGTGCCTCAGTAGTAAAAACGGACGTTAAACATTAATAAAAAAAGAGGAAAAACATGATGTGATTTTCTTGTTCAGTAAATTCCTTACTTTATACTAAACCAGGATAATAATTATGTGAATATAGAACTCACGTACATTAGCATAACATTTAATTTTGGACCGAGGGTCTTCTACGACTACACTAAATGTATATGAGAGCAAGGGAGCGAGAGATTGTAATATATTCGTAAAGTACAAAAAATTGAGCATATCTCCGGAACATGCGTATCAAAGGTGACATATTTTTTATTTATACTACCAAAGTAGAAAGATATATTAGGCAACCTTTCCATATTTTCGTAATTATGATACAAGCTTTCAGAGATAGTGGAGAAGGGCAAATGTATCAATTTTATACAGGGAATGTCTCTGTTTAAGGTTATAAGCCAAAGCTATTTTTCATAGTTTGTAGGAAGTATAGCCATAGTGTAAAGAAAAGCTGCCCAGAGCAAATCGGAAATAAATTCCACCAATGCTATGCAAATGGTATGAGTTTTAAACTTTACTAATGCAACTAAGATATCGTGTTTAGTACACTGCAGGCAGTGTTGACAAGTTGAAACTTGCACTCAATCAGCCCGAGCTCAATGCCATGTATGATTGCGGAACTTGCAGAAATTAAGTAGTCAGCCCTACATCGAAACTCCGGTACTCCATTTTGAGCAATTGTAAATGTTTTCGCTGTGAAAGTAATTAAGGCATATTAGCATTATTGCATCTACAAACAAAGATTCGCAAGCTTCCTTGTTCCAACGTGGGACGTTATTTTGAATAATGCTGTAAACGTTTAAGCAAATGTGAAAATTGTGCAGGTCTAGTAAAGTATTATATTTAGCAACGAAAAATTTAACATTTTCTAATTCCACTTGGGGTCACCGTTTTGAACAACGATTATAAATATTTTCGTATCTGTGAAAGTTGTATAGATGCACTAAATTATTACATCTATAAAGGGTCGTACTGTTTATTATTCCACTATCATAGGTATCCGGTAGCCTGAGACGGATGCGTTTTCTTTCTCAAATTGATACATTTGACCCTCTCCATCATTCCTGAAAGTATGCATCATGGTAACACTCGGCGTAAATAAAAGGACACAGGATTTTATCATATCACAAATCATACGCAAATAATGCCAGCAAATGTACGAGGGTAGGCCCCTAAATTTCCGGTCTAACCATTCTCTAGTATGATAAAGACAAAAACTATATTTCACTTTTCAATATAGTTACCCTTTATTGCAATACACTTCTCACATCTAATCCCCACTCCCAAATACTCAGAAGTCTTGTCTGCAAAATGGGCATAAATAGCACCCATCACTTCTTCGTCACACACTTAAATTTCCTTCCTCGCAGGTCCCTCTAGAGTTTTGAGAAAAGGAAATAGTCACTGGGTGCTATATCTGGGCTATAGGTGGTTGATCGATCTTCTTGAAGCCACATTTCTTCACAGCTTCCTTTGCAACAAGAGCTGTGTGCACAGGCGTGTTGTCGTGAAGAAGATGCACAGCACCACTCAGCTTTCCTCGCCATTTCTTTTTGTGGAAGCACGTAGTCTTTTTGGATTGAGGAAAGAAGTCTAGGTACCCATCTTGCACTAACTTTATTCATTAAATGATCATGAATAAGCCAAAGAACTGCAGTTTTAGATAGGCTCAACCTTGCTGCTATTTCTGTAACTTTGAGCCGCCGGTCTTCCTCAATTTCTCCTTCCACAAGAGCGATGTTTTCAGGAGTGAGCACCTCCAAGAGCCGACCTGCACGCTCTTCGTCTTCAATGCCTCCTCGATCTATTGGATAAAGTTTGGTTCATTCTTTTACGGTGTATATGGGGAAGCATCCCCCATATACACCGTCCTATAGATGTTTAATTTCATTGGGAGTAATTCCTTCTTTTGTGAAGAACTTAATAACAGCTCGAAATTCCCTTTTGAACATGTCACAATCTTCTACACTTAGCCTTCTTTATGCAACTATATCTGAACAAGTGAACACAGCGGAACCATTGAGCCATTAAATATCAACCTAATTCAAGTGCTATAGCTCGGTACCTAGAAAATAATTCCCTCGCTAGAAGAGAAGCAAGTTGAGTGTGAAGATTGGAAATATTTCTTCACATCAGCCATGTTGCTAAGAGACAACTAAGACAGGATATTGCCGCATAGATGCATCAATAGAGACGTGCCACTAGATTTAAATCCTAGGACTTCAATCTATGCCGATATCTGGGAAAGATTGTCTATTGAGAGGCTCTAGACAGTTTCGACACAGTTTTTGCAAGACTTTATGAGGCATAACGCACATCACTTTTGGGAACCGAGCACCATTTCACATTTATTGCTTTTGGAACTGTTGTAGAAATCTTCAATATGACTATATGATAAATAATTTAAGGCATTTATATTAATATATTTGCCCATTTGACCAGCTATAACATCTACAGTGTAGGTGTTATCCTTACTCGAACCTACTTTGCCACTATCCTAATTTCATTTTCTTCTACATTTCTTATCGTTTTTTCTCACTCTATTAATTAATTGGAAGTGTTTATCTATTCTAAATAAATACAGAAAATAAATCCTAGGTTTCCTAATTTCTATTTTTAAAAATATATTCAATATATTTCAAATTGGAAGTAATATACTCACAATTATATATATATATATATATATACTATTTTGCATATAAAATAAAAGAAATATCATTTTCTTACTGCTCTCTGATGGATTAACATAAATATAAGTGTGCTCTTGTTATACCGAATGGAATTCATATAAACCATTAGAATACCACAATCAAGACTAAATAAACTATTTTTTTAGTTGTGGCGGTATTCCCTAACCTATATTTCCTAACCTTGTATAACAGTAGTATGAGGCACCTAGCAAATTAGTTTTCCAATGAACAAAATAAATAATAGTATCTAACAGATTACTAAAATTAATATTAACAATAAAGCTGAATTAAATAAAAGCATTAGTAATCTCGTTGACAAAATCAGGTGCTTGTTTTTTTGATCTTATAAATACCCGCTGATTACATTTCAAGCCTTTGAAAAGTTTTAATTAATACGCAAACGTGCATAATTACTTTTCACCCTACGAAAATAACACTTGCTAAACTTTTCAGACATTTAAGGTTTAATAGTATACATTTTAATCGTGTGATTGTTCAAATACGCCCTTGAACCACATATTTGTGTAAATTTATACAATCATTCTCAATAATAAAATTATCCTCATGCTAAACTAGCTTAATAACTAGGGCAAATATCTTCCGGGTCACCTGTGAGGTACTGTTCTGCATAATTCCCAATTGATGTACAGAACGGATGTTTGCACGTAGAATATTCGATACTCTAATTGTCGCCAGTTCCTGAACGTAACGACCAGAGGTATTAGAGAATGGCTGGAAATGATAAGGCCATTGATTTATCATCGATAATCGGTACCGGTTCTTGTACAGGTGAGATATCGCCTGTAACCTGGAGCGCAGGGAATAATTCAGAAGGATCGACTTGATGTTTGTCGGGTTGTGTGTCAAGTTGACCAGCTCCCTCGAGATATCTCCTTACAATCATCAGCCCCTGCGGAGAGTGGGTAGGGCATCTATTTACAGTTTCAAACAAGTGTGCACAGCTTGCTAATGCCACTGTTCATAAACGTACACACATATTCGACTTTAACTCAGCATTTTATATTTAATGTACTATTTAAAGAAAGTAACAAATAAGGTGCAAAGTCATAAATTTTGCAGCTACTCTCACCTGACAGAATAGTTGATTTGGTTTTCGATCGCAACAACAGTAACTTTGTCAAGGTTTAAGCTAGGCTTATTAGATAGGCTGTAGAATAATACTATATATTCAAAATATAACAAATATATCCTATATGTAGGATAAACACTGTTGAATAGATAAACACTGTTGAATATTAATGAACGTTGAGTTAACCTCATCATATTCCATTCTATTTCTACATTCTGCTTGAAGTTAACGCAAAACGGTCTTAAGAATCCCTTCAAATGACTGATTCAGCGTTTATAAGCGATTATTGCAGGGGAGGGCACAACAAATACTAAAGGTCGTGCCACTTGCAATGTATAGCCTCCAGTTTAAAGCTAAACGCAAAACTCTTGTGGTCCTTGTCTTTGTCTTGTTATTCAGAATGATGGATTGCGTTCATTATTAGTAGAGTACAGAACACAAACATAGTCAAGAGATTTTAGGAGTCTTAATAACACTAAAACGCGTTTGAAGAAGACACGGGATTCACATACATTGCTTAAGATCTGTATTAATTAAGTATAAACTGCTATTATGACCTTTTGGGTCATAAACGTCTTTATGTGCTATTGGTTTATAATCTAATGTTCATTCAGAAAAACTGGATGTGATATAGTCTGTTTTCTTGTTTATATTATTTTTTTTTTCATCCAAATGGAGTATTTGTAATACATACCTAGTTACTTCATTACGATACAGAGAACTCTCTTGACTTCCTTCTACGCTAAATGCAAGCTGAGCGATGTCGCACCAATCATCAGCTCTATCGATGTACCATTCCCCTCATACTTCCACTCCCACAACTTTGATCGATAATAACAGGACAAAATATTAGTCTTATTTCGTAACAGGTACCAACCTTTTATAGGAATTTTTCAAGCCAAGATGGTTGCAGTTACACGTTTTTTAATGAAATTTTCATCCATTGCAGGATATTTTGTTTCGTATTTTACTAATTTGTGTCGGGAAATTTATTTAAGAACTTATGCAGTGGGGAGTTATTTCTGTGAACTTTATTTTTTTCCTCAGTGTTAGTGATAAAATTATATACAATACATTTACTTAACTACTCATATAAAAAATAACATAACTTGAACATTCTGGCTCAATTAATTGGAACCTAATAAGCAACTCTTCAGAGTGCAGTATTATTTACCATTCATCACTAATAACGGCGATATAAACAATTTTCCTATTGATAACATTTTTACTTTGTTCACAGAGAATTGGCTGACAAGACTTTCAGTTTTTCTCAATCCCCATATAGTACATTCTGTAAGCATTATGACATGCATTGTTTATTGAAATATAAATCAAAGATTGGACTTTGCAGAAGGTGTAATAAATAAAGAGAAAAGCCTGTTTTCAAACGTCTTGAAGCTAACGTTGGAGAGTAAACGAAAAAGCCAACATTTAAGTAAGTGAGTTTTTTGCTATTGTTTGTCAAAAAACAGATATTGTATAAAATTGGAGACTGAAGTTTAACTATAATATATTTTCTATTTACTCTATTCTTAGCAATTCGTTTTAAAAGTTTATGCATTATAAAAAGATGAACCGTATTTTAAACCTTCTTATTATCATTATCAAAGTTATTACTAGTTATTAAAAGCATTTTATCAATGGCAGAAATAGTTTTAAAATTTATATAATTTATATTTACATTGTGTTGCACATATGGGGTAAAATATAATTCACAATTTATGTATAACAGTATTTAATAGAAGGAATTGTATCACAATACTCGACATGCTTATGGAAAGCAAACGTATATAAAATATAAAAAAATAATAAAAAAAAACAAACATTCATGCTTTCAGCGTTTTAATTGTACATATACATTTTTGCTGTGATTGTCATGTATCTATTGCTGATGCGGCCTGCGTTATTTTCATATATGCAATATCCCCGGGTTTTTCAAACCTAAGAACATGGTGGCCACCAATTTAGTGCTACAAACCTCTCAATAACTCTGATTAAAATAAACCGTCATGGGTGACCGAGGTCGCTAAGGCGCAGATTTGTGAGTGGGAGATCTGGGGTTCTAATCCTGCCATGACTGTCCTCCCTGACTGAGGTTTTTTCCAGGTTTTCCTCAGTCTTCATAAATGGCAAATGCCGGGGAGGTACCCTAAACTTAGGCCTGAAACGATTCCTTCCTTATATACATCCTTTCCTAATATATCATTTCATCTCATGTATCATCAGTGTCCACCGTCTGTGGTGCCTCAGTAGTAAAAACGGGCAATAAACAATATTAAAAAAAAAAAAAAAATGAAATAACTGTTCCTGATTTTTCGCTTTCGTCATTTCTTTTGCTATTGCTGGTCTTTTACATTGAACCTTGAATAATTTTAGTTTACAAAAGAAAGAGCCAGAAGAAAATGATTCTAGAGCTTGATGTATCATTTATAAGAACCCCAAGCAACCATTACGTAAAATATTCAAATGCAGTGAAAGAAACAATCAGCAGTGACTTTATAAAATTTAAAAAGTATAGGCTTCTATTTTTATTTATTTATTTTTAATAAAAGAAACTGAAGGAAGAATTCTTTCTTAAAACTCATTTTCGGATCTAAATTTTTTAAGAGTGGCTTTCAAAATGCGTTTATCATTTGGCTAGTTATATGCCTTAATCTGGCTTCCATTCTTCGGAATTATTGAATTACGCCTTTAAATATACGAGTATGTTCAACAAGTAAAATAATCTATTCCACTCACTAGTACCACCTAGCTAAAGATTAACGGATAATAGAAATTATTGTTGCTAAATTTTATTAGGTTATGAAATAGTACAATATTAAACTTCGATATTTTTTTTATTTTTGGCCTCATTTTCTGTTATATAAGTAAATCTATGATGTTCATGAATTCTCTGAAAATTTACTGTTGATTCCTTATTTTGTAGAAGTAGTAAATATTGTTAAATCTTAGCGGGAACCTGTATAAGTTTCCTTCCATTTTTGAATCTCGAACATAATTTACATGCAAAACAACTTTCATTAATCCCTCTAAACATTGTTCTTTCTTTTCTGTTTATCGCCAAAGTGAGAATTTGTTACATATAATACTTTTACCATTGACTGAAAGAAAGAAATATTAACTTGTGGAATTCAAAAAGGAAAAAAAAAAATGTAGTCTGAATTTTGGTATATGTATAAATGTTTTATCTTCAATACATTTTCAGCCAAAAATACAGGAGAATTTTGAAACTTTTAACATACACATGCAGTATGGGAAATTTCTTAAATAAAATTTGGACTGCAATTTTAAAGCCAATACCCTTAAAAATTATTCGCCTTCATTTGTTTTATCTCCTTGCTGCATAGAATATTTACCGAAAGTACCAATCGATTTGATTGTAATTTAAAATGTTTCAGTTAGTAATGACTTCCTGTTAGCCCACATCTGAAGCATGTACATAGCAAACTCAGTCACACAAAAGTGCAAGCATTGCGTGCCCAAAAGAAACAAACTCCTCAGTTTCGATACCTTGAATTAAAAAATTATTAGTTAAAGTGTCTATTTTAATATTTTAGGTTTCATTTGCTACCTTAACACACCTCTTATGACACCTTCTATGATCAATATGATGTTTAACTATGAATTGTTATTAATGAAAATTAAGCTCGGTTGTGAAGAAGATAAATTTTCTGATAATTAAAACTATTATAATTAGACAATTAATGGTTGCTTAAATAGCAGCACTTTTTTCCCTTTCACTGGTTTATAGATATCTGAATCTTCACTCATACATGCAATAGTTTTCTTACTGGCATCGTAGGCAGGGTTTTGATTTCTGACTGCGTCTTCAAAGAAGGAAACAAATACTTCTATGAAAATGAATGTTAATTGTGATATATCTTCCTGAACATATTGCTGTAAGCTTCACTGAACTTGTTACCAAAGTGTTTGGCATTTGGGGTGGATTATACCTATAAATATATTAGCAGCTCAATTGTGTTTAATTTCCTCTTCTTCCTTTTTTTCCCCCTTGTATGAACCCCTTCGTTTTCAAATACCTTCCAAAAAGTTCTAAAAATGTTTTTGAAATGTAAAAGAAGCGGCTATTAGACACCAAAAGACGAGCATTGGTACACTACAAAGAGAATGATGTTATTCACTTTCTCTAGAACAAGTTTTAGCTTACATAAGCTGGTTTCCTGGAAGAAACACCCATGACTATAAGATAAAACTACGAAACGGCATTTCTTATGCTCATATCAACCCATTCTATCCGGAACATCTTCCCTGTAACGGAAAACTTTCACTGTCTTTAAAACCTTTGTCCCGTGTATTAATCACGAGCCCTTAAGTGAAGCGAAGTACTAATAACTTAGTGATGAAGCAATAAATTGGATACTCTGTTCATGGAATTCTTTTTGCTTACAATCCGGCGAAAGATCAATTCAACATTCCGAAAGAGTACTTTTGATCTCTTGTCTACTTTCGTGACTGACCTTCTTAATGGTACCAAACATGTGAATTAAAAAGTATTCATGTTATCATTAATTTAACTCAAACCTTGTCCCAAGACAGCGGCGATCTTTTTAAAAGAGAATAACTAAGTATCACACACATGAATTGACTTTTGTGAATAAAAAACAGATTAAAATACTTGACCATATTATTCCATGACAGGTAGAGCTGTACACTGTATAACTGCGGTCTATAATCTTTCTATATGTTCGGATCATGAAATGATCTTTAGTGAAAGTTTTTGGACACCCCTGAAGAACCAAATTGAGTTTTGTCTTTAGGACATTAAAGCATTAGTAAATTGATTAAGGTAAATCATTTTAGTGCTGTAGTGGGTTAAATATTGTTTTGGAAATGACAAACCCGACCACTTGACCTGTAAACACATTCAAAAATACAGCGCGTTCATAACGAAAATGCATGAGTACTATGGTGGAAAAAAACCCACTTTGGATACGAGGAACTTCTGCCCGAACTTGTATAAAATAAACATTTGATTTAGTGAGTTTTATACGCAATCCATAAAGACAGAGATGCAATTCTGCGATGGAGAAAAGATTTCTTCAGAATGCTGTTTTTAATAATTGCAAGAAAGAGAGTTATTTAATTTTAGTTTTCCACGCGAATCGGCTGTAAAAGTGATTGCTACCGCTTGTGATGCCTTAGTAATAAAAGCGGATGTTAAATACTACTAAAAATAGTGATGGTAATAGCACATCACTTTTTCTTTTCCTTTCCCTGTTCTCCTTTGTTCTTCTTATATCCTACCAAAATTGAGAGAACTATAAAGAATGTTACAAGAGCATGTTGTATGTGTATCACAGATTGGGCTGCAATGAATACTTATGCCCTATTCATACTTATATTTTGAAAGCGTTGTTGTGGCATTTGTGGGTTCTCGTCCGGGCCTCCGACATCAATTTTCGACGTCCTGTAATTGTTGCGTGAGCGTAGTCAATAGTCGCGCTTTCATGGATTTTCGCATCTCACAGATTTTCCCCCTTTTCGTGGTCTTCACACTAGGGAGGGGATAGGAAGTTACGTTCAAAATATAAGCCTACGAAGGGATGGGATGAGAGAAGTATATTTATTAACCTGATCCTTCGTTATTGTTCGTCTCGGGAAATAAATACCTGCAACCCTCATACTAATAGTTAATTTTCCCGGCGCGATGGCAAGCTAAGTACTTATGATGATCGCGAGCTTCCGGAGTTTGAAAACAATCACTTCATTATCTGATTCACAAGTCGCGGCAAGGCTTTGTTAAGTATTGATCTGCCATACGAGTTTCTCGTAGAAATTAAAGTTGCTCTCGATTATCGCTGGTTTGTTCCTGGACGAGTTTACCTTTAGTATCACGCGGCTATACATTTCATTTGCATTATATATAAAATAAATGTTACGCGCCTAAACACAAATCTCCGCCGCCGACTGAATGAAGAGTGTCTGAGACTGCCTGTGACTGCTTTAGAATGCTCGTAGCAAGTGAATATCTTAGAATGTAACAGAATGCCTGAAACTGGGCGGCTTCCCCTCTTTATATACGATTTCTTGGCTTGGGTATCCATATACTGACATGGAACTTCCCGGGGCTATTCACGAAATCTCCGGAGTATCCCGGCTCTATTTAAAATACTCACGGCTGATTGGCTGATTCGTATAAAATGTTCTGGAAGAGCGCGAAAATTTAGCGGGCTAACGTACACAACATAAAACCACAATCACCAACGCTCGAAAAACCCAGTTTTGGTTGCCAGATGTTTGCCTCTCATTTTTGCTCTTATGTAACAATAAAAGTCTGCAGGTGTTACATTAGCATTCATTTCCCGATTCCAAACTAAAAACCGTAAAATATTTCTACTATCTACGATTAAAGTGTTAGAAGTCGCTGCGGCTATCATAACTATTTACATAATTAAATAAACATTATATCCATCTGCTGAAAACAATGAATCTGACATGCTATTTACAAATACACGAACAGTAAATTACCGTCGAAGCGCCAATTATAAATAGAGCTACAATTTTTTCCTGGATAACTGCGGCATGGTTAGTGATGAGTTTGGGGAATATTTCCATCAGAAAATATATTAACAATGGAGAAAAGGTGCTACAGAAAGTGCTCCACTTCCATGATGGCTGACTATTGTTGAATGATCGCTAAGAATAACCCCGAGCATGTGGCAGGCAAAGCAATGCCAGGTGTAAACGTGAACATGGACACACTCGCATATATGTGTCATGTATGTATGTATGTATGTATGTATGTATGTATGTATGTATGTATGTATGTATGTATGTATGTATGTATGTATGTGTGTATGTATGTATGTATGTGTGTATGTATGTATGTATGCATGTATGTATGTATGTATGTATGTATGTATGTATGTATGTATGTATGTATGTATGTATGTATGTATGTATGTATATGTGTGTTATGTAAGTATACATAATACGTGTGTGTATGAGTGTGTTATGTATTACATATTGAAGCAGGAAATAATGCTGCCTTTATTAATTTAATAACTAAAGGCTACAGAGTTATATTTATAAAGGCATGAGATTAGATAAGGGTAATTGTAATATATGTATAAGGAAACATTTTAGAGATAGGTATAACAGAAATTGAAATAATTTGTAACTAGTAACTTACAAAAGGGCTTTGTATACATTTTGTAGTTAAGATGTTAGAAAGAGACAGATGTATACCTGACGACTCGTCCACTGACCACTCCTTAGACAAGGCTGAGGAAAGGGTAAACTATCTTTTGTTAGGTCACGAACCTTCTGCCCAGGAAATACTTAGGAGTTAATAAGAGAAACATGTGGCCGTAACGGGACAGTATTTAACAAAGTCAGAGGAAGCAATAATTTAAGAGAAAATGAAAATGTCAGAACGGAGACGAAAATGTTTTATTACAGGAAAGTCGAAAACAGCCATAAACACGTGCATTATCTCTGAGAACATTTGGAAATCTACAAACTAAGGAAGGCAAAAGATTATCAATTGAAATCAGAATGTAAGGAAAGGGCCGAAATTTATGACAGGCTGTTCTGGGAAAATTCAAATTAGTGAGAAGACATTAGATCAGGGGGGAAAGAATAATTCTAGCCAATGGTCTTCGGATAAAAGTCAACCAATAAGGAAAACTTAGTTACAAATAAATATTTGTAGGATAGCCAATGGTGATCATATGACACGGAAATAGGATAACATACGAGGGAATTTAATTTAGCGAGAGGCGTGGCGATGTGGTAGAAAAACTGGAGTACATAAGTCGGAGGGACACTCACAAATTTACATTCACATTCATTTTTCACACTCGCAGAAGTCAGACATTCACAAATTTACATACAGTCTCTCGCACATTCAGACATTCGCAGATTCAGATTCAGAAATTCATTCAGGAGAAACAGAGGACATCATACGAGAGACACGAAAGGAATTTACGGAATCAGGCAGTCTGAGTCATCCAAAAGTAATCAGTGTAGGTCAATTAAGTTCAGTTGAGGGCAGTGTAAGTCTTTTCTAAGGTCAGTCTAAGTGTGTAGTGAGGTCATCTACGAGCCGTCAGGAAGTAACCTGCCAAGTTGTTAAATAAATCAAATATTCAAACAGTGCCGGACGTATTAATACAGTGAACAATCTCCTTCCCCCCCTAACGACTTTCAAGTCGTTAAAAACAGTCCAAATTTACCCTGAGAACCCATCAATCCCCCTACATGGGAACAACTATATTAACCTATTGCAAATTAACGAACACAGTGGAACCCCAATAATACCCGTTCCAATATATATATATATATATATATATATATATTTATACGTATGCGTTTGTGTGTGTTATGTAAGTATTATATCAGAAATGATGCATGTGTATTCATGTTGTAATCTTTTAGTTGGGTACCTCTACATCTATAATATAAGGCTATATACACAAGAGAGAAACTATTTTTATAATTTTGTTTCCCAGTGTTACGTATTTAGCATTACAACTTAGCACGCCATACCAAACAAGCGTCTCCAGATAAATGATGCGCTTAAAGAGATAAAAATATGTACACTTGGCACAGATGGTGCCGCCGCATTTTAAAGTGGGTGTGAATGTTTTATATCGTGCTAGAAACTTTAGGAACCTTCCCCATTTGTTTCATTCATCCTTAGCTTGAGATCATTGCTGTGTGTCTAAAACGGTTCTTGTTGTAATTCTTTTTTGAAAAAAATATTTAGTGATATTTAATTCTCATTCTCTGCTAACCTTTCACTTTCCTTGACTTACCTCTTACGTCTTCCTTGCCATATTATGGCATATCTTCTCAACTAATTTCTCGCGGATATAATGATCCACGCCCTCACTTGCAACTGTAAGCGTATAATTTAAGATGCTATTAAAATGATTAAACTGTAAAATGTATGGAAACATTGAACTTATAACTGCCTTAGAAACAGAGACAAAGGCTAAATTGAATGGGCGGATGAGCAATCCACAGTGGTGGATTTCACTTTTGAAAAGATCGTCAATAAACTCACGGTTTAAGAGTTCATTTCTGTTTGATGCCATCAAAGCTTCTCTGTTCATTTTTACTTGCTTTGCCAATATATTTCTTTCTACTGGTTTATCCTTTCATTAGTTATGTAGGATTGTGGGTCATTCGCTTAACATGCTATTTCTATAGTATTTATTTATCTCTTACATTATTCTTCCTTATTGTTTTCATATATCTTCTTATCCAAGAGAAACTCCCTGCAATATTCCTTATAAATTTATTTATTTATTTATTTATTTTTGTTTGCCTTCATTCCTAGTCAATATACAGAATTGAGAACCATAGGATGCCATCATTCCGTTACGCAATTAGTTGTATTCACTAGTGAAAAACCGATTAACCTGTAGTTCACGCGCGATTCCGAGTGAAACTGCAGTTAAAGTTTCTCTGACACAGACAGTCGTGTTTATCGCGTCAACTGTTTCAGTTGCATTTCTGTAGAAAGTACGTATTAGGCTTTCTATCATATATTTGTGTACTGTAGAGTAAACTGAGAGTGATATGTGCTACAAAACACAATATTTATTATGATTGTTATATGTAAATAAAATCATATAGGAGAGAATTTGGTGGTAAATATATAGGAATAATGTTTCCATCGAGAAGTAAAATTTTCAGATTGGTGAATAAAGTTCCAACAAGGAGTTTTCACTGACAAGAAGCAGACTAATAAGCTATCGATTATTAAATTTTCCTGGAAAGTCTTTAACACGCTTAGTCCAGCAAATGTCAGCAATGCGTACACATTCACTGAGTTACTGCATCTTAGTCCATATAAATTTACTGCTGTACCCAAAAAAACCTGTAGGGGCATTGAAACAAAATATCCGGATGCAGTTTGGAATGCTCTGGAGAATGAATTGCTGCAAGTGTTGAATTTTTTCCCCCAAAAGGATTGAGGCACTTCTCATAGTGGAGGGCAGGCACTTTGAGTACATACATAGCGAAATGAGAGTCTTGTAGTAGCATGGAAAATACTATCACTATATAAATCTTCACCTTAGTCTTATTTTCTAGTTTTATTTTGACTTTTTAGCACTATGTCGCAAATATAACAAAATATATTAATTTTACAAATTTACCTTCATTTTTACAGTATGATATGTAGCAAACAAGGTAATTCAAGCAGTTCATCTGTTATAGGCCTTTCCTTCTAATGTAATGTATACTGTTAATATTTCTAAACCTTTGTATAATAAAATATTTGTTTTATTTGTTGTTATATTTAGATTGTAATTTTTGCTTAAATCTTAGTCTCCAATTATTTCTTTTTAAGTTTTCAGGATTAGTTAACAGCCCCTGTAAAAATCTGTCTAAACATTTATTTTAAATTTTAAAATGTAGTTACAAGTCTATCTATTATTTTAAAACACGTCAGCTATACACTTGTTACGGGATATTCCTTTCTTGCTTTCATATGTTAAGTTGCCGTGATATTCTTGCTTATTCTTAAAACAGATTTTATTGCTATTTTATTCTCTAGGAAGTATTTATTATTGTTACTAAATATAGTGGCAATGTGTCATTTTATTTCCCTTTATCTCAACATTTGTTTTTGTTTAAAATTATTGAAAGTTTATTTTGAAAACTACAAAAGTAAAATACATTGTTGTACTATTAAAAAGTGGATGTTTCCACATTAATTTTTTAATAATGGCAAATACGTAATTACTATAAGATCCCTCTTTCCGGAATTTATTATGAGCTTCTAAAAGTATGTTATCTATTATCGAATGAAGGCATTTTTACACTGAAACTTTTTCTTGAAAGGTCAATTATGATCGCTTTGGTCTACATGTTGAAATCTTTCTGTAATCTCCCATATGTTTCTAGCTGTAAATGTAGGCTGAACGAATGTAAGAAAAATTGTTATTATGAACGGCTTAGAAGATTCCACCTGTGTACAATGTATTCCATTTTCTTTTGAAATAGCGTCTGTAAAAGGGGTGGAAATGGAGCATGGAAAGAGGAATCCCTAAGCATGCATCATACGTTTGAATCGCTTGCATGCAGGCAATACAATTACCACTTCCAGGCAACGGTATAAAAAGTTCCTTTCAAATTAGATTTTTTCCCCGTCATTTTTTATTCACCATGGGAACCGATTGGAAGAGTAAAGAGGGGTACACACCCATTACCGCCCCAAAATTCTCCACCTGCAACAGTCACTCGCCCTCGCCGCCAACGGCCGGCGTGATGCGAGTCTCACCAACATAGTCCTACTACAACAAGCTATTGAAATGCAAATTAGCTGCAACGCTTTGAGTTGCAAATGCTTCCCTCCCCAACTCTTTTTTTCATTCCCGAATGCCTACCTCACCTCTTTTGAGCTTACCTGTTATGTCCTGTGTTTGGACGATGTATAACACGGAAATTATTTCTCTCTTCTTTCTGTCAGCTTTCTAACTTCTCTTTTTCTTGCTTCGCATTTTAAATAAAGGAGAGGGAAAAACACACACGCGCGCGCGCTTTCCAACGCATCTATTTGAACTCTATTTCTTAAGGTTACCTAAAATTATTATTTTTAAAATATCACTCAATCTTTATGGACGAATTCATTTGAAATTGTAGTAATTTTATGGTAGTTATAGCTTTATATTTGCAGCTATTGAATGAATATCTAAACTGACATTATTAAATATTTGTCGATCTTATACTTAAATGATATGTACTTATTATGAATTTGCTGGGTCCTCAAAATAAATTCAGAGCTTAATATTTGACTTTTTTCAAAATGTGAGTGAAATAAGTTTAATGTACTGTCATGTTTGAATAGTGTTTAATCACATTTTTTACTACTGGGGCACCCAGGCGGTGGACACTGGCAATACATGAGATGCAATTATATATTGGGAAAGGATTTTTAAGGAAGGAAGCTTTCCAGATGTAAGATTAATATTGCAACAGCAGAGAATGTGAAACATTGTAAGTTATTCTTTCTGGATGAACACAATAATGCTAATGTTCACTATATTTCATTAACTCGCCTATTATTTATGTTTAAGTATTTCGTGTGATGACAAGGATTCTGATTAACTTTGTTTTTTTTAAATTAAACTATAAATATTATGGTCTTACTGATGGAAAGTTAAAGAAAAAAGTATTTCTAGCAAGATATGCGCCTATTTGGAAAGTTTACATCATGCTAATGTTTTATTTTGACGTACTTAGGGGCCTTTTAAATCCCTACAAATGATACACTCCAACTGGCCTTCAAAGCTTGCAACTGAATACTCCGCATTTAAACTATTCAGCTTCAGATCAAAATAGCAGGTTGTATTTAACTATTTAACAGAAAACACAGAAATATATAAGTATTAATTCAAAATGGGGAAATATTGGGTGTAATTTCCTTATACTCATAGTACGTGTAAGAGACACAAGTAGTTTCTTTCAATAAGAATCCTATATCAACTTTAGCTAATGGCAACGTTCCTTATTTCAACAAAATAATATATGGAATTTTACTTGTAGTATGAAGGCAGTATTGATTATTAATCCGCTTCAAAGGATATTGGGAGCTAAAAAGTGATATACATAGTTTCATTCTTATTTGTCATATACAACATTCTTAATTTATTTTACTTAGCAAGAAATAAAAAGCAGGTTAATGTTTCATAAAATTGGCTAGGGCAATTTCCAGAATATCGGTATAAAAAACGAAAGCGTTTGCTCTTTTAGAGAGAAAATTTTTTTTTTGTATAAACCTTAAAAAGACCTTAAGAAATTTACTGGAAACAACATTTCAATGTATTTTATATATCATAGCAAGAAATTTCTAAATTAAAACATTTCTGAATGTCTAAACATTTTCTTAAGCGTCTTTAAATGTGTTTTTCGTTTAAATACTTAGGACAATTTATTGTTCTGTCACATTGGGCTTCAATGTGTGTTGGTGTTTCATTAACGTCCTTATATGTAGAATTAGCAACTACATTATAAGGTTAACGTGTCTGTATAGACATATTTGATAATCGTGGTGGTCATAGTGATAACTAAACCAAGGTCGCGGGTTCAAACCTGGCCAGTTTTAGGGCGTAAAAATCCAAATAATAGCTTCTTTTAGGATTGAAATAAAGCCGTTTGAAATTGTATTAATTGAATGTTTTGGTCAAAATAGTGATCTGATTTATTAATACCAAAAGTACATTTATTTTTAAATGTGTAAATAAACTGCAAATTATGTTTACATTTTACCAACAATTCTGAAATACTACATAGAAAAATATACAAATATCGAATAGGAAATATTTAAGTAAAGTGGTTGAAAAGACTAGAATAAACCAAGTAAAAATAGAATAATAAGGGAAATGTTAAATCTAAATAACATAAATAGTAAAATGGAAAGAAAACAGTTGAAATGGTTTGAGCATGTGGTAAAAATGAACGTGAGAGTATGTGAAGTAAGGCAGGAAGAAGTGGAGGAAGACCAAAATTGGAATGGAAACAATATATGGAGAAATTGTCACACATTCATGGGAAATCCATAAGAGAACCATGAGAAGTGGCAGAAGAGAGAGGATAGTTTAGTAAGTGGCTGAAGAAATCCGATGCCTAATGGCATAAGGACTAGAGAAAGAAGAAGAACAAACACAAAACAATGGCACTTAATTTCTTATAATGTATGAACAGCAATAATACACAGACAGAAATAGTGAAAGGTGGTCAAAATTATAAAGGAAAATATAAATTATTGAATTAGCTAAAAGTAAAATACAAATAATATAAATAAAAGAGTAGAAATGAAGGAAAACAAATGCAAGGGAACCTTTTTCTTTCACAGAAAGCTGTCACAAATTACATCCTTTACTTTGCATTAACTCTGTAATTTCTAAACCCCATTTGCAGAAAATTAAAACTTTCAGTTGTGACATACTTATAAAGAATTTTTATAGCATGTCACACTCTGATGCATCTTGAACAACAGAGAGCACTTACATTTACTTCCACTTCCATCACTAAATATTATAAGACTAAATAATGAAAAATACGATTACAGCAAAGAAATAAAAGTAACGGTGTAGTTTGGAAAATATAAAAAGTGTAGGTCGTGAATTGTAATGCTATTATTGCTATCAAGGCGAAACGGAATAACTGGAGAGTGAAGTTGTAAAAGGACTTATAATTTAAATGGCATGTTAACGCAAAGTAAGCGATTTTACTTAAAGTAGAAAAACGAAAATCGAGAAGAAATAAGGGAGAAAGGTTTCTTGCACAGCTTTGCAAGTGCTTCAGTCGCTGTCAGAATTGAATTCTTCTTTACTCACGGCTTCTTCTTCACATCTTCGTTCTGTACCACTTTTGCCTGGCATGTTCTTCCCTCGAGAGAAGTGTGCTTGCTTCTTGGCTACCACTAGTAAACTTGTTTCACGCTCTGTTCACCTCACAAAACTTCAAGGCTGAATGGCAAGCGATGAAGCCGACTATAATGCAACGTATTTACTGTAAATATGATTACTATGAAAAAATTAATTTGTGTGAGATTATTTGGTAACATTTTCATGCTGCATTTTCTTATAAAAAGGTAAACAAAAGCGCCCCTTTATTAATATTAAGCCTTTAACTAGAACAAACGTATAGGCATATATAGCAAGTATGGTTGATAAGAACCCATATTAACAAAATGAACAACGTACGAAGCATAACAAGACGTCTATGTAAGCTAAAGAAAATGTTGGTAATTATTATAAAAATAGATGGTCGTTAGGGCCTAGATTCTTAGGTTTTAAACTATTTTATGCCTTGCTGGGTAACTATGATATTTTAACATAATTATCCGTTTCTTTATCATGGGGATCACATAGTTCGAAATACGACCCTGTTAGCAATATATGAAATATGGAGACTGCAAACTAGTGATTTACAAATTTGGGACAATCCATTCAGGAAACTAGAGTTATTGAAATTTAAGTAAAAATTAAGAAATTGAGATCTACAAGGAATGCGTGTTAGAAGAGCGTAGAGATCAAATCTCACATTAAAGCGACGTAGGAGTATTTTAAATATCAGTTTATTCAGAGTGTGCCAAAAATGTATACAGACTTCAAGCAAAGAAAAAACTGTGTCAACATAACAAAACTGAATTCACATAAACAGAAAATGATGAAGACTAATCATCTTAGACTTTTACAGTTACAACAGTTGCTCAAAATGCCCACCATCAGCGTGGATATACTTCTGAGTACGTTGAACTACTGATTGAGCAACGTTTGCGAAAGTGTCCTCAGTGATTGCAGCACGTGCCGTTTCAATTTCTTCCCGAAGTGCTGCCAGTGTAGCTGGTTTTCTACGGTATACAACATCCTTAAGAGTTCCCCATAGGTAGAAGTCCAGGGGAGTTAGATCCGGAGAAAGCGGTGGAAACTCAATCGGACCTCTTCGTCCTATCCAGTGACTTGGAAGATTGTCATCAAGGTACGCATGTACATCTCGTTGGTAATGTCGTGGTGCACCGTCCTGTTTGAAGTACAACTCCTAGTTTCCACAAAGTGTATGAATGGCGGGTAAGACTGATTTTTTTGAGTAATATTTAACGACCGTTTTTACTACTGAGGCACCACAGGCGGTGGACACTGATGATATATGAAATGAAATGATATATTGACAAAGGATATTTTTTCAGGAAGGAAGCGTCCAGACATAAGTTTAGGGTACCTCTCCGGCATTTGCCAGTTATGAGGACCGAGGAAATCCTGGAAAAAAACCCAGTCAGGGAGGGAGAACGGTCCTGACGGGATTCGAACCCCAGACCACCCGCTCACGAGTCCGTGCATTAACGACCTCGGCCACCCGTGGCGGATGTGCGTATCATGTTAATATACACTGGGCCAGTTACTGTTCCCTCAAAAAAGAATGGAAGAATTAGCTCTAGATGACTTCCCACACCAGACATTAATTTCAGGTAAATTAACAATTTTTTTTAAAAATAATGTGTAGTAGTTTGCACACTAGTAGACGTAGTTATGCCAGTTAACAAATTGTGCCTCATCGGACCAAACAACTTTCCCTACGATGGCCTCATCCTCTTGCACCATGTTCCGAAACCACTCACAGTACTACATTCTGCGATCAGGGCCATCGCATGCAAAAGTCTTGGGATGAAAACTTTCAACTTAACTGTTTTAATAATACGACATACGCTCGTTCTGCTAATGCCAGTCTCTCACATGCACATGCTTTGTAGATTTCTGCGGCGAGTGCTTAAACGTTCCAAAACCATAGCCGAGGACGCGGGGCTTGGCTTGTTAGCTGAGAGAGGTCTCCCAGATCGGCCCTTGTGAATATCGCATATGGTACCATGAGTCTCAAATTTGTCTCGAACGCGTGCAATTGTTATCCGCGTTGGCGGTTCTGTTCTGTACACACGTCTCCATTGCCTTTGAACTTCAACAACATTCTTGGTTTTCCTAAACACTTCAAAATTGCTTTCTGCTGTTCAAACGATAATCTTGCTCCATGCAACGCTAGCATAACGTAATGTGAGTCACATTTGTTTAAGAACATCATACGACAATCTTGGCTTCATTTGTTCATTGTAGTTTTACCTGTCACGTAGTAACGCTATCATAATGTATGTTAGTCATATCTGTTTACAGAACATCATACTACACAATACTATTGTTTTTCGGTATAACTTTGAAATATATCAAATAGATATCTACTGTGAAAGTGTGTACACATTTTTGGAAACCCTCGGTATATATGAAAAGTGTTACTTAACAGCTTAGCAATATTTTGTGCTCTTTTATACTTCTGCCGCTTACTGTACCAGCAAACGTACTGCTTCAGTTCCATTTTAATGTAAAGCACGTAAAGGCTTAGCACAAAGCATATCTTTAAATTCATACTGTCTTTAAAGTTGAATGTAAGCTTAAAAATCTGATAATGTTTTCCTCCCGTTCCTGAACGGAAAACCTTATTGAATTTCCTCCAGAATCCTGAAAGATTCCACTGATTGACTCAGGCAGAGATAGAAGAGAGGTAATGAAATAACTAGCACAAACTGTTACCTACAAAAACTTTTCACCACCAAGAAGGACTGGAAACTGTAGTGGGAATGGAAAAAAGAATTAAAAGGCGCGGAGGAAAGAAGAACAAGAATAAAAACTTGGCTCCTGGAAATGTAAATTAATTCTGATGTTAATCCACGGGCTCTATTAAACTCCAGAAATTAAGGTGTGCGAACAGGTTGGGAAATCACTTTTAAAAGAATGATGGGAGATTTTTCGCCTTATTTGAATAATCGGGAACAAAATCCATTTATGTATCAGGAAAAAGGGATGCCCTAATATTGCCTAACTGCATTAATGACCGAACTAGTTTTATGTTTTCAATGTATGATGATTTCTTTTGAAAAACACGAAAACTAAAAAAGTATTTTAATGTTACTCGGAACCCAACTTAACATTATGATCTTAATATCTACGGAAGTTATATCAGTAAATGTATCATTTGTCATCTAAATATATGGTATATACTCTTTAGAAGAATAAAGATAATTAAATGACTAGGAAGATATAGTAAAAGAGGGAAGGGAACTTTTCAAAAATGTACCGCGTTCTGAACAATGTAAATAAAAAAAACCATAAAAGTGACATTTAGCAATAAAATAACTGTGGGAAAAGATGTACTTATATAAACGACATAATACAACAAACAGGTTGCATCTTAAAAGGAGCAGTAGAAGAATGAGAAAAAGAAGGAATATGATTTAAGGTGGGGGTGCTTCTTAATTAAACTTCTGCTTCTACATGGTGTCCTAAAAGTAGAAACCCTCTTGGGGAAACTTTGAAGAAGATTTAGAACCCGTGGCACTTGATCCAATCTATGAAATTATTTCAAAATATCTGCAATGCTAAAATTGTTGTATGTATCAAATATCTGTATATGTACTAAAATATTTCTTTGTAATTCATGTTTTATGTACATCACACAACATGACATTTAAAAGAGGCTGCATCCTTCCATCTTCTTTATACGAATATCAAGCATGGAGTCTAACTTAAAAACCGGAGATAAACGATAGAAATATGTTAAAAAAATGTACAAAGAAAAATTCGAAGTGTTACAGTGAAAGTCAAAATAACAAACAAGAAAGTAAACAGGACTTCAAGAACAGCTAGCTGTTTAAAATGGAAGTGGGCGGGACATTTGGTGCGGCAAATCCCCCCAGACACACAGTCTGTGACACTAGAATTTGCAAAAGAAACCCAGTACGCCAGATAACTTGCTAGTCGGAAGAACTTTGGCAGCAAAAGTAAAACTTGCAAATCAAGAAAGTGACAATGAACCGGGATGGATCTTTCCTGAAGTAGCTCACCGAGAATGTCTGTCAGCAGATTCCTTTCATTCAAAAAAGACTGTTGCACACAGTGGATATTTTGAGCTAATGCTAATTGTAATTTCAGTGTAAATAAAGACACAATTCTACAACAAAATACTTCAATGTGGAAGAAAAAGACCTTAGCATTTTTGGTCACACTATTTCACAGAACTATGTAACAGTTTTCATTCCGCGTTGATGTAGTTTTTTCTTATACATTTTCTGCCTTCACTCTTGATATAGCGAAGATCCTTGACATATGCTTTTGAAGGTAATAGCTTATCAAGTATGAATAAAAATGTGGATAACTAGATCTATTTAAATGCTGCTATTTGCAATCTAAACGGAGTTAAAATAATTAAAGTAAAATCATCGTCATTTGTGAAATGAAAGTATTTTTTATAACCAGAAACTATCCTCATTACTCGGGAAACATATCTCTAAAACCTGAAGGAATTTGTGTCTTCTGATAGGAATTATTATCAAATTACCACAACCGTATTATCTTTTTCCAAACTCCCCTCTACTCACCTGGGTTATCCCACTGAAGTTTCGAAAGTGAACCCTGATAATACTCTGTATTATCTATCAGAAATTAACCAGTAATTTGGTAAATATTTTAATTTCGTTAATCTTTTGGATAATGCCAATACAGATTTTTCCCTTTCAAAGTTGTTGTCTGTTAATCCATCGTCGCAAAAGAACGGGCTTTACCTCGACCGTTAAGGCTACGCCTTTTCCTATAGAGTTTTCTGCCGTTTAATTACAGCTCAGCGATTTAAACTATACAGAGAATGTCAAAAAATGTATACACACTTTCACAGTAGATATCCATTTAATATATTTCAAAGTTTGACCGAAAAACAACAATGTGTAGTATGATGTTCTGTAAACAGATGTAACTCTCATAAATTATGATAACGTTGCTACGTGACAGGTAAAACTACAATGAGCAAATGAAGTCAAGATTATCGTATATGTTCTATAAACAGTTGTGACTCATATGCTGGCGTTGCTATAACAAAATGGATACAAGATTATTGTTAGAACAGCGGAAATTTTGAAGTTGTATTGGAAAACTGAGAATGTTGTTAAAAGTTCAAAGGCAATGGAGACGTGTGTACAGAACAGAGCCGCCAATGCCAGTGACAATTGCATAAATTCGAGACAAATTTGGGACTCGTGGTACCATATGCGATGTTCACAAGGGCAGATCTGGGAGACCTCGCACAGCAACAATCCCCGCACGCTGGATACAAGGCACTATCCATGGCACTGGATAGGACGAAGAGGCCCGATTGGTTTCCACTGCATTCTCCGGATCTAACTCCGTTGGAACTCTTAAGGATGTTGTATACCGTAGAAAACCAGCTACACTAGCAGCACTTCGGGAAGAAATTGAAACGGCATATGCTGCAATCGATGAGGGTACTTTCGCAAACATTGCTTAATCAATAGTTCAACATAATCAGGAGTGTATCGACGCCGATGGTGGGCATTTTGAGCAACTGTTGTAACTATAAAATTCTAAGGTGATTAATGTTCATCATTTTCTGTTTGTGTGAATGCAGTTTTGTTATGTTAGCACAGTTTTTTTCTTTGCTTGAAGTGTGTATACATTTTTTGGCACTCTCTACGTATTATTTTTTAAACTTGACAATTTGTGTAACTTGAATTAAAAATGCACTTTTTTACGGTTACAAGTGATGTGAGCTATAAGTGTGATATTGCCAATTTAGAAGAATCATTTTATTAAAAAAATACAGTAGAACAGGTGTTTAATAAGTAAAGCCACATTTAAAACTATTATAACGGCCGTATCATACATTTCATTTCATAAATTTTTTTTAGACATGTGTTTACAATGTTGTACAATCCCCAGCATTGTAAACACATTTCGATAAACGAACCTGCAAATAATTCTTATTGGTGATATTAGAATATTAGAAATTTACTACAGCACGTTTTATTTATTTTTTTTTTTTTTAATTTGAACTATGAATGTGTTAGCATTTTTTATGTCTCACACATGTAGAAAATTTTACTATTGAATATTTTTAATCCATAATTAAAATAAAAGAGAAATGTCTATTTTGCAATAAAAATAAATAAACCGTACAAGTGTATGATATAGTGTTTTATGTTGTACATATTAAGTGAATTTAAAAATTAGTCTTTACGAAAGTGAACATCTCGTATACTGTAAGGCTTGAGTTTAGTTTCAAGTTAAGCAAAGGAAGATACATATGACTGTTTTTTTTTTTTTTTTTTTTTTTTTTTTTGTGCGTACGTTCGATGAATGGCAGTTGGTGCTTGAGACGTTTTTGAACATCAACGAAGACTTCTGGGGCGCGGACAATCTGTTTTATTCGACAAGGACATGCGGGTGATTCGCACTAATCACGGTACAGTAAATTGATATGAGACCCATTCCACTAAGCCTCCAGCTCCTCGCTTCTCAAGCAGTCTAATGCCTCTGCTGCCGCCCACCGCCGCCTCTCATTTGAATCTCATGACATTACGTTCGCTCGGGTACACATCTGCTTCGTCTGGATTCTCTGCTGAAGGGATAGCGCGATAAAATTATGCTGGTACAAAACGCGGCGTGGTATAAAAACGGCAATGGATTTCTAATACAGTTAACACTAAACAGAGACACTGTGTTCGGCTTAGCAGTGCTAGTATCACAGGCGGACACTTTGGCAATATATTTTTTTACGTTTTGCTTACTAATTTTTATTGCTGTCTTTTATTTCAAGACCTTATTTTTTAATTGTACAAAATGGAACTTAAATTTTCCTAGAAAAAATAATTAAGTAATTATTATCATGGATGTCTTAGAGAAAGTTTATGGTACCCCAGCATTATAAATATACAGGCATAAATAAATTTTGTTCATAAAGCTTATCTATCAACACAGAAATGAAGTAATATAAAAATAAAAACAAAAAGCAGAAATATTCCATCCCGGTATCTTGTTTCCTACAATGGGACATGTATTGCAAACTCTTACACTTTATTTCTAAATTGCCAAATTACATTCTTACATTATAATTTTCCAGATGATAATTACACCTAGCTTACAATTAGAAATATATTAAATTAATAAAAATAACAAATTTAATAAATAACAAGATTCTATTCCCTTCAACTACTTCCTAATTGCTGGAAACCAGCTACTACTTCTACTACATCTTTAACTCTAAATTATTAAACTACTATTCACCAGTATTGGGTAGAAACTCTACTGGTGACCTGTACATTTCTTACATACTTTTATTTTACAACTTATATGTATCTATTTCTGTCTATATTTGTATACATCTATGTATTATATATCTGTATATCTTGTATATGTTTCTGTATTTCCCATATTATAATCATATCATCTTTCTATATTATATCATATTTATAAATACATCCGCGTAAATTTCACATTTATATCTTATTTTAGCCAATTTTTTCAACACTAATTATATATTTTATTTGCGAATCTAATTGGCATTTATCAATGGAACATTTACCCTACTATTTCATTACTTTGACATGTTAACAACAAAATAATAATAATAATAATAATAATAATAATAATAATAATAATAATAGCACTAGTAGCATAGATTATAATTATGAAATTTATTATAACAATTTTATTATATTTTACTTTTATTACAGAAATGAATTAGTTGAAATACTTATTGGAACAAAAAACAACTTTACTTAACCTCTACATCGTCAATGCACAAATCTTGTCTTGATATCTATGTGCCATAAAATGCTCAAGCTGTAATGAGCAAATAATGCTACTTCTTTTGATTTGAAGTGCCCGTTTGATTTCTTCGTCTTGTATCTCATGGAAGGCTCTTTTAAGAAATCAACAGCATTGCTGAAAGACAAAATGTTTAAACATATTTTTAAAACCGGAATACAGGAAGGAGGGCGATGAAGAAATTATCAGGTTTATATGTACGCCGATATAACTTCCTTTTACTGTAGTGATTTTCCTTCCTCTTTGCAGGCACAAAATGCTTATATTTTTTTCACACTATTCTTTTGATTTTTGCGGAGTCAGTAAAACTTTAGCTGCTCTGAATTTCCCTTAAAATTTCTTGAGAAACAGTTTCCATATTTTAATTTCCTAATTCTGTCATTACAGTTAATTAACAAATTCAGGTTGTGGTACAACCGGTTGTTAAATATCACCATGTCAGCTCTTTTGAACATCATTACATAAAATAGATCGATATGAAAATTTAGGTAAATTATAATTTTTCAACTTATAACGCGCTAGAATTGCATAACACTTTTTATAACTCCTGTAAACTTACGAAAATTACATTCATTCATCATAATTCTCAACATTATATACTTGTTATACAACGCGATTATCTGGGCTACTTATTAGTCAGCAGATCGCGCCTGTGTGCTAGGAGAAGCGCTCAGATAGCCTGCAATTCAAATAACCATTTTCATGACTCGCCGAAAAATGTGACAACAATTTAGCCTCAAAAAAAATAATAACAGAATTATTTATATCATCGGGAGCACAAACAATATTTTACAAAAATGGGAATTTTTGACAGTATACATAAAGATAAATCAGGTTTGTACTATTTAGAACAATTGGAAGAGGAAATGCCCTTTCTTGCCGGTATCTCAGGCTCTTGTGCCCAAATTTTGCACCTTTTATGATTGATAGCCGTGTTCTGTTAATACTGCTGGTATTCAGTGATCGCTCTTTGGATACCTTGCCATTACTAACCTGACGGTTAACTCATTTTATTTTAATTTGCTTTCAATGATAGCTATGGCATAGTAATTGTAATTAGACCGCTCACAAGAGTTCGTTTTAGCCTAGACCTAATGTTGATTGGAAATGAAGCCCTTCCCGCACATTCCGATGATCCAATATCAGAAAAGATGATCGCTCTTCTGTAAACTTGAACCGTTGTGCCCAAACTGACTAACAAATACTGCTCAATATTTAGACCAAGGCCTCTGGCTGTTGGTGTTTGAAGTTCTGGAAATGTTTTGGCATCTGTTCTGGGAAAATTACAAATGTGTGATTGACTAAAACGGCATGAAATTATACTCCACAAGAAGTAGAATATATGTATGATATTATTTAAAAAAAATTTTTGAGTCTCAATACGCGAAAAAATATCGCTTAATCTGCAGGCAAATATACATCCACTATGGGGGAGGGGATATTATTTAGATATCTGTGGCAGGGAAGAAAGAAGCGTCTTATATGGTTCAGGTTATGGGCTTGGAAAGGAAACAAAACAATTAATGCTCTCGGGGAAAGAATTTTCCCATTGTGCGGAGAGCGATACCTGGAGGCATATTCAGCCAGAATGTAGGGAAACGGAGACTTTAAGAAACGAGCATTTATCACCGCAATTTCTGAATTCCAATAGAAATTTGAACATTTGCCGGTAAATGTTGGTGCATGCGAGATACAAAATATGGGAATATTTCTAGAGGAGATCTGACAAAGAAAGTTGATAGTTATCGTGAAGAGGGGGGAGTTGAAGAGGGGATGTAAGTAAATGGAAGGGTATCAATAGTAAGAGTTCCATTCATGTTAATATATTTGTATATAAATCATTAATAGAAAACTTAAATATATCGAAGTATTTGTATATATTTATGTATATAGCCATTTTGACTGTTATAAGGACGACATTAGCATGTACGGCCGTAAGGCCCATGCGACAGTTGCATTTATTTGAATGTATTCTAAAACTGGTGCAACAAAACACTGTAGTGGAGTCTTGTTGAAGAAACGGCATGTTTAATACTTCTTCGAAGGATGGTGTGATTATGTTGTCTCTATCTCTATGCATTCACAATAGTTTAATAAAATATACACCCTCGAATTCTGTAAGTATATACTGCTTAGCACACTTTAGTTTTTCTAGGATGCTATTTTTTTAATAGTGTTAAACGCCCGTTTTTACTACTGAGCTGGATACTGATTATATATGAGATGAAATGACAAATTGAGAAAGGATTTTAAAAGGAAAGAAACGTTCCAGGCGTAAGTTTAGGGTACCTCACAGGTATTTGCCATTTATGGGGACTGAGGAAAACGTGAAAAATCTCAGTCAGGGAGAACGGTCCTGGCGGAATTCGAACCCCACACCTCCCACTCACGAGTTCGTGCCTTAACGACCTCGGCCACCCGCCGCAGTTTAGCATGCTATGTATGACATTCCGTTTTAGTCTGTATCGTTACATGGCTATTTTAATGAGGCCGCGTTTCTTTCATCAATAGTCATTCTTAACATTATCCAAAACCCACTTGTAGAACTTTATTTAGATGATCACGTGGCCTCAATTCCAAACAACGGTTATTCTTATACGTGCTTAATATTTAAAGAGTAATCACATTTTAAGTTAACGTTTGCGAAAGTCCTGCCTTTTATGCACTCCCCGTAGAAAATTCTTTGGATTTCATTCTAACCTTTCTTCATTTTTAGCCAAATGTCTCCCCTCAGTCAGCACATGGTGATTAACTTTCGGTTTCTTATCGAGGAAAAATTGTGATCAGTGTCCATGAGGTGTAGGAATACCGGGAATGTTCTTACAAACGGCCTCTCATTTTTGGTAAGAGTTTTATTTCCTATACAAATCATACATTGTAATTCTATATTTGCTTTATAAAACCACCACTACTGCGGTTCTAAAAACACTTCTTTCCACCACTTATAACCCTAAGAATATTCGAACGGAACAAAGAAAACGCTTCAAATGCTTTAGGCGGAAACTTGAAGATGAGAGGAAATGGTTAGCAATACTAGATGTCTTTGCCCTACCTTTGAAAACCTGCAGCAGAGTAATCTGTAAAGAAACTAAGGTTATATACATGCAACAGTTAATTTAATGTTAAATTAACTCATTGCTCGTGATAATTACTTTAACAATTTCATGAAAGAATTTCATTATTATCTGGATGTTGGCCTGACATCCACATATCTTGTGATAGTTATGTGACTGTTGGAATTTTAGCCTCATACATAGATTCTATTTCTGTTTAGTTTCATATCGCTAACCTAGAGCTAGCTTTTTTTTTTTTTTTTTTTTTTTGGTTCATTCTTGGGAGAGGGAGAGAAGGAGGGAGATGACGTAATAGCGTGACGGTGTAAACGGATTGCGGAGAGGTGAAATTTCTCTCGAGGTTTAGCGGGTGATGGAGTACGGATCCCAGTGGGAACAGGAGTCGGAGGTGAGGATGAAGAGGGGGGCCGTGGAAACACTCAACTGGGACCGATACATAAAGCGGGATGGGACGGCGACTGAGGACCAGCTATTTTATCCTTCCTTTCGTATTGCCCCTGCTGTTTTGCGAGATAAAAGCCACGGTCTGCCAACACTCCTCCGAGAACTACCTCTTAACCTCACCCTAGATTCAAGGAGCATAAAATAGAACTGTTACAGCGGTTTTAGTTCACAGCTGACCCTTATTTCTTCGCTAGTTAGGCAGTTGGTTTCTTACATGCTTGTAGATGTCATGGAGAATCGTCATTCTCGGAAAGTATCATATGTGGTATAGCACATTCTGTAGAAATTAAATTACGAGATTTTTTTATTTTCTTTCACATATTCAGAAGGCTGTATATATGCGGAATATTCGGCAACAGACAGGTTTTTTTTTATGAAAACCGTTTGTAAAGAAGGCACACGCGTTGGTAGTTAGGTAGGGGGGTAGATAGATAGACAGACAGACAGATGATGGATGGATGGATAGATAGTAGATGGAAGGATGGAGTTTTGTCCACTTCCCGACGTCAGCCTGATTGACTTATTGTGTAATCCCTTATCTTTATCCGCTATTGCATGAAGAAATGTTCGCGAAACTGTCAAGTGTAGATAGCATCTTGGGAAGAATAGGCCAACTTGTCGAAATCACCAAAATAGCTGATCTTAATAATTTGCCCAATTCTACATGAGAGATCCTGCATATAGAGCTCCCACTGGATTCTCCTGGGATTCCTGTAGAGATTAGCTCTTTTAACTGTATTAACACTGAATTATATATAGTTAAGATCCTAAAGTGCTAGTTCATCTAAGAACATCATTTAGTTATATACTCTATACAAAAAGTAATGTCTATTGCTATCTGCTAACGATAGGATTGATAACGATATTAAAAAGAGTTTGGGAAGGAAACAAAACAGCTGATGTTCTCGGGGAAAGAATTTGCCCATTGTGTGGAGAGAGCGATACCTGGAGGCATATTTAAGCAGAGTGCAGGGAAACAAAGCTTTTACTAAATGAGCATTTATCACCGCAATTTTGGAACTCTAGTAGAAATTAGAACATTTGCTGGGAAGTGTTTGTGCATGCGAGATACATACTTTGGAAATATTTCTAGAGAAGACCCCACAAAGAAGGTTAATGGCTATAATGAAGAGGGGGGAGTTGGAGAGAGGGTGTGAGTAAACGGAAGGGGGGCTCAAGAGTAAGCTTTGCATTCATGTTTATGTATTTATATTTAAATTATCAATATAAAATATAAATATATGGAAGTATTTGTATATTTGTACGTATTTATGTAGATTTGTATGTGTGAAGGTATGTGTGTATGTATATATGTTTGAATATATGTATATAGTCATTTTGATTGTTATAAGAACGACATTAGCATGTACGGCCGTAAGGCTCATGCGACAATGTATTCTAAAACTGGTACAATAAATCGTCCATTCCTACTATTACTACATGTATATTTCTAGAAAGTGTAAAAGGTACTCACCCGTATTGTTGATGTCTTTGCTACCCCATATTTCGTGGTGAAATTTGGCGGCGCATATGAACATGGTCATTCCCCTTTCTGAGTACAATGTCTGACCAAATGTTCTAATGCCTTGGTGGGCGATTTTTTTTAATGATGCTTAACCCCCATTTTTACTACTGAGGCACCACAGGCGGTGAACACTGGTGGTACATGAAATGAAATTATATATTGGGAAAGGATTTTTTTTAATTAAGGAAGGAAACGTTCCAGGCCTAAGTTTAGGGTACCTTCCTGGCATTTTACAGTTATGAAGACTGAGGAAAACCTGGAAAAAACCTCAGTCAGGCAGGACAGTCCTAGCGGGATTCGAATCCCAGACCTCCCACTCACGCTCTGCGCCTTAACAACCTCGGCCACTCGTAGCGGTGGTGGGCAAATGCATATCATCTAGGATAGTAAGACAGAACTCAACAGGAGGTCCTTGTCCCCTCCCCCTTTGTTTCAGTCGATTTTCACCATGGTAATGTCAATAGAGCGTAAACACTTAATTCAATTGCGATTCCCCAAGTAGGCCCCTGTTAATCCAGGATTCTTGAATCAAAACTAGGTCTATTCCTTCTTATTGAAATTTTTACAACAAGCAGTCGAGGACACCTTCTTATATTGGAGGTTGATCTGGAGGATCTTGAAAGAGTCGCAATTGTAACTCTACCGAGGCGAGGCCCACACGACCCTTTTTCCCATATCCCTTCAGAAGTTTTTTATGTTTGAAATTTGCTACAAAAAGCTTACTCGTTGAAGGAAGTCGCTGCTGAGAGCTCAGAATGGGTTTTACATTTTTAAGGTGTTTTCCACTAATCGCATGAAAACCCAGGGACTGATAAGGTCCACCCAGGCACAACCGCGCCTACCTGGGTAAGGCTTAAACGCTGGAGATCGCCGGGAATTCAGAGCTCCGTTTAAGTCACATTTTCCTGTGCCATACACCTCCTTCAATACGGGTCGCATTGCATTTTAGTGTTGGGCTTGGTAAGTGCTTCTTTGTCTCGTGTCTCGCTATGGCCTCTCTGGCATGAATAACTCTTTCGGTGATTGCCAACTCCAATATAGCTCAAAGTATCATAAATGGACGGAAGTCCCTCCTCCCCAGCTGGCTTCTAGAGGTGGAGATTTCCAGAGAAGAATGGTGACAAATTTCACCGGATATTATTCAGTCACTATAAAGAGACTCAACAGGTGCAGCATAATGCACTTTATGACTTATTAAATATGAACATCTAAAACAGTAAATTCATTTGTGCCTCTTGAGCATGCTGCAATGTTTTATTGGCTTTCTACTTCTGAAAATTTGGAATGCTTTTATCTCTTATTTCCTCGCAGTTAACAGTTGTTATAATGACCAGCGGAATTTATACATCTAGGAGAAATACAAGCGTTTTGGAAAATACGATAATACATTATTGGAAAAATAGGAAAGGTTGTGTATCACTCCAATCAAAGACTGGTAGCAAAATCGTATTATTGCGTATTAATATGTTTCTGAATAATGGCGTTAAAATCAGGGTTCTCCTCCAAAATTTTAATTGTATATGAATATAGAATATCAATAAACGTAATGAAAAAAAAGCGTTTTAATATACAAAAGAAATAAAGAAATATTAAATTGTACAAATATAAATACATTTCATTCCATGTTTACTGTACAAAAAGCCTTCCACATGAAGAAAGAAGGAATTATTTTGCCTATAATATATAAATAATTTCCATTACAATCACTATTTGTTTTTAGAAGCTATAGCGACCACTTGTTTCAAGGTTAAGCTTCCAAGAGCAATGTGCTCTTAATATTGCGAGATGTATGTCTCAGACTATTTCTTCGTAAGCTTTCGCGAATTTTATGACTACCAGCAAGCCTCTAGTGCAAATTTCCATAATTCTAGAAATAGTAAATAAATTAAAATGTTACCCTTAAATGCTAAGATATACTTAGTCTTAATATTGCCTTCTTAAAGTGTTGATAATTATTTCAAATTCTTTGCTAACTCTATAACTGAAACTGGTTCTATAGAGATTTTCTGCTAAATTAAAGCTCTTAGTTAATAACCGAATTTAGCAAATCACTGACCGCATTAGAAAATGGATGTTTTAGAAGAAGAACAAACATCCAATCATTTCATAACTCTGTAAATGGGAGGAAACTTCCTGCTTCAAAGAGAGACAAATTTGTAATATTTAAGAATATATGCAGGGAATTCTTTTTCAAGCTTAACTTAATATAATATTTACCGTTAGAAGTGAATATTATAGCAAGGTGCCAGTTGAAGGAAAAAATAAGCTTTTGGGCTGATAATATAATGCTCTGCTCAAAGGTTGAAGTTTACAATTAATGATAAAACAATAAAATTAAAATACAATGCATTTCTGGTTATATTCACAGCTATGAGGTAACTAAATTTAAAATATGACATTAATAAGGCTATTACACTTAAATAAAGATTTAAAAACACTGAAAATTAACGCAATTGTGACGAAACAATAGCCGTGGTTTATTCGAAATATAAGTACGTGTATCTGATATTTTATAAATGAGATGACCTAGACAAGTCAATATGATCTGAAACAAAATCTTCCATTTATTAATATTATATCAGATTAATGCCAGGAACATGTTACATCTATCCTTTATTTTATACAAGTGAGTTATGCAATTGCTTTGTTTGTTTTATTTTTTGCTTTTTTTGCAGAAATAATTTCCGTTCTTTTTATAAGTAGTGAAGTGGCTTTTGATATTGAAATAGCATTTGGTTAATTGTAAGGTTTGCTAATAATTAATAGTTCAACTTCTGTAGGAAACATTAAAGAAAATAAATTAAACAGATGATGAAACTAGAACGTGTATAATTGTAACATTACTTCCGACATATCAGTTTCTTATTACTTATCGTAATTAATATGCATCTTTGCCGTACACTCAGTTCTACTATTGGAAATATTTAAATAGTGGTACATCATCAGTGATCTGAACAGACTCTTACCTCTGCGTATGAGAAAGTGACAGTCTGGAGCGCTTGTTGAATTCCTCTACACTCGTCCTTCAGGCTTCTGACCTTAGGTGCTTCGCATATTTGTACATGGCATTCAATTTATAACTTCATAATTTGTTCTCTGTCTGGCAATTTATAATTTTCATTTAAAAATAATAACAAACAAATTTAGAACCGACTGTGTATGACCGCTAGTTGAAAACAAATTTACTAAATATAACAGGAGAAAGTTTCACAGTAAATATCTCCAGTATCTATTCCGCTCAAAATAATAAGTTTCAACTTTGAGCAAAAGAAAGGAAATGAAAGTATTTTATTGATTAAAAAAAAAAGAACTCGGAAGAATGGATCGTATTTTGACAAAGAAGGTATTAGTTTTTTGAAATTATTTATTAAATATTTAAAGTTCCTCGTAACAATCAAGGTACAGAGAGAGGACGAAAGAATGATAAATGAGCGCGGAGTATACAGCGCTTAAAATTAAGTGACATTCACATTTTCAGAGCAATGACAATAAGGAATGCAATTCCCTAACCTCCAGTTTGGTAGCCAGACACATTGACCAGGCGATAGATGTTTTGGTCTATTGCTTAAATTTTTCTCCCTGGAAATCTTCAAGATGATTAATACCGCAAATTCAATTTCTGAGATTAGTACATGAAAATGAACGAGTTTTTAACATTTGAGTGGCTCAAAAAATTATATTTTTAGGTAATGGGGAAAGGATACAGTTTCATAATTGGTTTAATGGACAAGTTCATGATACAATTCTTCATCCCTGAATGACAATATTTAGTGGTAAGGCTTGGTTTTGTATTTCAGTTATGTTGTATGTGAACGCAGGGAATAATGTGTATTGCAGTGTTGCCAACTTCAATGATTTTAATGTGTTCTATACCATCAGAAACCTGGGGTCTGGTGTGGAATAAGCATATTAAAAGGAGCATACTTTTAAGGCACACTTTTAACTTTAAAATATATGTAAATGAATTTGGGTCGAAGCAAAATAATAGCACGAATATTTCATACAAGATGCTGCGACTTCACATAGATCTGGATACTCAGTGAGCGCTTTAAAGAAAAGTTTTCGACGACAGAACAATTAATTCTGACTTGTGATATTACTTGTGAAATGCTTTAAAATATAAAGCATAAAGAAACGTTTCACGTGATCTTTAAGCTCTATAATAACATTTGCCAAGCTATTATCAGAATTAATAAAATAAAACTTTAAAAATTATAGACATTTTAGAAGGTTATATGGTGGGAGTTAAGGGCTTCGTACATGTTGTGAATGGAGAATACACTTTTAGTGCCTAATAATAATAATAATAATAATAATAATATATAAATGAATAATTAATGAGTATGTAAATGAAACTGTAAATTAATACTGATAAAAGCAAATGCAGCAAGCAGATTATTGTATTAATATAGTATTAATTATTTAATTACATTTAATTATAAGTTGTTTAATTTAATAATGATCTTTATTTAATTATACTTAATTATAAGTTATTTAATTTAATAATGATCCCTTATTTAATCACATTTAATTATAAGTTAAAGCTATTTAATAATAATAAAATAGATTTCCTTGCTTTAGTGTTAATATGTGTAGTTTCTTTTTTTTTGCAGACATTTATTGCATGCAATAATCTGTTAAAGTAGCATGAGACATAGAAAAAAGTAATTTATTTGTACCTGTATTTTTAAATATATATATATATATATATATATATATATATATATACGTAATTTTAATATTAGTATACTTTTTGACGAAACGCTATGCTTGTTTGTAGTACATATTTTAATTTTAAATTAGACATGGAACACATTTTCATTTTCTAAATGGTGCTTCAGTTGGTATATTACAATATAGTACGAAGAATATCCCTGTTTCAGGGCTTGATTGTTAAATATAAATGTATGCAATTTTTATTTCTGTTGACTGTAATTATCGCTAATATCTCTCAAATACTTTAAAGCTGATAAATAATTTAAAGTAAAATATTACACATATATTTCCATATTTGCCGAGAGTCAGATCAGCAAATGAGATCCGTTGGCTAGATCCTACCTGGACGCTTAACAAAGCATTTGCTATTCCTTTCTTGGTTTAAGTGAAAGGCTTCTTCCACCTCCATTATTAAGTTGTAAACAAGCTACGCTCTGCAAGTTTAAGTAATTACGTAGAGTAGTAGTTAATATTTCATAGGCAATATAGTCCTTTATCAAGGTTTCCAGTTAGTTTGCTCTCTTGTCTTCTGTAACAGCCACTTCTACAAGATAACAGTTGTGTGAATGAAAAGCCTAAATGCCTAGAACGTGGTACGCTTTCGCAGATATCTTACGAAGCGTACACAACCTTTTGGTTTTTAGACACCTCGTTCCTCTTTTTTATTAGCCTTCATGCTAATAAAAACTAATAACAGTTAAGTGAAGATCTCTTAAGTTCGCTGCGTGCGTTCATTCTTTCCGTTGTCAGAACGGGTACCGAGTTATGGCATCACAGATCTGCTTTCAAGCAACCGACCAAGAAAATATTATAACACTTCAAGCTGGAGAACAGTAAACATTGGAGTTCCTCAAGATTCAATTCTTGCTTCTCTATAAATAGTAAAAAGTAATTTTTCTATTGCAAAGTTTTAATTCTTTCAAAATCTAAATATTAAACCCTATGAAATGAATTTATACTTTCATTAAAGGCCGTTTATGAGTTTAAATATTTCATTTTTAAAGTAGACGAAATATACATTTGCATTATAGCATTCAACAATTTTTGGGTATTATTAAAAAAGAAGTTCTTTGTTATTATGTCAAAATATTAAGGTTTGAATTTTAACATTGCTGCTTTGGAATGTTATATAATTATTTTTAAATAGAATGTGGCTGATAAAGCAGGTAATTAATTTTGAAAACAAAATAATTACACTTTATAAATATTTCACTGGTTCAATACAAAAGTATTTATTATAAAACAACAGTACTGTCAAACGTAAAATTATTTTATGCAGTCATTTCTTTCGAACGCATCTGAATTGCTTCTCCAGATTAAGTTGATTATTTAAAAAAATCATGGGAATGTTTACTATATCTTAAATTATACAGACCATCAGATCAGTTTTTGCTCCAAGTTAAAAGTCAGCTATAACTCATAGTATTTCTATTTTTTTGATATTCATTAAGTATTTAGTATACATATTCTGAAGGTTTTATATCCTTATGTATTAACAGGTGTGTGTATGCTTGTGTTTGAACTCTTACATTTATTAATTTCATGCCAATATGCATATATTCTCATAAAATGCATTTTGTAGCCTCAGCATTAAGTTCTATATTTTTGTACCACATAAGTGTAGTGTAACTTCTTGTAAATTTTTAGAGTACGACATTCTTGTATTTTACTGTACTGTATAATCAATAATTTGAATTATGCTTCCTTGTCAAAACCTTTTATTATACACTCAAAAACTCCAGCAAAACCTTCATTTGCTGTAGTATTTTACGATTTGTTACTCTTAGGAACGATTATCTTTGATTATCAGATTTTTAATCGTGTTATGCGAAACGTTCAGATTAAGATTGCCTTTATAGGAGAGTTTGCTGAGAGATTATGTGCTCAATATAAATTCATTCTATTATCTCTCTACATGACACCATTCTTTCAGCTCCCAACTTAATGTGAATAATACAAAACATTGACTTTCAAGAACAGATTCGTTAGTAGTAGGGCGGGAACATACCGTACGCTATACAACATGAACTTTCGTATACTTTTACGATGAACGGAAGGTGAATGAATGAATGAATGGTGTTAACGCCCCCTTTTGCTACAGAGGCACCACAGGCGGTGGACACTGATGATACATGAGATGAAATGATATATTGGGAAAGGATTTATTTTTAAGGAAAGAATCGTTCCAGGCCTAAGTTTAGGGTACTCCCCGGCATTTGCTATTTATGAGGACTGAGGAAAACCTGGAAAAAACCTCAGGCAAGGAGGACGAATCCTGGTGGGATTCGAACCCCAGACCTCCCGCTCACAAGTCCGCGCCTTAACGACCTCGGCCACCCGTGGCGGTTCATGAACGGAAGGTGGGTGAAGCATATTGACTTGACAAAATATAAAGCAAGAGAGAAAACAGCATAAACTCTCCGTAACAGAATCCCAAATAGGCCTCTAGGTGCACTGGAAACTACCTACGTTGCATTAGTTAGGTCTACAATAATTATGAGGCAGAAATTTGGGGATGGGAACAAACTGTGAGGTTTATTGAGGACATACTTTCTGAAAAGAATCTTGGAGTTTGCGAGGGACACAGCGAATGACGAATTAAAATGGAATTCAGAGTCTACAGCGAAACCATAGGGTGTAAAATCAAAGAAATAAAGTACTGGCTGCTAACCATTCATGGGAACCAATCTTTAATTAAGTCATTGATCTATCATCAACATGATAGGGGACATGACATGGATAAGAAAGGGACTGGGAACATTATTGCTGGGCTGTATTTGGATGGCGAGTCAGGGGAATAGAAAGAACGCATGGAGAAGGGTTAAGTACTGATTGAAGGATATGGATAGATAGCAGCAATTGCGCAATGCAGAGGAATGATTAGACTGGAATTATAGTCGGGATGAAAAAGTGAATGGGGGATTGACCATACTCACTAGATAGTAGATCGCGTGGCTCAGACGAGGAGCATGACGGGTACTTAACATCACCGACGAATATGAGCGGAGAATTTTCCGCAACTGGGAGGAGCGGGCACATTCCGACTGAATATAAATGTACGGAAGAATGGAGGATAAAGTATGTACCACTCTCCCTTCCGGGATACTGCGCTCTGATGACAGGAAAGTGCTATTAAAGGACTATTAAAGCCAATAAAATAAAAAAATTACAACATACAGATGCACATAATTGAAATTTGCTGATCTACTTTAACTACTATACCATCACTCTGAAGTAAATCAAATTATTTTCATTTTTTTCCCGAACATTTTATTTATTTACTTTGTCACATTTTGGCCGAGCTGTACAATAATATACCCACAATATGACAATAATAGCACAGATAAGTGGTAACAGTTTCCAAGTGATAGTTTATACAAATCCTAAAAAATGGAAAACTTGTGCAAAAAATAAAGTTTTTCAATGATTGCAGTCAAAATAATGTTTTAACAGAAAAACCAATTTTTTGAGATAAACACCAGCTAAAAATCCTCCAACATTGTAATACAACTAAGGATGATGTCATGAAAACAAACGCTGCCAATTTATGAAATACAACTTTTTCTATCATTCAAGGCAAACCAAAGTATTCTAGAAAAATAGTTTTCAGGTATAGAACTTTAACTGGACAAGTGCTCGCTAAATCCTAAAATACCTTCTGCAACGACACAATTAAGATGTATTAAAATATTTATAAGTAAAAATATTATTGAAAATAATATAAAAATAAACGGAAAGTTCCAAACACTAAAATGCCACAAAAAACAAAAAATATGATTTTGACCCACCCTTCCGTTTAATACTCCCTCTCATACGTGCATGGCTAAACACAGACAACAGATAGGCCTTAATGAAAACATCATAGTTATGCACCTATGTTTAACGTTTTCTTTCTCCTGATTTCCATGGAACAAACTATTAAAATCTTGAATCGGCAGCACGATATTTATTTGTAAAGTACCGTCACGGGTGGCCGAGGTCCTTAAGGCTCTCGTGAGCTAGAGATCTGGGGTTCGAATCCCGCCGGGACCGTCCTAGCAAATGTGGGGAATAACCCTAAACTTAGGCCTGGAACGTTTCCTTCCTGAATAAATCCTTTCCCAATTTATCATTTCATCTCATGTATCATCAGTGACTACCGCCTGTGGTGCCTCAGCAATAAAAACGAACGTTAAACACTATTAAAAAATTATCTATAGCAAGCTTTGTATACTTCGTATGTTTTGAAATGACAGTTTGATTCCAGTTAATATTTGGAGCGGGTCTACCAGTTTTTTCATTTCTAATTCCACTTCTAATGGCTGCAAAGAAAAGGACTTAGAGAATATAAGTGTTGAATTCTCATACTGTTATTTACATTCAATTAACAAAAGGAAACAAACAACTTCTTCCCAAATTCCCACGAAACTTCACTAGCGGGCAATTCAGTAACCGCTTTCTATTATTTAAAAAGCAGAATAAGGAGATATTTCTACACTATGGTCAAACAGCTAATTATCCCTGCTGGAAAGTGACTGCATAGAGTATTGTTACTTCAAATGTAACAATAGAGTTTTTTCTGAGATAATTGCAATTTTTTCCACATTTAATACACATATAATTGTGTTGTTAATTACTATTTCACTATATATGTTTTAAAACACTTCATTCAACTTTGTAACGCAATAACGAACAGTCTTATAAAACTACAGATTTTCCCGGAACGTAATTACAAGAGGTGGCGGTTCAGGTGGTGCGTGCCCATAATAGGGAGTCTGAGCTAGACCTAGAGAGAGAGAGCGCACGTGTTTCTGTGTGTCCCGGGAGCGTAAGTGTAGTCGTGTATTCTCCCGTATCTCAGTAACGCTATAAGAAAAATAGTAAACGTAGCCAAAGTATTGGAAGAGCTGAAAAAAGAAGTAAAGACGGCTTTATGGACAATAAAGATCTTCAGGATGAGCTTATTGCCACGGTAAATGCCGTGCTAATATCTATATAAGGGCGGAAGAACATGCTACGGCGCTGGAAGAGAAGATTGATTACTTAGAAAGGCAGCCTCGGAGGAATAACATTTGTCATCTATGGGCTGCCAGAGGAGGAAAGACAAAGCTATACCGAGGAGGGAGTTATGCAGGTAGTTGCACAGGTGGGAATCGATCTGATGCCTGCAAATATTTAGCGGGTTCATCCAGTTATTCCACGGGTTAATCTACGACCGATAGTCTGTAAGCTCCTGTCTTACAAATGAAGAGTGTCGATTTTGTGCGAGAGCAGGCATCTAGGGAAACCGGCATTGCAATCAGAAAGGACTTCAGCGACAAAGTCCGTCAAGAACGCGAGTTCCTCTACCAGCACACAAGGTTAACACCAGGAAGCACGGGGTGTCATGCAGTTATGAAGTTCGACAAGCTACTGATAGATTGTGGAGATTGACAAAAAACTGGCAGTGATCTAACAATCCTGCAGAAGCTTCTATTACTGTACAGCATCGAACCCAGATCAACAACATGGACACGCAGTAGATGCAGGCAGGGCGCAGACCACAGGAGGAAAAAACAGAAGGGGAGGAGGAAGTCAACACAAGGAGGGCAAGGCAATATCGGGAGGAAAATGAAGGATGGACGATCAAGGGAAATCAAGTATGAGGAGTCGAGAAGAAGCAACGCCATCGAGGGTTGACATGGCAACCACTTCCCGTCAAATCCTTCGGCAAAAATACTCCAAATACTGACCGGGACAATAGTTTGCAGCTCATTTGCAAACCAGGTTCGTACCGCAAATAAAAATATCGGGCACAAGATAAACGTTCCTACAGACTGTCCTGTTTTTTATCTCACATATAAAACAATTCATCTATAGTTTCAAGAAATTAAACGTTGCCATTTATTGGGTTATGCAACAACCTAGACGAACCGCCCCTGACTTCAAAACCGTTTTATCTGCAGATTCATCATAAATGCAATTACTGCTACAAGGCAACCACTATTTTGCTCTTTTTTCTAGTTTATTTGGGGAGTTTATTTTATTTTTGTTTTATCATTTATTGTTCAATTGTTTATAAAACAACGAGCAAGGGTTTCATTATAGTAACTGTATGCGATTTCTCTATCGATTAATTGTGTGTTATGTGTATCTGTAAGTGCAAGGGTAGCAAATAAAATGGTTTAATACGTTTAATAATCTTTCTTGTTCTTGTACTCGTTTTGTATATAATTGCTCTAATAGCTTCGGATACACTTTAAACACGTTTGCTTCGTCATTATGACATTTTCTGTAAATATATTCAAATAGTATTTTCATTGTCAATTCGAACTCTGAAAGCTACAACACTGCAATATGCAATATTAAGCTTGCCATTCAATTAGTGTTTAATTTTTCACAGACAGATCTTTAAGAAGTTTCCTAAAGTGCCATTTGTAAATTTAAGAGCCAGAAAGCGCTGTAACTTAGAGGGAGTTAGAACTCATTCATATTTAATAGATGAATACACGTCATACTTCAAGTCGAAACTGTAACGAAAGGTAAGGAGAAAAGGAAGGAAGCTAAAGTTCCGGCAGACAGCTTGAAACTCTCTGACTTCCTTTATCACTTTTCTCCTACCCACCGATAAATTGTTGTATATACTTGCTCAACTGGAAAAGAAGTCTTGTTTCTTCTAAAGCTTTCCCGATAGTACATGCAGAAAAAGGGGCTCTTAAGAAAGTTTTTGCTGTTTGCTTTCCTTCAGTGTGATATTCTATGCTGGTATCCTACCATAGTGCTCAGCTAAAATGAACTCACTTATGAGTTATTTATGCGTTATAAAACGCATTAATATTTACATTAATATTTTATAAGAAAAAAGGTAACGTTCCGCTTTATGTCCTGAAAATGTAAATGAAACATGTAATTAATGTAATGTAATCAATGTATTTAATGAAAAGGACAGGGATATTTATCATCTACGTGTTTCTAGTATTTCAAGACTATGACAATTATTGACATAAGTAGACATTTATTACGGAAGAGTTTAAAGAAAACCTAATTAAAATTTGTCAGGAAAGTGTGGAAATAAATGAAGAGATAATGTAAAACTGTCTATTATTCCTAATATTTTGAATGTTTACATTAAAATAGTATTATTCAATGTACCGCAGAATAGCATTAAATTAATAAAATAACGTTCATGACTCTATTTGAAAATCGAGATGGCATTTGCTCAAATAGAAAATGAACTGCAAAAGCAGCTCATAAACTAGTACATTAAGTGGTTTGTATATTAAAAATTCCCATTGAAGACTGAAGTAATAAAATTGTTTGATTCAAATCTTATTAATATTAAAATAAATATTGATAATATGTCTTTTGAAGAAATGAACGTGGTCACATATTTAGAATAAAATATGTCATATCTACAAAATAGAGATACCGAAATAAAACAAAAGATTTTGACTGAATTGCGAAACAAAAAATCGAAACCTCGTATTTGAGAAATATCTGATATAATGACAGGCTACTGGGTGGCCTAAGGTTAGCCTCAAATGCAGACGCAGATCAAAAATAACACTCAAATTATAAACATGGATGATATTATACTCATTATAAATTACATGTAAGGATCGATTTCTTTAGCAAGTTAAGGAAGTCGATAAGACCACTCTTTCACACGAATAGGAAAAGTGAGGACAGAGAAGACGATAACTGGGTTTTGATTCCTCCATTTAGAAAGAGATATGTATCAAGGATAAAGTGAGTATGAAATCTACGAGATAATTTCTGAAAATTCAGATCATAGAGTTTCATTATGCACAAACAAAGTAGTTCGCAAGTTTTTGGATAATAAATGACGTTCAGCCGTTTTTGTAAAACAAAGTTTGTATTTAAAAGGCTACAAAGAGGAATTCTGCTGATTACAATAAGTGGTAGTACTTTTATTATCCAAAAGTAATGCACAGTCACTGTAGAGTAAGATAAATACTCAAACATAGAAAAACATTTAAAATTACCGAGTAACAATCTCAGTCATTGGCATAAAACAGTTGAATGTCTTAGTAAATTTACAGTTATGCACGAACAGGTCCTAGTAATGTTGTAAGTATAGTACTTGCCTGAAAATCAGGGAACCAAAATTCTGCTTCGAGTAGTAAGCAACTCTCTGACTGATGCTATTTCCTGTGGTAAGGGAATGAAGCCAATGCATCGAACTCATTTTACTATAATGATCTATTTAATTCATGTTCTCAAGATTTGACAGTCGTGACCGGAAATGTACACTTGAAAGAAAGAAATAAAGAAAGAAAAAGTACACCATAGAAATAGCTATACTTGTCTATATACAGGCACTTTATAGTATATTTTTTAATTCCCAAGTGAAGAACTCTGACGTTGATACCCAAAAGTATAGAACAATCCGAGAAAATAAGAAATGAAGGAAAAAAACGCCATTTAGCACGAAAAGCTGCAGTATATTGTGTGAATTACATTTAGATTAGGTTAAAAACATAAACACCAAACGTTTTCTCCATATTGCTATAGCTTATGGGTTGAGCAAAATAGAGTGTTATCGATCAATATCGTTAAACCTTAAGTCTACTACGACATACCACACCATCTTGTAATACCTTTTATATACCTAAATGAAAAGAGCACTTTTAAAAATCATTTTTGCTTTGAAAGTTGGACATTCCAATAAGCATACGGAAAAAAAACCATAGCTATGATTTACTTTTCAGTACAAAAAAAAAAAAAAAACAAGAAAATTCTCATATAAATATCAACAAGTGGCTTCTTATTTTAACATTATTAACACATGGCTGACTATGAAAATAATTTTACTAGCACGAATATTAGGAAATGAATAACTTATTATTCCAATCTAAAGTAACCATTACTGTTTAAATTAAAATGAATACTATACTTATGTAATATAGCAATTGTTGTGCGGTACAGTTATTTTCTAACACTAAAGATTTGCAAACAATAAAATCTTACCCTTTGGACGGAAGATATCTGGCATACATCTTCCATCACATTCATCACTCTACTTCTCAAAGAACCTGATGACACTTCTAACATTTTTAGCATGTTTTGTTTTATTTATTAAGGAATCTTCAACATAACTCTCAGCTATCGATGTGTACATTGCTAGTATAAAAGCAGTATAACAATTGAAATAGTGGTGTTCGAACATGCAGACCTTGACTGCAAAGCTAATACCTTTGCAATATTACAGCTTCAAATAAAACTCAATTCACTAATTTACATAAGTTTCAATAGATTTACACTAAAATTAGTTTAGCGCTTTGTACAGAAAATTGCGTACTCATTTTGAAATGGTTTATTTATAACTTATTTGTGCCCTTTTTATTTTTAATCAGCATTGCACCGCGACATGAAGTTCTATTCAGCTAGATTATGGAAGATAAATAATACTAGAACAACCAGTTCAAGGGGTTTTGTGGCCTAAATTTCACAGGTATTCACCTAAAGAACAGAGGGAAACCCCTGAATAAACCCTAGTTAGGAAACTAACCGAAATGGGACTCGAAGCCGGGCTCGACGCGTGGGAAGTGCAAACGCTACAGCTAGACTACGATAATAGTCGTAACTATAACAACTATATTTGTTAGATGATCCTTTGATTTTCCTTACTATTGCTGTTTACATGCATCCTAAGCTGACAATATCATACGTTATCTGTTTGCTATAAAAACATAATAAATTTCAACGCTATTATAATTATGTGTGGTATACACAAACAAATGGAAGCATTATTTAGAAACATTAAATGTAATATTGCAATTTGTACACTTAATGAATGTTACCGTGCGAGTAAGATGATGGTCGAGATGAAGATGCAACTACTACATTGTGTCTATGACGTACAATAAAGTATACTACCTATAGTGTATAGCAAAGTGGTGTCAGGGTGAAAGACCGCGCTCTCTGTAGAGAATATTCCTTGCGTGCGCCACGCCTTTTTTTTCTTTCAACATGCCACGGCTCGGATTTCATTTGGCTAGTGGTAGGGAGATGACATGAAACAAGAAAGACGAAGCAAGAGAATAGGAAATACTATAAGAAACTTCAAGTGGCTGTTATTGTTGAGGCAGGTGGGGTTGGCCTATGTAACGGCAGGAGGGATATTTCTTCATCAATCTCCACGCCCTAGACTCTCAGCAGACCTCTTTCCCACCGAACTCTCCCTTCTTATTGTCGTTAAGAGTCAGTAGGCTTGCTTCCTATTTCGCCCTCTATGGTTCCTCCCAGGATGTCGTAATTATATCACTTCCATTAAAAGTATGTTCGTTAGGGGGCAGAAAAGAAGTTATTGTTACTCTTACTTTTGAGATGGGATATAGGGGAAGGATGCGAGAGGATGAAGTACTTTTCAAACTTGTTTCCAAAGCTGGAAAAGAAAATCTAAGAAGAGGGAACATGAGGATGTAACACAGTGAATTACAGAAACTTTATTCTCAAGATCTCTGTTATCGACAAAATGTGTTTCAGAAAAACAAAGGTATAAAGAATAGCTCAAAGTGTTACAGCGAAGAACGCTGTATAGCCGTTTTCATTTTGAGCAGTTGTTTGATAAAGATTATAACACATGTATCTATGAGAATTATTTATCTAGGTTGGTAGTGCAAATTTTGAAATGTATGTAACACTGCTAGTTATTGGGATTGGAATAAATAATAATAAACTGCTAATTTTGTAAAACTACAGTTTTGTGAGCGGGATATGGTGTTTAGTTTGACTGCAGAAACAGAGACAGTGAAGCATGTCCAAAGCGACTTTCGTTGAGAATGTAATCTTCAAAGGCACAATCTCATACCTGACTATAAGAGAATAATAGCCTGGAATTTAAAGTTCAAGCAAACAGAAAGCTTATTGCCAAAATCTGGTAAGCGTTCTAAGAAAAAATGTTCTGAAGATAGCAGTGAACCCACTCGAACCTACTGTACAAAAAGCCCCCCTCCCAAAAAAAATCGAAAAGCTTGTTTGCAACTCCAGTTTACTCATAGTACAGTTCATAATGTTATGCATAAAATGCTCCGTTGCAAACATAAAAACTTCAATGATACAGCTGATCAAGCCTGGCGATAAAGACAAGGGACCGGCTAATGTTGCCCAGTATTTGGCATAAAATTGACGTAAACGATTCGTACTTAAATCTTGTGTTTTTCTTATCACTCAATTTTCCACATATCAGGAAAAGTCAGCAGACACAAATGCACAATTTTGAGAAGCGAGAATCTGCGTGTTATGTTTGAACACGAACGTGATTTGCCCAAAATTGATGAAATAAAAAATTATGTGATAAGTCCCTTCTTATTTGCTGAATCAACCATAACTGTGGAAAATTGTCTAGGTATGTTTAAATTCTATATCTGGATAGAGGCTGGCAATGTGAGGATATAAAAACAATTGTGTCACTAACCGGTTCCTTCACCAACAGATATAACGCTCTACGACAATGTGAAAGTAACCCTACGAGGTTCATCTAACTGAAAGTAACTATCTTTTTATTACACTCGCTTGACTGAAAGAGATTTGATTAAATGAAACACGTGTAGTTTATTGAATCAAATTATAAGATTTAATACGTTCTAAGTTATCATAGAAATAAAAATTAAACTATTTCAAACCTTATGTACAAATCATACATTTTAGAGATCTAGATCCACCATGTAAAGATGATGAAACATTGACCCATTTGCCATATTTAGTGGCTGCCCTCCGACTTTTTAATCGTACGCCACACTTCCCTTGGGAAACTTCAAACCATTAGTCAAAATACATCAAATATCTGCTCTTTCCCAGAGTTTTCCACAGGCGCGGTTAACTGTTAAGGAATGGCTTTCCCCAATAACGTTCAGTTAAAAAATCCATATCAATTCAAGCAATGTGTGTGCCACAATATTTTATTTCGCTGTAATAATACTAGCAGAAAATTATGTGAATTTACAAATTTATAACAATTGCTTCTCTGAAAAGCATTGTTCAAAGTATACTGTTATTTCAATACTACGCTCATTTTTCTTCTGTAACAGTGCGTTTATAAAGATAATGTCCTGTATTGATAATCTTTTGTCTACAATTACACACATGTACTTTATTGTGTTAATGTATTAATTTTGGTAAGTCTAAATAAATTGGTAATTAACTTTATGAACATTTTCATATCATTTAAATTCTACTGGCTTCTACCGCATATATTGATACCTGTTTGATTGCACATTACATAGCCATTTTAACTAAATGGGCCTATCTCTTTTTCAGAGATAAAATTACAGCTCTGGCCATTGATACACTGAAGAATTTTGAGCATGTCGATTAAGAAGTGAAAAGAGATGATTGCAAGATGGGAAAGAATAAAGCATGATATACTTGGAAGATATAGGGATGAGAAAGGAGATTGCGAGTTTGAAAATGCGGTAGAAAGGGGTATGAGAATGGATTGGGACTTGAGGGTTGAAAATGGGCATAATGAAGATAAATGACCCATTCCAGCCATCCCTCCCATCCCGCACCCCGAACGAAGTATGTAGGCAAAGTTTACAGTGGCTGGATCGCAGCTTACAATCTGCCTCCAGTGCCATTTGCTTCGCTGCTCTTTCCCTCCTTCAGCTTATCAATCAGGCACTTTAAATGGCATTTCTCCTTACCTCAAGAGAGAAATCGCATGACTTGGAAGAATGTTACTGCCCAACTCTAGAGCTCTTTAATTAATGTTATTTTGCTAAAGGGTGCCTCATTAAGTTTGTAAATTTGTTTGCTATTTAAGAATGACGAAGAAAAGTTATGTTCAAAACAAAAATACTCAAAATATTGTATAGTTGAGCTATGCTATGACTTAAACTATGGTTTCCTTAATTAATTTAGATGCTTAAGATAGAAGATCTCAACCACTTACTTTTATAGCAAGACTAACTCTTGGAATGGATTAATGAATGAAAAAGTTCAATGAACTACTTACAGAAAATTACATTTTTGATAGTTTATAATCTCAATAAACAAAAGGAGATAAAGCAAAAATGAAAGGTGTAAATTTAGCCAATTTATATTGAAGAACGATGGAACTGTAGTAATAAGAAAAATTGACAGCAAATTAAAGATTTAGGAAAACATATATATTAAGGTTTTTCTTTACTATAAATAGAACAGCACTATTACAAATTTTTAAAGTACTATATTCATCGGTTATACACTCGCTGCTAGACTTACAAGGCATTGCTGAGTTCAATTATAGCAAAAAAAGTAGACTAATTTTATTATTTTTTATGCCAGGCATAGTGAGCGGTTCCTGCCAAAAGGAAAGAAAAAAATCAAGTTGTTTTAAAGTTAGAATTTCTACATCAATGTGTACTGGTAAACGATATCATCCATTGTATCAGCTTTGTACTAGTACTTGAATTTAAAATTAGCTAGTACACGAGTTACTTGGATATTGCTACTTTAACTATATTAAGAAGTTTTGAACAAACAAAATAAGAATGGTGAATGAGGAAAAAAGCATGCTTTTCTTAGCCTTGACTTCTTATAGTGCATTTTTAAGATGGCTGAGTGAGGATTATTAAAACATGCGCTTATGCACTCTGCAGTTGGACAAATGTATTCTGTAGTTTTTCCCAGCTCAGCCTCATTAGGTTTCAACCATGGGGTCAGGGTGTTTACATGGCTTCCATTAAGGCCACTTTCTCCCTCTCACACGCCTCGCTAATTAAAATGTGACCCCTATTGTTTCCTTTGTGTCACAGGTAGGGCAATATAACAGCTGGGCTGGCCTCATCTCGTCCCGGCTAAGTGTTTTAACATGTCCTCAGGGTCAAGTCCTTTCTCTGTTCCTCCCCCCCCCCCTCTCCTGTGTGTACCTTTATTCCTCATTTAAGTACGTACCCTACGTATGCATTTAGTCATATGAAGCTCAACAAATTATAGGCAACTCCTTCGGCTCCTGCGCGTTGTGGTTTGCCTCGCACTCGGGCATGCTCCATGCCACCTACATACAAATTAAAGAATGCTTTTCGTCAAACCCGCTGTTTTTTATACAATACCCGCAATGAAAGAAAACGCTTAACTTATGATAATAATTAAATTACAGGTTTGTCGCTTTGACTGAAGTACGAGAGTCAACTTCTAAATTCTTTTATTTTGTTTTAGAGAGAGAAAGTACTTGAGCATAGACATTTTAGTTCATTAATAAGTTAAATGTTACTAAACTATCTATAACTGTTGTCGCATTAATGTTTGAGATTGTAATACTTTTGAAGTATCTTTTATATTTTTTACATGTGTATATATTTTTATATTTTTTAAATACGTGTCCGTAAAATATTAGAGTCCTGCCAGTGATGAAGGTATGCTTATCTAATTTTTAGCCTCTAATAACCTCTAGTGTTTAAAAGGTAAATCTTGTTACATTATACTTTACAACATGGTGTTCCAGAATTACCGAATATATTTTTCCAAATTATATCCTTATTTACTTTCATGGCAGACATGCAGGCGTTTTGGGGATGAACGTAATTTTAATACGTCTTAATTTTCTCTGTAATATTTTGTATGCCAAATAAGCTACATAAGTAACATTCCATTGATGTGAAGTTATTAATACATGTTACTTTCACACCGAGTTATGTACTTGTATTAAATCTATTTTTTTTTTTTTTTTTTTTTTTTTTTTTAGCTTTTTGTTGAATACTGTTTAATGCCAGTTTGAACTACTGAGGCAACACAGACTGTGGACACTGATGGTACATGAGATGAAATGATAAACTGGGAAAGGTTTTTTTTTAAGGAAAGGAAGCGTTTCAGGCCTAGGTTTAGGATACCTTCCCGGCATTTGCCATTTATGAGGACAGAGGGAAACCTGGAGAAAAACCTCAGTCGGAGGACGGTCCTGTAGGAAATCGAACCCCAGACCTCCCATTCAATATCCCCGCTTTAATGACTTCGGTCATCAGTGGCGGTAATGCTTTTAGTTGTTAGTGATTCTGACCTGCTGAATTTATTGTCGATTCACGTGGGTGAAGTATTTATACGATAACAATCAGTGAAACTAAGGGAAGTATTTTCAAAGAAAATATACGAGAAGTAGTTTCAGTAGTCAAGTATTGATGGTTGTAACATATTTGCCGCTTTACCCAACACTTACAGAGTAATGTCAGTTGCCTGTTTCGGTAATTTGTGCGACATGTCTGGGTAAACTTGCATAAATGTTTGTTTATTCCAAATACACATGAGTTACATAAATGTTTAAAAATATATTTCAAAACACAAACAAAACTATTTTGAAGACCTGATAGCATTTTATTTCATATAATATAATACTTATTAACTGAGCAAAAATAAACACTTTTTGTGCAGACAGGAAACTGACAGCAAATTTTAATAGACTGCCCAGGTACCGAACAGGTGAAGGTTGCCTGCGCTTGGAGGTAAGTTTGCTAAGTGGAATAAGGATAGATTAGCATGTTGGAATTTATTTGCACAGGACGACTATTGGCCAAAGCTTAATTCTTTTCTATGCAAAGTGCATGGAATTAAAAACACTTTGTTGGAGTAGACGGGCTCTTTGAGTCTGAATGTGTGCGTGTGCGTGCGTGCCTGCGGGTGAGCGAGCAGTATATATTTATGTGTATATGCGCGCGTTTGCAAGTGTTTGTGCTTAGGTAGTACCAATGGAAAGTTAATTTGATTTGAAGAGCAAAAATTCTTTTTTCGTTTCTATAAGCGTGTATGTCAAGAATAGCATGTACGACCAACGCATACGAATGATGTACAAATATGTTTTTAAAGAATGAGCAATAAATATATATATATATATATATATTGCTAATACTACTTCTCTTCCTTATTCAAATATAAGCATTCAATAGATTTCCTTGCACTAGATAACTATATGCATAATTAATATTAAGACAAATTTAAAGAATTTGGGAGATATTTCCAGGTGGGTTGGGTATCATTACATAAAGATAAAAATACTAAATTTAATCTTGAAGAAGATTAAAGACGTTTCTAAATTTGGATATGTGATCAGTAAGGTCAATAAACTTATACGTGATGGAATATTGAAAGTTTATTCCATAATTTAAATTATCCTAAAAATTGAATTTGCAATTGAATTCATTCCCTATTATATGGATTAAAATATGGTTTAAAAACATTAAATTCAAATACTTTAGAAATGTCATCGTATAAAATTGACTGCTTGAAGAGATTAATGCAATGACATATTATACTACAACATACATTTACTTACGTTTATATTATATACATACCTAGAAGTGTAATATTTTAATATACATTATATAATATGTATCATATTGTATCAACTTGTTAGTATATATTTTCCCACATTTTATTTACACAGCATTATTACTCATAGGTTGGATATTAACACTGTATGTTTTAATTGATGGAAACCATTTTGGTTGTAGTTGAAGTGTTATTTTTCGCAATTAATGTTGTGCTTAACGAACCAAATTATGCAGTTGCGTCTAATTAAATCTGTGGCGTGTGATCGATACAAAGGTAGAGAGCAGGTAAATATTAATCCAGATTTATTTACCAACTGACCTCTCTGCAATTTAAAAATGCCATATAGACATCCTCTCTGTGAGTGTGTGATTGGTGATTCTGATTATTTTAGATGTATCCAACATGTATTTAAGTGCACACTTTTGTGGCAGGTATGCCAATAACATAATCTAAGAGTTTAGTCTTTTTAAAATAGAAAGTTAATAAAAGTATAATGAGCAAAAATTAAGTGTAATAAAACAGGACAATTGATATTTTGAAATTAAAATAGATACAAGTCAAAGAAATAGAAGACGAAAAAATATTGAATTGGAGAAAATCAAAATGCACAATTCCAGATATTAACTTTGGAATAAGCATTACATTTATCTAAGTCATTGGCCGAAGGAAAACGTTCGGAAAAATTCATGAATATGAAAAGTAACATTCCAATTCCGGCCAAGTGAGCGAGGAAAAATTAATAAAAGAGGATTTAAGACGTTTTGCAGTTGATGTGAATGATAATGTTTTTGTTTTTATTATTATTGTTTTGTTATTAAATATTTGTTATTAATGTCGAAAGGAAGATAATGATTAACATTCTAAAAATAAAATAACTAACAAAAATCATTCACTTGCTCATTTCTCTTTACTTTTCTTCCCACTTCTGCATTCATCAAGGCTCAATAAACAACCGTTTTGTTTTTATGTTTAAATAATACTGGTTCATTCTTAATAACTTATCCAATGTTCTTGTTAAAAATATTAATGGAAAACTGTAAGTTGCTGAAATTTTCATGAACACTCCTTCTTTTATGATGAATGCATCACATCAAATGATGGAAGTTACTCTGCCTTTTCCTGTTAGGTATCGTCGCATTTTCTTAATAACGCTTCCAAATGTGGTAACCAACTGTTCTGGTTCCTACTCCTAATGCTATTAGCTAAGGCATCAGTCGCGCGGGGTCGGTCCTGGTGCTGTAGTTGTAACTCTACTTGCCTTCTAAACGCAAAATCGCTGGTTCGATCCCAGCCAGGACCGATGGATTTTTTCGGGCGTAAAAATCTTAAGTATGGCTTTCTTCTGAAGGAAATTAAAGCCTTGGGTCCCAAGTCGTACATTTACGGCACGATAAGGAACATCAAGCTTGAAAAAAGAGGCATCTGAGCAAAATTTGTCGTCTTTCACGCCCTGAACTGAATGGTACGCTGATGACCTGAGATGTTAAAGAGCGTTCGTAAATAAACAAAAAAAAAGTTGTGTGGGATTTATGGCACACTCTTTCTTTATATGGGAGACACTTAATATTGATATTTTAGGTATTATGTTTGTTTATGTAAATTGTAATTGTTATGTTATTTGTGGAAATAAATTCTTTCATAAAAGCACTAAAAAGTAAAAGTCCGGATTGTTGGTCACAGGTTCTTGGAGATGACGCAGTCGTCTGAAAATTTTGGATTGTCTTTATTGACTTAAATGATGTATAGCAAGCCATTCCATTTTTCAGGAAGTAATCCTTTATTAATTGCACATTATCAAACTCTGTGAAAATCCGAAATATGCACCGATGTTCAGTGTGCCAGTAACGAAAATGGAACCGATGAATCTGGCACACCACATTTCTACTTTCTGTTAATGAAAGGGCGATGCGTGACATTCATGAGAATTATTGGTAGCCCAAATCCAGGAATTTTGTGAGCCAGTAACCCAATACATTAGCATTATAATCACATGCCCTTCCGCATTGCCTTTTGCTACTTTTTTACACGTACTGCATGCAGTACGAGCTCTTTCATTATTCGATATATTAAATATAAGTAAGTGTATGTATGTTTCCTGAAAAATCGTTCCTTTGGAATGTGGAACAAAAATGTTGTGTTCAGTTGTATAAGATACACGCTGTATATATTTAATAAATATACTATTTACACTTTATTCAACAAACATAACAACGCGATAGCATATTATTTAGAGATATTATAGAGAAGACCTGGTATATCATGACAGTAAACAAAGTGCCTGTTATCTGAAAAGAGTAAATAAAAAGCTGTTACCGCTTTCGCAAATATGACAAGCAGTATTTTTTTTTCCTTACAGCCTAAAGCTCTTTCTTGTAGAGGCCCTATTCAATTCCAACTGATTGAACTGGTGAACTGGTGCCAGACAATGATTCTTTGGATTCTACAATCATTTTTTCATGCACGTTATATGAATCTTCGTAATTTTTCTTATCGTGTTCATTTTCTTCATTTTCAGATATTGAAACACTGTAATGTATACGGGAAGACATTATTGCGGAGAGAATATATCGAAATGCGTTTTTTCTTGACGACAAGAAAATTGGTCATACTGACCAATCAAAAGTAGTTGCCATTAGGTCCTCATGGGTAATCCAAAGGGAACCCCTTGCGCCTTCAATTTGTCCAGTCATGATATCGATGTCATTCTGGTAAAAGTTACTAAGTCCAAAGTTGAATGCTTTTAGATATTAACTGTAAGGACCTTTATAGTTTGCAGGACTCCTGTATGTTTCTGTATAATAGATACCTTGTATTTTTATAAGTTCAGATTTTACATCTTTTAGTCAAGCTAAATCACTAAATCGAGTTATTTACTTCTTCTTTTAAACGTATATCTATTACGTATTACCTATAATATCCAAAAGTAAGTTAAAGTATATCAATACTGCATTATGTATTTTTACATTAACCTGAAACTTAGAAACCGCTATCTCAAAAACACAATTTTGAAATTATGCCAGAACAACGAAGATATATAGCGAAGGCAGCAGACTTATCTGTAATGCGTTAACTTGAAGACGCCATGGTCCGATGTGAAAAGAGAAAGTTTTGTTCATAAAATACATTTGTAAATGTAATAACTATAAATGTTAAGACAACTAGATCATAGAGAGGTAAACTATTTTCATATTTCAAATTATCATTGAAAAAATGAATAAAAATAGCTGAAAAATATCAAACGACACAAAAGGAGAAAAAAATGCATTCCGGTACAACTTATCAAATTAAGGTATACAAATAATGATAGATTAAATACTAATGTAATAATTATATATTTTATATAGTAGAACGGTATATAAATTATACAAATCTTTATCTTACTCTACCAAGACAAATATCAAAGTCTAAGAGATTAAGGGAAAAAAACTAACTATGTCAATGCTGAATGAAAATTATGCAAGAATAAAATCATGGACACAAAGTTGCCGTATATCACATCTTACAGTATTTAATCCATTCAGAGTTTAATAATGATATGGAGAGACGTAAAAAGTATCCATTGTATTCAATATAATAACAATATATTTATTTATTCGGAACAAAACTACAAATGGTTATATTTTCTAAGGTATGAAAAACAAATACACTTATTCGTTTACATTTCATTATTAATCTCAATTGAATATTAAGCTTTTTAATGTTTTATGCACTGTCACTTTGAATGCATCGGTCTTCTTTTTACGTCTGTAGATTGTGGATTGAATACTGTAGGTGTTAGTTAGGGATGAATGAAATGAAATAAATTAATGATGGCGCAAGTGAGCACGGTGTCCTTGGCGTCCTATGCTCTCTGGCATTCACCTTCTGGATTAGAATCCAGGACCTCCGGATTAGTAGACGCAAACTATACCACTAGGCCACTGAGCGATTTGAATTAAATTTTTATGACTTGCATTATGTATAAATATTGGGGCATTCAACATAGCTCCCCTTTTCAGATACAGAAATTGCCTGAAAAGCATTCAGCTTCTAATAATATTTAGTTATAAATTGTGAGGATGGTGAAGTTTACACCTGGAGCCCACTTTGTCCAATCCAGTGCATACCAACCGTATGAACTGAATGGCGTTATAAACTATGGTTTTATATTCTGCAACGACTGTTAATAATTTATTCAGTGGGAAATCACTATGGAATAGTACGCTATGTCCATACATATTATTAATATATGAATAAAAATATAGTACCACAACTATGTCACATTGCTCATCAAGGAGATTAACCATTTGTTACTCCGACCGCACTACTCAAACACTGCGTTGCCTAGCTGAAATTCTTTCCTATCTGCAGGTGTATTGAACACAATAATTCATTTTACTCAATCACTTTTATTCGTTTTAGGATACTAAATTCTATTTTTAATGTATGCAGTGAATGATGACATTGTAGTTTTGGAATATCTGGGCGACATCGAATGAACCAAAATTTCCCACCAACAACTGAAAATAATAATAATAATAATAATAATAATAATAATAAAAACGGAATCACACAAACTGTGATTATAATTTCGAACTGCACAATAAAAGCGCAAATACCTGTAAGAAGAAGTTACGAGAAGTTTTCAAATAGAGTAGTGTTCTCTATTTTTTATTTTATTTCCATTGTTATTGGATGCGACTGAAACTTCCTCTTCTTTTTTGGAATTATGGTTGTGTTGATGATGGTATATTTTAAACACTAATATGTTAATATAACGTAGGGAAATCATTATCCAAAAACGATCCTCTAATTGAAGTAAAAGATAGCCCCAATTGGATTAGAACGGACTGGTTTCATAAATTGGCTGTAAAGATAATGTAAGGAAAGCAATAAAGGTGATTAATTAATGTACAAATGAACAGATAGATGATATCTGGCCTTTGAGACAAGCCTCAGTTTTTTTTTAATAATTCCCAGTATAATACTCCATTCTCCATCTATTTTCTTATTCAGGCATTGCTAATTGGTTACATATAATATACTTTCTGCAACATTATCGCAAATTTTAATTGCGATTTTTTTTTGCAATTTAATTTTATTAAATTAATTATTTATTTAGAACGCACATTTGTCTTGCCTATGCCTTTCTTTCCTCCAGTTAGCTTTGCTTGAATTTTCTTTCACTCTAATTTTCTTCTTCTAATTTTCTAGAGATTAACATTCCCTTTGCCTTCCCGGGTACACATAAATCTGCCTCTTTTATAAGAATTAGTGCTAACTGCAGTTTGGTTTAAGTGACCTTTTATTTAACATACCTCCGATTATGCCTCTTGTGGTACAGAATATCACAACAGACATTAAAATATTGTGATAATTAAAACCAAATTATCCCCCTGATAACAATATTATTTTACTATCACTATTTTTGGCACTGTAATATGCAGGTTAAATTCTTTCAAGCTCAAGAATTTAAATGAAACATCTAAATGAGTTTGTTTTCTTTTAAATTTTGTTAAAAGATGTCACAGTTAAACGTATCATTAAAATAAGAAATAATTATTCTAGACCCATATCGGAGTAAAAAAACATGTTGCTCTTTCCGTGTTTCATTCATGCACAGAGCGTGAAATCACCAAAGTATTTCAAAACTATCCTGGATATACTCTCAAAATAATCTTTACTTGACCTGAAACTTTGTTTCTATGATCCACCATATTCCAAAGAATTGCTCCGTTTAACATTTTGTAATCTTTAATTTAAACAACATTAAAGTGTAGTTTAAAAGTTTAAGATATACTCTTATTTTAAGTCTATTTACCCCGTCTTTATTTATAATTTATAAAATAAACAATGAGCCCGTATATCACTGCAATAATGCTTTACTATCTATATAATGTAATTTTGACGAATATAGCTGCATCCAATAGGTGAATTGCTAACATTGTTATAGTAAAATGTCATTACGTTAAGTTAACAGCATTTCTTGGTTTCTCTTAGATAGCCCTCTGCAATTTAGCACTTTCTCATCTTAGTTAAAGTTCTCTCGAGAGGAGAGAGAAATTAATGGCGTTGGAGATAGTGTCAAAAGATCTGAGAAGAGAGGCGCGCAATATGACGTCACAGAAGAATTTCTCATTGCTCACTGTGTACGCCATATTTTGCGTCTGTGAAGGAAGTTTCCGGTAAATTAATCAAATCTCCATCCTCTCCGTCTACCGTCTTTTGCGTTTCTTGTCCCATACTTTTTCCTCTTCATTTTTGTTATCTACTTTTCCCCGCTTCTCTTTCCACATCGGTTGTCCCACTTGTGCCCTTCTTTTCTCTGCGCAGAGAAATCTGGAAGCGTCTCTTCGCTCCAATCAACCTCAAAAATAATCGCGAGACCCGTTTTCAAAGCGATTACACTCGAGTTCCTCGACGAACCGATGTAGTAAAATAATGAGATTATAGGTAGAGTGGCATAATATTTTGAGCATGGATTTTAAAGTTGCAATAGCTAATTAACAATTAGAATACTACTAAGCATTGATGAAGTAAACGCTAGTGAGTCGAATAACTTGATAAAGGTTGGAAATGAATAACAGAATGTCTTACAGAACTGGTTTCTTTCAGTTGGGAACTTTATTACGTCACAACTCCCAAAGCAACTGATCCTGTTCGATTTATTCTATACGATGTTTATTCCAAGCTCTTTCTAATTACGTGATAAATACTTGTACACTTCCTGCAATAATTTTGATCATGTAAATCTCAAGAGAAAATTACACAAAATGAAAATTATTTTATTTAAACATTAATGACAAATGGTTAGCTTCTCAGAGGTTATAAAGCCGCTATGGGTGGCCGAGGTCGTTTAGGTGCGGACTCGTGAGCATGAGATTTGGGGTTCGAATCCCATCAGGACCATCCTTCCCGCCTGAGGTGAGGTTTTTTCCAGGTTTTCTCATAAAAGGAAAATGCCGGGGAGGTACCCTAAATATAGGCCTGGAACGTTTCCTTCCTTAAAAAAATCATTTCCAAATTTTCCACACATTTTTACGTCTCCTTTAAAAAATATTCATCACTCGCTATATTTCATTTTGGGAATCTGGACAATTTTCTGACGAATATTGTCTTTGAGTTTTTGTTTGTCGCGTAGGTTCGTCTTGTACACGGCATTTTTTAATTTACCCCAGAGATAATAATTACATGCTGTTAAACCTGAGGAGCGAGCGGGCCACAAATCCCTACTAATAACTCTGGCTTGTGGAAACACATTGTGAATTGCTCTCATGGAATTATTCGCAGTGTGAGAAGTGGCAGAGTCCTGTTGAAAAAATGCCTGCCCAAGTTACCTGTTCTCTGAAAAAAGGGGTTAGTATGGTTTTCACATAAGTAACACTTTAACTTTATGCTAAAAAAAATTAGTCCTATGATTCTTTCACCAATGTGCGTAATAATCTTGGGCGTAATAATCTTGTACCCATACTTGTACAAAAACAAATGTTTTTGCTGAATTTTCCTCATATTTACGGTTGTTATAATGTTGTGACATTGGAATAGAATTCACTGTCTAGAATAGCGTATTAAATCTAGTGACTGAGTTAATACTTATAAATCATTCACAAAAACACGCTGTTGTAAACAGAAGGCTGTTGACAATGCAATAAACATTGTATTCCGTAAAATTAAGAAACGAACAACACAATACACATCCGGGAACAGATGGGCTACGACTGCGTCAGTCAGCAAGTAAGCAAGCATGCTCCACGGCGCGGCAAACGAGTGAGGGCTCGCGGCATCATCGATCGCACTGTATGAGCATACGTTTTATGTATGTCGTGTATTATTTGGCTTTTAATATAATATGATAAAATAATACAGACATCGTGAAAAATGAGTACCTGGAAGGAATCAGGCGGATAGAATTAAATTTTTACCACATTTTACCAATTAGGCCAGCACAGGCTAAACTGTACTCGCGATACTATTACTTGATGCAACCCGCAACTCCCAAGAAGTAGTGTGGTCAAGGCAGGTCCCTCCCCTCGTGCAACAGTGGGGAATATTTATATCGGTATTGTTTGTGTGTGAACAACTTTTATTATATTTCAGTATAATTTCTCGCCTGTTACTGTTTTTGTAGGATCTTTCCTGTCTTAAAATCATTAACGTTGATGCTGTTTTTCCCATCACATTTTCAAACCTCCGCTGTAGTTTGCAACTGTGTCATTTGGTAAACCAGCAGTTTGCTTTCCGGTTAGTCGAAATTCCAGCTACGACCCGTCAGTTAAAAAGCAGACAAAGTATCTGAGGGACAATAACAGACAGAGTCATACTAAAATAATGGTGCGCTACAAATTAACAACCTAGACGCTCTAGTCGGTTTCATTGTTTTTACAGGCTAAACAAAATTTAATAAAAATACTTATTGTCTTATAGTTAGTAACCTGAAATTCATATCTTTTTAGATATAAAGAATTAATCGAAAGGTGTCATTTTTCGATCGACACACTGGCCTTTTCTTCTCCTTTTTCCTTAGTAAGCCACGTCAGCATAAGTGCTGAGCAGGCTGGTTGGCCATTGGTTCAAGCCAATTGTATTATCATGAAATTGGTGGTTATAGCAATGTTGGGTTTCATTGCAATTCACTTCTCTTCCTTCCTCAGACGGCAAGGAGACCTCGGAGGAGTGAAATGTATACACTTTTGAATCTTCAATTGTAAATTGCTAGGCCTAGTTCCTTCTTTGTAGCTTACACCCAGTGACCCAGGTAGAATGCATATTTAAAACATTTTACTGTATTATATTATTATATTGACCTAAGGTTCCGTTGATCAAATTTTATTACGGAAAGAACGTACATTTGTAAGTTAGATATTGAAGTAATGGTCAGCCTTTTAGTTTTTGTTAACGCAGGAGAAGATTTTAAGATATGCTCATACCTGAATAGCTGTTTACCAGTCATTGGATTAAATATATATGTGGAGATTGTAAGAGTTTTAGCTTAAACGCTTGGAATTTTTTGTTTTGTTTTATAATGTTTTGAATGATGCTTTTCTGGCATAATGTTACATCAGTTGCATATTTTATTATACTTTGTTGTTATTCAAATTTCAAATCTATTTTACACGAGTAATGTATTTATAATTTATTGTTTAGCAAATTATACTGTTTTTCCCATTTTATAAATTCAAAATTATTCTTCTTTTCCCGAAGTTATATTTTATCTGACATCAATGGTAGGGTTATGAAAGCATTTTACTTCAAACAAGGTGCAGCTGTAATACTTTTTTTTTCTTTTTTTTTTTTTAGAAATAATGTAGTAAACCAGCACGATTAAAGGTATAACGTTATTAAAATTTCTAATAAATTCAGTGGATAGATTACAGTACCAATGTAATTTCCCTTGCCTGTCAAGTAAGAGTGCTGTGGAAAGTACCCGGGGAGTTGGTAAACAAATCCGGCGCAGAGTACAGCAAGTTAAGAGTTGGCAAGCTCTCCCAAGCGGGCGATTCCGTTCTCCACACGTTCTATTGTTGTCATTTTGTAGCACATCAGTTTAGTGAAGCATGAATCGTTTTACGTAGAAATAATTTGCATACATGCACTTTCTTATGGTATATCTTGGTGTGAGGTATTTATGCTGACGTATAGATTATAGATTTAGTCCATAATGCTGAACCTGAATTTAAAAATATAAATAATTCAGGAGTGGAATATAAACATTACTTTTTATTTAACGAAACGGGCACTTAACAGGGTACACCACTGTTGATTTTTCTCTGAAATCACTTTCATGGTTGACGCTAATACGATGGAGGAATATTGAAAGTAATGTTCTTCTGTTCTTGAACATGGATGCCCCAAAATTCCGGTAATTAATTATCAAAATATTATCGTGTACTTTGTTGTAAATATGCAAGCACAGCTTACAGATGATGTTTTCTTTGAATTCTATAAAACACTAATATTTGAACGAGAAAGGTTAGCGTAAGGTGCACCAAATCTTTTTTAATAGAGAGGCAATTTGGCAAATGCTTTGCTAAAGCAGCACCATTATTTCACAGTTGCATTTCTCTTACGGTGACGTCTTTCATGAATGTATTTTCCCTAGGTACTTCAAAGAATGAATAAAAGAAGGGTTACTCTCACCCCGTAGCCTAAAAAGTTTTCTATGTTAACTAGCCAGAGGCAATCTTTTGTTGCATTTGGATGTGAAAAACTGATATGCAGAATCAGTTTTAGAAGCAATTATGGCCGAAATTCTGAGCAACAGTCGTTCTACAATTTACTTGGCGATTTTAATTCTCATTCAGGGCTAACAACGACCTAAATTGAAATAATAAAAGAATTGTCAAGGTTTTATAAAGTAGTCAGTTTGTGTGAACTTGATGTAGCATACAGAAAAGAAAAATATGAAGTTTACTACAATTGCATGACATGTAATTGGGAAAAATAAAAATACGGTTTTTGTTGATAAAATTGACATGTTAAAGTCCGTCAATGGTGCAGACCAAAACCATATAAAGTGGTGGCATAGAATATTATGGCATCTGCCAAATGTTACACATTTGCACAGCTCATGTTATATGAGCTGTTCAACAAAGAACTCAAATTGACAATGTACGATTGTTATTGCAGCTCATATTGCAGCACCATTGGATAAAAGGAACTGTGAGACAAAATGGAACAGGTGCAAGTCTTATATTTATAAAGAAGTATGTGTGTCAGTCAAACAATGTGAATACTGTAATAACTAGGGATGAAAGTTCGAACACTGAGGCATGAAGTTAACTATACACAAGTCAGGGTGTACTTCTCCTGATGTCATTCATTTTCAATACAAACTCCAAGGTATACTACTGGAGTAAGCAATTGACAGTTTTCTACACTCAGAATTCCTTAAACATGTAGCGCATCTAGGCAATATTTTGGTATCCAGACTTCAATCCCCGGTAAGTACTAACAAACAGAACAGTTAAAGAACCCATGTATGTGTGTTCAAAACATAAAGTCAGTATTTGCATGTGGGAAGAACGAAAGGTTTTGAGCTGTACCACAAATAATCACTGCTTAAGGATTCGGTTTATCAGACTGTCAGTGATTATTCTCTGTTTTGTAAAAATGTTAACTATTATAATTATTTATGCTTGTTTAATGTGTCTAACAAGCTTTCTGATGATAAAAGGTAAACTTTTATTTATCCAAAGTAATATATGGTGGTTAATTCCTATTTCTAACACTATTTATTTTTTTCTTTCTCCTGTTTTTTTGTCATTTCAGTAGAGTCGGGTAGTTTCAAACGGGAACAGCGTTAGTGAGCAAACGAAAGAGTGAAAATTGTATTTTTCAAGTTTTCTACATTTTATTAACCAATTCTTTATAACACACCTAAGTATAAGTTATATTTTCAAAATACAATTCATGACTCAAAGGGTTAAAGGATATTTTTCATAGTTCCCAGTGAAAGTATCACGGGCCTGGACGCAATTGCATAACTTCTGTGCAAGCAGACTATGTTTTTGTTGTTGCAACGAATATACCGTATTCTGTCGCCAAGTTTTTGAGTAATGCATGTATACCCAAAATCATTTTTGAAATATTCTTTCGAATCGCAAGTTTTGAACATTGAAGGAAGGAAAGACTTTGTAATTCATGAATAAATATTCACGTTCTGAAGATTTGGAAATCCTTACGTACTTGTAATCCATTGCATTCCTTCAATCAGAAAGTTTTCAGCTGTTCTCATTTCTTTCTTCATCACACGATGAAAATTTTTGCTCTGGTGAATCTTTGCCAGTTCCAACCTGGAATGCGGGATCTACCACATACTGTAAATGTTTTATTTTTTTTGTTCGGAAGTTCTGGCTGCTCCATGCTTTTCTCTCTCATTTCCAATAAAGCATTCGTTTGGCCATTGCGATATTTCGTTTTGTTTGTAGCTAGAATTTATTAAAATGCAACTGTACATAATTATAGAACTATTAACTAAACAAGGGACGTACACTACACTAAAATAGCTTATGTGTGTGTAGTTAGATGTAAAATTTGAGCGCTATGTCTCTGCAATTAGAATTTTATCAACAAGGGAAAATATTTTCTACAGGTTTTGTATGTACAAATTTTACGTTTTATAGGACATTGTTGCACAAATATCCTGTAAAACTCTCTTTAGCTGTAACAGTAAATTTTTCAGTGGCTTTAGGACATACGGCATTTCTTTAACGCATTTATAAATTTAAAATTTGGTATAGTTTATACATTTCTATTATTAATCTTTACGTTTTTTTTCTTTAAAGGTATATCCACCACTTCTATAATCATATATGACAATTACTTTTTTCATATAGACATTCTCATTTGTTATATATTTTCTTATATTACTAATAAGGAATACTGCAAACTAAATAAATTATATCGTTGTGTACTTGTTGTGTTACTTTATGGTTGAGATTATACTTATAAAATAATATCATATGGCTTTGCCTATAGATACTCAACTCGATTCATAAAAAGCAATTTTGTTGCTGTTACAGCGCCCCAAACACTTTTACGATACTTTCATACGAGTGCGTTTTTGATCTGCTGCGGCACCCAATTTTGCGCAATATTTTTCACATGCTGTTATGTCAAATAACCAACACTTTCCTTTAAAATGTCTATAGTCTCGGCAATTTCATCTAATGTCATAACGCGTATCTGTTCAATGAATTTCGCTTTGTAGTACTATTTGGCATGAGTAAACTTAAAGGCTGATATGGCCATGTTTAAATCAGCATTCCATCAGCAGTTTAAAATGAAGTAGAACAGTACGATAAAATTTAAGAAATATATCAATTTCCTTTTGTGTTAACTATTCTTTATCATCAACTTCGTCGCTATGCATAGCTCAGTTTTGTCCGTTTTAATTATCTGCTTTAGAATCTGTATTAATTAAACTATTTGAAGCAGTTGCTTGATATTTGAAATTCTCGTATAATGAGGATAGCATATTATAGCCCCCTTTTCAATTTATGTCGTGTTTTTCTTATATTCGATTAATTTCTCTAATGTAAATAATATATCTTGTTCGATTTATTCTGTTCTTTAGACTTTTTCAAACACCACGGCTCGTCACATCAAGAACAGAGTCCCCCTTTCTTTTACTATTAATTTATGAGAAGAATTTCATTTCTGTTATAATTTTACCAGAAATGTTTTTGAAAGCCCCTTCATTAGACCCTCCAATATCCGCCTACCTCATTTCCACACCGTTTTCTTAAGTTTTCCCATCGGACTACTTTCCTCATCACTCCTTCTTCCGTTTCTTCTTGCTACCTCTCACGCCGATAGAGTGATTCACATACAACAGCTTCCGGAGCTAAATAAGGAAAGGGTGGTATTTCTGCTATTTTGCTTCTGGCTTTTTACCTTCCTCCGTCTTCATTTTTTTTCCTTTGTGTTATTCCGTCATCTTCATTTTAATGAAGGAGTCAATAACACGATTCTTTTGTGTTGTTAGATGTAGACCAGCTAGCACTTTCCGAGCTAATTCCAATTCTGTTTCGCCTGTAATACTTCTGCTTGAGTTGTACTTGGGACGTTCAAAGCTCCTATTTTGGTTAACAAATTGCCTTTGGTTCAGAATGAATGCAGCCTTTGGTCTGAGAGTTTCCAAATAATTCAAATGTGCATTGTAGTTTTCAATTACTATTCAACTTATGTGACATCAAAATATTTTCTACTATTGAAAATTGAAATTCAACCAGTCACAGCTTACGATTTATCGTAATATTTTACAGTAATTATGCTACTGAATGAAGGTTTGTCCTCTGAAGGTTGGCTACTCTGCTTTCCCACAACTATTTGTAGGAATCGATTGGTCGCAACAACCAGCAATCATACCACAAAATGGCAAAAGGAGAGAAAAAAAAAATGAACCACTTCAGCCGATCGTATCGCACATGGCAAGCTGGGATTATGAAAATGTACTTCAATAATAATTTTAAAAAAAGGAATACACGGTAATCTCTATTCTTTTCATTCTCAGTTGACACCAATGAGTAAATGGAATTGTAATTAATCGACTTTCATCTATTCCAGACTCTGATTTTTGAATAGTAGGCACTCATAAATGCCAGTTTAAAATTATTGTTGGAATATCGCTTTACATTATCATAATAGCAACATGTATGTTTCATATGTGAAGAGTGTTTAACGCCCATTTTTAATACTGAGACATCACAGGCGGGGGACACTAAAGATACATGAAATAAAATGTTAAATTGGGAAAGGATTTTTTTAAGGAAGGAAATTTTCCCTGTCTATGTTTAGGGTACCTCCCGGACATTTGCCATTAATGAGGACTAAGGAAAATCTGGAAAAAACCTCAGTCAGGGGACGATCCTCGTGGGATTCGAACCCCATACCTCCCGCTCACGAGTCCGCACCTTAACGATCTCGGCCACCTGTGACGGTGTAAAGTTAGATGAACATATGGGCCATTGAAGGACAATTTTATTTATCGCTCTCTTTTAAAACTCTTCGATAATATCATCGTCGGTTCTTGACATTGTCGCCGTTACAAGTTTCAAGTTAAGGAAAACTGTGAAAAAATTGAGACATCTTGATCTGGTCGTGAATCGAACCCAAAATCTCCGGCTTAGCAGTCGGAGTGGTTGCAAGTTAATCTTGTGCGTCAGATATTTTTACTCTATAACGAAAAATGTAACGCAGTTTTCCGCGCAGCCAATAACATGAAACAAATCATTTTCTTTTTCCTACGTGACAAGTAAAATTTGGATAGTTTATGCAGAGAGAATCCCATTTTGTTCATTAGTACAAAGCTGTTAGACCTTTTGGCAACACTGGAACAATACGTCATTTTGACAGAGGATTAAAAAAAACGGATTAGAACTATTGCGATGCTTAAAAGGATCAGGTGTGTGGACACGGGTATGTTGGTGCGAATGGTTAAACTTATGAAGAAGAGTGGCCCTCTACCATGAGTTATATTTTAACCATTACTCGTTTATCAAGCATCAGCATGCTGTGACACGATGTAGGTCTGTACTGGAGGGTTACAGAGAGCAACCGTGCGGATACTCCAATCATTTTCATTGTTCCTATCGTCTTCTTCCTGTTCCTGTATCTTTCTCCACATCAAATTAATATGCGTGATATATTTTAAATCGTATCCGTTTACGCGATGTTTTACGTCTTAGTTGCTAAGCGTGTTGCAGCCAATAATGCTCGTACGACTTCGCTTCCTAAAAGCTTATAAAGATTCTAGAATTGCCCTCCCTCGGTTAAACGAGCATTTTATCTGGAAACATGTTTTGACTGACACGATTATGTTCGGTCACCGTAATGTTTCTGATTTCATTGCTAATGATGTTGTCCTGATGGTGTAGTGGTAACCATATTTGACTCCTATACTCAAGATCGCGGGTTCGATCCCGGTCAGGATCGATGGTTTTTTTTCTGGGGTAAAAATCCTAAGTGTGGCTTCCTTCGAAGTAAGCAGGGAGTCTCCCCTTGTCGTACATTTGCGGCACGATAAAGAACCCCAAGCCTGAAAAAAAGAGGCTTCTGAGCAAAAATTGTCGACCGTTTCACGCCCTGATTTCAATTGGACGCTGATAACCTGAGATGTTAAACCTAATAAAAAAATGCTGGTGATTGCCTTTGCCTTTGTATTCCGGGACCCTCACATGCCAATCTCGAAAGTGATTGTTTCGCTTTCATTTAGTTTTCAAACTGTTGTTTCCTCTCGTGGGTTTTGTTTCGCAGTTGCAGTTCTGAAAGGAACCAACTGATGAGGAATATCTGAATAAATTCCGCACGCACACGATGAGCTAATTCCTATTTGAAATAACGTTTACGAACAAAAATATGTTGTTTTACAGTCAACCCAAATAACTGCATACTGCTGTGAAGTCGGCAGGGAACAGGTTCAGAACACGACAAAGGCGAACAGGAAGAGAATTGCAGCTGTTCTAGCAACCGAGGTGGAATCACAGAGTTCCATATAAGATTCATCAACATGTTTGCGGGTGACTTTGTGTAATTTTTTTTAGAAATACAACATAAAAACATTCTAGTTATGTTATTTTTGTCTTAAAACTCAATTTCTATTAGTGGATAAAATAGTAAATAATTCATGTTTAAAGTAAAAGCTAATATATGTGTAGGTATATGAATGTCTACAGCATTATATTCAACCAATGTCCAGTAGATATGCTATATAGAATATGAACACTACACTATCCACGTTACATCATCCAATGGGAATGGCACATCTCTAGGGAAAACTTTTTTCTCTCCTCAACGACGAATTGTTGGCTTTCTTCCTCCAATATAAAGGAGCCTTTCTTTGGTGATTTGCTGAAACAATAAAGGTAATGTAACTGTTTAAGCAATATAATTTTAATTGGAATAAATGTAGTATTTAATCCCGAAACCCAGAATCGCAAAATATGGTTCAAATCGTTTGACTGTGACACCTAATTATCTTCTTAGGGCTAGTCAATGAAATATTGTACATCTATATTGGTAAAAGGAAATACGTTTTGGTACAATTGCTAGAGCAATTTAAGAGTAAGAGTTTCGCCGCGTCTCTTGCTATTCTCTTTTTGTCCAAAGAATTGTAAATTTGTAATACCATTACAATATAAAAATACTCTCGAGCAACTTGCCTAAGTTCTTTCCTGGTTATTTATTTCTCTCTGTATAATGCATTAATAAACGTCTGAACCCTCATTACATACTTTGATTTAAATTAATGCATTTTAATCAGGTTTTTCCTTAACATTTTGCATTTTTTTTATAAAACCCGGCATAAAACTACTGATGACTCCCTGGTGATTTTGAATTCAGAAGATAAAGGAAGCAAGTTTTCCCTATAATTAGCCTAATTTGTGTAACTAAATCATTGGGATTGAGTCCTTCAACCAATTTCATCTCCTCAGAATTGATCCTGTCAAGTTTCTCTGAAGCTTCCCAATGATATTTCTTTGAGCAAATATTTTGAATAACTGAAATTAAAATGGTATAATGAAACCTGAAGAAGTTTAAGGTTTTAATTTTATTTTATAGAAAACTTTCCAAATTATACCTCTTCAAAGAATATGTTTTTAAAATTAACAGGTTGCAAATTGAAATTTAATAGATCCTAAATCGATATATAAACATAGAACCTCCTATTTACCAACTGTGGGGAAAAAGTATAGTATTTCTGCTAACTATTGCCAAAATACCAATAAAGTTAAAAAAAAACTTGAATTTATTTGGTGCTTTGTGGACTAAAGGTTCGTTCAAACAATCGAACCTGGTTACTCAAGAAAAGTGAGTCCTCCATGGTCGTCCAGTATATATAACGACTATGGGTGAAAGTCGGTTCCTATTTCTGATAAACTGTTTCTGACTTCCTAAACGAGCAACCAGGGTTCACAATGATAAATGTGTACCTAGGTTTTAAGAGCAATACCTTTATTTAAAACTGCACAAAACAACTACATATCATGAGTATTGCAAAATTGACAAATATTTATTATCATTTTGAGGTATTGGTCCATTCCGTATCAAAATTTGACGAATATGAACTTAGGGAAAGCACAAAATTTTATATAGCAAAGCCATATCTCTTATATTGGGAAAGAAGTTAGAGAACAATGAGTTTATTCCTCTACAGTATGCCAGTAATATCAGCAGACCCATTCATATGATTGAACGAAACCTAACAATGGGATATTAGTTTACCTAAATTCCTCTGGCTGAAAGAATACTGAGTAATCATTATTTGACAATGGTTGGAACTATGCGGAAGACCAAACAGAAATTTCAAAATGTTTCCTCCCCAACACAAAAATGCGATTCTGTACTCTTAATTTGCATTTGGAAACAACAAAACGCTTTTGTTTTACGCCTAAGAAAGGAAATGCGTCTTTCTTCTATTCCCCATTAACGAAATTTCACCAATGAGAAAAATGTAAAACCAGAAATAATAAACTTTTACAAGTACAAGAAAGTTGTTGACTCATTTGATTAGTTAGTAAATCCTTGTACATAATAATAATAATAATAATAATAATAATAATATAACTGCTTAATAGTGAGCCACTCCCTTATTTCTCATCCTATACCCATTCAATCACCATGTGGGTGAACACGGAACAGAAACACACACACAGAGAAAGAGTGAGAGAGAGAAGCATATAAAAGGGAGAAAAATGACAACGTTCCTTTATGAGTCCGTTAATTTTTTTTCCTCACAGCTTCATATATGCATAGAAGATTAATTAACGAATCTTTCAGGAGTTCTCAGCACCATTGAAAATGTTCTGGAAGGAAACAAACGCAGAAGAGACCTTAATATCAAACCCAAAGGAAAGCCGCAACGAAATCTGCAGAAGAAACAAAGCTGTATTTTGTGTCTTCGGTTACATAATAATAATAATAATAATAATAATAATAATAATAATAATAATAATAATAATAATAATAATAATAATAATAAAAATGATACCGGTGTGTGCTAAACTAACATGCCCTCTGCACGAAAGTTGACTTTGCCTAATGTGTGTAAAGTTATAGCTTTTTGGAATGGTTAGTGCTCGTTTTTTACAGCTTAGGCACCAAACGCGGTGGACACTGGGAATACATGAGATGAAATGATAAATTGGGAAACGATTTTTTTAAAGAAGGAAATGTTCGAAGCCTAAGTTTAAGTATATCTCCGTCATTTCGTTCTTGAAGACTGAGGAAAACCGGGAAAAACCTCAGTAAGGGAGAACTTGGCGGTAATCAATCCACCACGAATCAGTCACAAAGTAAATTGCGCTAACACCCTTATAAAATACAAATGGTTGTGGAGTAAATAGTATTAACATTCTATAATGCACGTCAAAGTTTTGAGTATTATGCTAACTACGAACATTGTGGAAAACATTTTTCTGTTTTATGTTCTTTTTAGCAACACAATAGCAGGGAAAAATAATATTAAATTTTTGTTAAATCATCGCATTTAGCAAACAAATATTAAGTTAGAACGTAAGCAAAGAAATTGTTTGAAAATAATTATATTACAAAATATTGGAGCTAACAGGGCTCTCTGTTTAAAAGAAGCTAACTCAAGAATGGAATTTGCAGTGAAGGTTCACTAACTTCTAAAGTAGAATTCCACATTCCGTTGCACAAATCCATCCCTGAGCTTCAATTCAGAACGCTTCGATTACCCGTTGTTATTGTTATGAAGCATTGGTTTCATTTCCCCGCTGAATTGATAGTTTTGCTGATCTAAAATGACTGATTTCCTAGGCCCTTTGTTTACTTGTTGCGAATCAGTGTGTGCATAAAAAATCCTGTGTGTTTTCTGTGTGTCTCGGAGACAGTAGTATTGGAATAATTGCGCTGAATAATAACAATAATACGAAATTGCAACGGTGTGCTAAAGTTTATGTACTAAAGAACATTAAGAAATATAAATAAAAGAGTAAAAAGCAAACATTATTAAGCATTTAAAAACAAATAGAATAACAGGTTTTTAAAAAATAAAGATGAAAATAGAATTAAAATAACAAAATTGTTCCCACTTAGATGTCATTATTTTGCTATTTATTCATTTGTTGCTGGCGTTGCCTATTTCCTTTATTGAAGGAACAAGGTAATGATGGTGAGAATATATTTTACCTAATATAACTATTTGAAAATATCTAAAACCCTTGGTAAGTTTTCTTCAAGATTTTTCAATATTGTATAGGCATTATTATACTTTATCCTAGAGATATTATGTGTTATTTAAAAAAAATTGGAAGAAAAATGGTAAATTGTGCAGCAAAAATAGGAACATTCTCATATATTCTTATATCTGCAATTTTTATCTATCTTTTAAGATTCGTTAAAGAATAAAATTATTATTATTATTATTATTATTATTATTATTATTATTATTATTATTATTATTATTAAATTAGGTTTTAAAGCTGTATCAGAGAAAAAAGGGGATACTGAAAGAGTATGCACAAATTTAAGAGTTGTTTTCCAGGTTTAAACATGTTTTCCCACTTCAGTATTATTGTCTAACTTCTTAAGCATCTTAAAATACTCACAATCTCAATTATATGTTGGCAATCATTTCTGAGAAATGTTTACATTAAAATTGCTCTCTTTGCTGCATTATTTTCAAAATGCATATATTGATAAAATAATGTAATATTCATGTAATTAAAATATAATATGATTATGCCTACATATAGTAAAATCTGAAGAAAATTCATATACAAATTGTTCAAGCATTTCAAAATGCATCAGCTAATGTGAAACACGGTTATATTAAGAGTACCTTGTTTCTTTAATCAAATAATACTAAATGGAGTTTGCATAACCTATATTTATTATGCTTAATTAAGATATTCTACAACATCCTTCTTGTGTATAGCAAAAATTATAAATTAAATTTTTGACATGTGGTAAAAAGAAATTCTCAATGCTTACTTCTGCATCCTATCAGACTTATTAACTAGTTGCAAACCTTTCAATGAATTTAATTAATGCGCGAAGCAAAAATGTATATATATATATATATATATATTGAAAAGTAACATAGGTATAAATGTAAGTAGCTATAAGTATTAAGTACTGCTGTAATTAGTTTCTCCTAATGAGCAAGACTTTTGGGAGGTTCATTCTCGCTTTCTGTCCTCTATGAGTTGTGTCTCCTTTTCACCCTCCATTGAAGAGGTCAAACCGTATTTTCGTACTTTTGTGTTCATCAAAGACTCTTTATTCTTCTCCAAGCTCTCTAGTTTCATATCTCTCAATAGTATCTCTTTTCCTTTACCTTCACCTGCTATCTTTCCAGTTTTCATTCAACAGTTGCCCGCATCTTTTGGTTTCATTTAACTTACGAATAGACTCTACAGAAGCTTAATGACGTCTGGACCATAATGATAATGTTAACGTAATTTAGTTGCAAACTGAGTACCCTGCCTTTAATGAAGCATAAAGTGCAATAAAATATCTATTTGGAAGCCAAGGTCTAACAAACACATATTTATCCTGTGCGTTAATAAATACTATATAATACGTTTATAATCGAACAGAAAAAGTTAAAAGTGAACTTTTTTTACAAAATTCTTCTTATAACCATATTTATTAAAGAATGCATCAAAGTTTAGTGTAAATTAATATTATTTTATGTTAATTATAAGAATATAACACTGAACTAAACTCCATAAGCCAAAATGTAAAAAAAAAAAAAAAAAAAATATACTTTAATAAAGAAAAGCAGATTAGTAAAATTATTGAAATATATAGTGTAATGAATTTAAACGAATAGGGAATAGAAAAGAGCAGAATTGGTGTATATACATGAAAATATTATATTTGATCCCTCATTAAAAATGTAATAAAACTTCTTCAAAATTTTACTGAAATATAAAGAAATCAAGTGTCTAATTAACAGAAAAAATTGCACCACCAAAATTTTATTACAATATATATATATATATATATTTTAATCATTGAAACGTGACATTTCCGGGAGCTAAATAAATTGATACAATAATAAATATTTAAATGGATAATTCCAAACAACGGAGTATAAAGGTTATTAATATATTCAATACGCCTAAAAGTTGATCTTTAAATACTCTTAATATATGCAAACCAAATAAATGAATGTAAGTGTTAAAAAGTCACTATTCCAAAGGGGCAATAGAAAATATTGGAATATCTACATTAGTATAGTTTTTTAACACATTGCTGTTAAAAGAGAGAAACCCTCCATTGATTGTTTCAATAGCAAAACAAATTACAAGAAAATAGTAAATGTAATCTATACATTTTCTTTTTTATTTGTATATTGTGTTAGCGCTTGTGATCTGTGAAATATGCTGACATATTATGCCTAATAAAGTTCATAATTGTGGATTAACTGGAGGTCAGAAAACAGAGGATAGTTCCAACAGATTAGAATATCGAAGCTGGCTGTATAGTATAGTATAGTATGCACATTTTATACACTATATACATTTTATAAGCAGGCCAACTAAAGTCTCTTATAGTCTGGCTCCCCATAACAGAGTACTTGAACTAACCCTACTAATATATATATATATATATATATATATATATATATATATATGTATATAAACACTGAGAATACAATATATAATTTTTATGTCAACTTTTTTATATTGCATTCTCAGTGGTTTTTTTATGAATTTTACGCTTTTTAGAAGTTTTTATTATTCCATTAATAGTATATATATATATATACATCATATAGGTTACCAAATCTCAAACAGAATACTCATCAATATAGTTAAAAACATAAAAATTGCTGTCAGATACCCAATTTAGTAACGTAGATATAACACAGTTGCACAATGCCGTGTATTGTTTTCAGCAGACACAGGCGCGCAGAAATTTCGAAATTGTAAATTAAGTTGGACAGAAAATTTAAAAGTTAAGCCTTTGTGGAATATAATTTCACAAAAACGAGTTGTTTTTACAGAAAATCTAGCCATATTTCAAATGATCAAAATTCAATAAAATAAAGTAAAGACAGCCAGCTAATTTAATAACCCGAGACAAAGTTTGGAAAAGAAGAATTATACTTGAAAATTTCGGGTCATGGCCCTGGATTAAAACGCATACATTTTCAGTCTTTCGTACCAAAGCTCTAACCAACTGAGATACCGTGTCCCACATACGTCTTTCAAAGGTTTCTCCCGCAAACAAACGATAACATCCCAAATGACCGATGACATCACCTTCTGCAGGGGGAACTGCACATGGATTAGAGCCGCATAATGATAGCATGGCAAGTGCATTACTCATTGTCAAGTGGCAGCTGGCCGGTCTAACTCTATCATTAAATCACTAAGATGGTGAATACCGGAAGAGATATTCATTTAAAGGGTAAATATTAGTAATGTCCTGTTCTGATAGTGTATTCCTTAGGATTTTGCTTTCGATGAACTCTTAACCTTGATGCCTCTTACTTGTAATTTTACTGTACAATTCAACCAGCTTACGTGGTATAGGATACACATTTGGTGTCGCTCCGCTTCTGACTTCTCAACGGTTTCTTCTAAACTTAAAACTTCAATTTGGATTGGTAACTTGAAATGAGCAAGTCACTAGAAGGTATACACAATTGTTTTTGCTGTATCCGGCTTCCGAGTTCTAAACATATCCCTCACGATCTGGACAATTCTTGGTATATCTATAATGAAAGTTGAACATTTCATGAAGGTTGACTTTCCATGTTAAATGTGACGTTTACCTCTTAGTACTGTATTAGAGCTCCTCCATGCAATAATTAACGTTAAATACTGCAAATTAGCATTTGCCACTGGATGCTATTCATCACCACTAAGAATTAGAAAGCTTTACGATTCAGGTACCGAACCAAAATTCCAATATATATCTTAGTATGAATCTAATTACATCATAATATGTAAATCATTTATGTGTACTTTGTACCTATTGATAAGTTGAAATCATCTCTTTACAAAGCGTGAATGCTTTAATGAGCAGGATCGGCTATATACTCTGATAAATATACCACCCAGATTCAAAAAGCTCGTACAATGACATCAAAATGCTTTATTTCATTTCCTAATAGCAGTTTATATCATGTACTCCAGCTCACTATAGTAGCCTTCTAGGCAAGTACAACCATATACATACTCGTACAATGGTAAACATCTAGAAGCTCTCGAATTACCCTCTTTCACATCATCAGCGCAATGTTCCTGTATCTAACAATAGAAACATTAACCAACTCATTTTGAAATCCTCAAACTTTGTATGCAGGTAAATCTGAAGGGCACGCATCAGTTTAGATTGTTTTATAAGACCACATTTTCAGCAATACTTGACAGAAATACATGATATTATGACTATTTAAAAGATAAGTTTTTACAGTCTGACACAAACACCTTTAAATGTATTTGATATTTCTCGTGTAGCACGGCAAAGGACCAGTTTACAAACTCTTCTCAACTATTGATTTCAAACGCGTCTTATAAAATGTTTCCCATGGCGGTGATACTGTGTCGTTGGAAACAGGACATAAACGTTCTCATTAACGAAAGTTGAGCGAAAGATCAGGCGATGTGCAGAAGATGAGTGCGGCAGCTTCACAACCATCGACTGAGCAGGTGCTCATTTAGGTAATACCGACATCTGTATGCCAAAGTGGTGGACCCAGACTTGTTGGTAAATAAATACATTGCTCCTCTTCCGCAGTTTATGGCTATAACCGGTTTAGCAGTTTGTCCAGGCACGCATGTCTCCTAATAGTTCCTCCACGAGTAAGAATGAGCCAAACACGGATCTTCTGAAAATGGCAGAAAACAAGTTGATAATTAGAGGATTATGGGATCCCCATATACAGACATTGTGCCTATAGATCTTTCCAAAATATGAAATGTTGCTTCGTTACTAAAAAACACCGCCACGAATGACCCGAGGTCGTTAAGGTGCGGACTCGCGAGAGGGAGGTCTGGGGTTCGTATCCCGCCAGGACCGTCCTCCCTGATAGGTTTTCCTCAGTCTTCATACATAGCAAATGCTGGGAAGGTTCCCTAAACTTAGGCCTGGAACACTTTCCTTTTTAAAAATAAATCCTTTCCCAATATATAATTTCGTATCATGTATCATCAGTGTCCACCGCCTGTGGTACCTCAGTAGTAAAAATGGGCGTTAAACACGAATTATTTATTTTATTACTAAAAAACAATTCGTCCGTTTGCGTTTGAGAAGGACAGGGATACCGTATGGATAACTGCCGTTCCACATATGCGTCGTATATTTGCTGCATAAGAAACTGTAATTATTCTACCCTAAAATTGTGGTAATGTTATACATTTCTCTCCGATAATGGCGAAAATATGGTTTTGCAGAACTGTTAAATTATTCGAAGTGCAATATTTTCAAACTTGCTTGAGATGTTTCTATTGAGACCACAATGCATAGCCAGAGCATCGATTGCTCGGAGGATTTCACCATTTATGGACTGTAGAATTTCGCACTATTCCTTACTTCAGTTAATAGCTTCTGAATTTCTCAATTATAAATTTTACTGTTCAACCTAGTGTTAATGTTTAAATTTTAATTAAATAAATTTGGCAAAAGTAATAACATGATTTTCCTTCTTAAACGTTTTCCAGTATATAATTGTTTTACCCATTTGACCTACATATAGAATACAATATGAACAGGAACACAAAGAAAGGAAGTTAACGGAAAAATTGAATGAAGAAATGTGTAAAAGCTATCTGTGAATACCATAGTTTATTGAAAGTGGAAGAACTGAGGGTTGGATATGTGACTAATTTCTAAGGTAAATTCTAAGATATTGATATTAACATTTTTATAAAAAATTCATGTTAAAAATTAATAAAATTGTGGAATTATACATTGTGAAAATTATTGTATACAGAAAATATTTTAAGAACATTAACAGAGTTGCACGACTTAATGAATCCTGTGCAATGAAGTACTTACATTCCTTGGTTAAAAGTGTATGAACCCAAAGAAAAACAATTTAAATTAACATATTAGTAAAGACGTCTCTGGTTTACAAGTGCGATACTATTTTTCGGATGATCTGCACTGCGGAGAGCAATCTGCTGGAAAGAACGTGATTCTTTCACGTTTCTTTCATCGACGTCCATCGGGAAGCTTTTCGTAAAAGAGAGACTTTTCGTCGAAAGAGACCGATAGCCAGAGGCAGCCTTTGATCTTTTCATTATTATACTTCTACCATTTCTCTTTCTCTCTCTGCAAATCTTTTAAACCGAGCAGGAATCACGTGTGGGTATTATGTTTACCCGGAGGGTTTCTCCAAGTCTTGGCGTGTTTTTAACAGATCTAGCGAGTAAGCAGATCGAAAGCTGTTTAGTAAGAAATATTTTTTTTTCTCTGGAAACCGGAATTTTTGTAAAAAAAAAATCGCTACCGAGTGAGAATGACGTGAGCATGTACCTACAAAAATTTATAAATAAAAAGAATATATTTCAATGATCTTTTTCTTTCCCAGTCGACTTGATGAAAGTCTTAATACTCTGGATAATATGTACGACAACGTTTTTGTGCGTTCGGAAGTGTAAAATATAAAACATAAAATAGGTTAATTTTTTATTAAAATATAAGGTGCATTGATTATAATTTTTATCATTTATACTTTAGACACCTTATTCCCATTCCGCCTGTTTATAGCGGCTTTGATTTCAAATAAAGTTTATAACAACACATATGTTCCTAACGTAACTTCCTCTGCAAGCATAACCATTTCCTTTATTGTGTGAGAAAGTATTGCTAATACAGCAGTTAAAATACAACCACAAGTATGCCCCTTTAATAGTTTCTATTTGCAATAGTCGAACGAGAAAATATTGTGAAGAATGTTGCTCTTATTTGGAGCAATAAGCAAATCGTACCTGATCCTTAAGCGAGAAATAGTGCAGCACATTCTTATTTTTTTAAAAAAAATTGAAGATAGATAGGTACAAACTTTACCTTGCTCTACAGAAAGAGCAAGATGAAATATTTCCCTTCTTAAATATTTCCACAAGTAACATATTGCATACTCTCCATATGCAAGCAAATATTTTACGCTGGTTTTCGCCCCAGTTTCTTTTCGTCAAAGTCAGCTAATAATGGAAAGTTATTTTAAAAGGATTAAGCGCGTATGGAAAATGTTTACTTTTAGCTTATTTCAGTGCAGTTATATTAACTATGCATTTTCTTAATATGAGATACACATTTTAATATGTCAATGCACTTGCCTGCCAGGCATTGGAGTTGCGTATCGCGAGTCGGTGGACTACACGAGGTTGAAGACTAGGATGAGGATAAAACGTTAATGTGTCAAAGGCGGAATGAGTAACAGGGAAACCGGAGTACCCGGAATTCCCAGGCGCCGCTTCGTACGCCACAAATCTCCATTTACGGCCGCTGAATCAACCGGTCTGACCGCTCGCACAGCCTATTTTAACATTAGTACTGATCGTTCTCTTGGTCTAGTAGTCAGCGTTGCTGGCGAGGTTCCGCGTTCAGTTCTTGGTACTTGCTTAGAATTTTTTTAATTTAGGGTGGTGTAAAATGGGTCCACTCAGTCTTGTGAGGAAAATAGGGGATCTTCCTGTTAGAGAGATGGCGTCCTTTCGCCTATAAAGCTGAATGTTGGTATGCTGATTATGTCCCTTCTGCAATACTATCCTCTACTTATGACGTCGAAAGACTGAGGTAGAAATTGCAGCGGTCGCTGCGGCCAATACGGCTGTCGCGCCAAGAGAAAGAAATGATACATTTAAGGAATGATAATGCAAGAGTAGATCTTAAAAAAAAGTATTCTAACATTTTGCAGTATAAACTAACTGCAAAATATGCCAGTACAAAGAGACCCTAACACGTATGATATCCATAAAGTAAAGGATTAAACATTTTTTAATATTTCTCAATTTATTTAAGATTCGTCAGTTTATCTAAGAAATGTGTTTTAGGCTGCATTTCTTTCCTTATCACTTTGTTCCTTGTTTTACTTGTCTTATTCACTCTGCTGTAATATGTTAACTAAATGGAACATCCCATTCACTAATATACGCCCTTCTTCAAAGTTGGTTGTAGTTTTGGTTTTGTTTGGCTTTATTTGAGCAAATAGTTCTTTGCTCAACTCGGCTACCGTGTTTTAGTTAGTTCATTTGGAGACTTTGAAAATAGAACAGTGCCATCTGCAAATCGTCTTCTGTTTGTGTTGATCGCATGTTTCTTCTTTTTCCACACCAATATGTATAATATCACTTCGAGAAAAGAAATGAAACTTTTTGAAGAGATTGGATTTCTTTGCTTAGCGTCCTTTTACATCTTGAGGGATTTTTCCTTTCTCACTTTAGCACGGTTATTGTAGTAAACTGTATCTGTCATACTGCACCTTGTACTACTTTTGTCTTTAAAGAGTTCAGAACTCTGATATGATCCATGGAATCAAATGCTTTAAAGGCTTTGCATAGATTAAATTCTAGTGGCTTTTCCATTACATCATTTACCGTCTAGGGATGGTGTACTGTAATGAAGCTTGCTTGGGAGCCTGTCTCTTTAGGTGGTTTAAATTTGTGTATTATAATGAATAATAATTCTAGTATTCGTAGTAATACAAGAGCTTCATTTCAAATCTTGCTATTCTGAATAATTGCCTATTAAAAATATAATTTAATTGAAACAAAAGCACGTCAATTTGAATAGTGTGAGTCGATTTAAAACCAATATTGAATAAGGGTGCTATTAAGTAAAGATATGTCCAAAATCTAATATTATTTTTTAATTCATAATCTCCCTTTTATGAATGAAAATATTATTCATCTTCATCATGCCTAAACTGGAAACTTTTAAGTAATTAAAAATGGCAGCACTGTGTAACAAATACTAAATTTAATCTTATTTTCAATTTTAAAAAAATCCAATTTTTTGACATGCAGGTGCAAACAACTCAAAGAAATTTTATGTATTGCTTTAAAACACAAATATCTAAATACAGAATATTACAATAATATTTGTAAAAATTTAAATGTATATTCGGAAAAATATTATTTATTATTATTATTATTACTATTATTATTATTATTATATTTATTTATTTATTTTGGATTTATTGATGGACACTCAGGTCATTAGCGTCCCATTCAATTCATGGCGTAAAACGACGACAAATTTTGCTCAGAGGCCTCTCTTTCAGGCTTGAGGTTCTTTTTTGTGCCGTAAATGTACGACACGGGACCCACAGCTTTACTTCCCTTCCGAAGGAAGCCATACTTATGAATTTTTGCCAGGAAAAATCTATCGATCCTGGCCGGAATTGAACCCGCAATTAGGTTTAGGAGGCAAGTGTGGTCACCACTAAACCACCAGGAGCGACTGGTAGTTTTAAATCAGTGTTTTTAATAACTAAAATCAATTTAAAAACAAAATGAGTCACAGGAACAGTATTATATTAACACTTTGTACATGACTTTATTCAGAACTAACAGTAAAAAATTAAAACTTCTAATTAATGAGCTCCTTAACACATAGAAGCAAATTATTTTATTTACTTGATGTGCATTAGAGAATAGATAAAATACTACTGGCCCCACAATTAAAATCTTTCAGCTTAAGACATTTCTTAGATGCTTCTGTTGAAGCGTGTACAAATTACGTGAAGGTACGCTTTCAACTTTTTGAGCCACAATGGTTTAAAATAAATAAATATTCCATGCGGTCACAAACTAGTCCCCTTAAATATTATGTTTCACTCCCTGATCTCTAGCCAACTCACTTCTAAATTTTAAATGGCATCCTTACTTTATGATGCTTTAAATAAGATTTCATTTTTATAACAGCTTTTATTTTATGTATTTGCAGGCAAACTGGATTGTTATTATTGTTATTTGAATTTGTATAGAATAGAAATACAGTAATTAATTTAATATATTAAATGGATATGTTTCGGTAAATAAATGACTTAAAATAGAATATACCCTAGAATATATGGCGTAATGTAAATGAATTAGTTAAAAAATTCAAAATATGCAATAATACTGTAATGTTAATGTTATAATCGTTTTGAAAATAGATTTCATCGTGGGATTAATATTTTTGCATATTTAAATTTACGTGTTTTTGTTTAAATTAAATTATTTTAAATAGTTTTAAATTTTCAAATATTGTAATGAAAGTCCTTTATATTGTTATAATATTTATAATCATGAAGGCCACACGTACAAATATTTAGGTAAAGATGCTGGCGAAATCTATATTCTGATTGTTGCAGTGGTTCTCTTGGATACTCTAGGAGCTTTTGCTGTAGCTATACTTTCACTTGTTACAGAATATAACGTTGCCGTTTACTTATGTCAGAGGCGCGTAATGTGGGTATTATATCCGTCAGAGACAGCTGATAGCGAGAAGTAAGCTTCGAAATATAACATTACCCAACTTTTCCAGAAGCTTCGATGGTTATTATTAACGCTATTTTGATAATATGACTAAAGAAGTTCGTGCTCTGGGGTTAGCGACTATATAATACCCACGAAATATATCCCTATTTATTAGTAATAGCTTTCATATTGGGTAGGACCCGGTTATTAAGGATTTTGCTATGGAGCTCTGGAAACAAGGAAATCGATGATGAAAGGCAAGCCTTGGAGGAGAGAGATTTGTCCGTATAATACACTTAACGGACCGGATCTCCACTTAATAAAACTTGGATTTATGGAACCGTAATGTCCAGTAGAGCTGTTCCGCCTCTCTGCTTAATTTGAACGGTCCGTGCTTTAATCAATAGCTGCTGTGCTAAGTCCCGTTTAGAAAGCCTTCGTTTCATAGAAGCGGAGATATGCGTAGCATTTGAGGCTCTATTCAGATAGTTTGTAATTAAGGACGAACTAAATTAGTCTCCCTTCTTGTGTTTAAGGAAACAGAACAAGCCATGTTTGGAAGCTTTTGCTTATTAATGCAATTGCAGGGGGAAAACATTTATTATACACATTCACATTAGTTATTAAAACTAATAAACAACATTTCATAAGAAGACAAGAATCATGGAGTAATAATAAAAGTGAAAGCCTATATGTATTACCTCGGAAGAATGAGACAATCTTGTGACTGGCTGGAATGACATTTGGAGTGGAGAGGTCGCGGGGCGTCTTTTTTTAAAGAAGCGATGTATAACAAGAGGTGGTTATTCGAGACCTTGTAAGCACAACTCATTTCGTTACGGTTTAGAGGGAAAACGTCTTAAGCAGGCAATTACTTGAATGGAGAGTCATGGACAACAGAATGAATACCCAGCGTTGCAACCTCAACACAATATGAATTTTAGCTTTAGAATACCGTGAAAGATGATCGCTTGCTACATCTACAGTAGATGTGAAACGTGTGCTGCTAGCATAGCTCTAAAATCCGCATGGATAATTTTGTAAATAATCATCACTTTTGGGATGTATGTTGGTTGTATTTATCACTTCGTATATAAATGTGTATTAATGCAATTACATTACAAAAATATGGAAATAGGCTGGTGTTAATGAAAAATTCCAATGTTTTATTTTTGAATATTTGGAAAAACTTTTCATCGTTTTAATGTTTTAATATTTCATTAGCTTACATCAGTTCAAATATGTGTTTTAATTAATATATTAGAGCATATTCTATTTTTTTCTACATTTTCCAGTTTGATGGAGTAGTTGTCGGTATAATAAAAATAATAGATGCATTAATTATTGTAAAATTATAACGCAGTTCAGTGCCACCCAAATATATTTGTATTCAGCCTTTCAAAAACCCCAGAAAGCCTAATTGAATTAATTTTCAAGAATAAAGATTCGAAAGTGATCTGAACTATTAGAAAGGACACATTTTTAACTACAGTAATTCTACTTGGAACGGGGTGAAGTTAAAGTCACCAAAACAGCTCGATGCAACCTTTCGGTAAAGGCTTCAGCGATAAAAAAAAAGAGGCCTTTTTTGACAAGAGAATAAAAGCAGCACAAAGAGAGATTGAAAAGCCTAGCCCACTCCCTGCTTTCAAAGGGTAACTGCTGACAAGGGCGCTGAGAAAAAAGTTGTTTGGAAAATCTCTCGAGTTTGAAATAATATGCTGTGCTTTGAAACTCTTGAAAGGCTGGGCGACTGTAGAAGTGTTAGCATCATATTATGCTCCAGATATGGTGCTCACTTTCTTCACCTGAAACTAAAGTTTTTCTCAAAACGAAATACTTTTCCTTAAAATACCGTTATTATCGATGACATTCGCACATATTCGGATGCCTTCCTGATAGTTGTGGGGAAATACAGGGAGATGCTGTTAGATGTGCAAGCTGTAATAATAATAATGATGAAATATATGACTGCAAAGTATTGTCGTTAAGGTACCTAATCTTCAACAGTCTCTTATAGCAGGTTAATGCTTATTATTGTCAGATCTAAATCCAGCATAATTTTATTCTTTCAGAAAACATTTAAATATTAAAATACAAATACTAACTTTATATATGGCAATTCTATCTTCTTTTTTCCGGTTTCAGCAGTTGCACTTGCTCAGTAAGCAGCCGCACCTAGGCGGTTCTTAACTAAAATAACCTCATTGTATATTATACTCCGAACTGAATGCGGCTTACAATGAAGTACTTAGCATTGTAATCGCAAATTATAATTACGATAAATGCACTTTACTAAAACATGAATGTTTTTCTAACTTTGGGCCGCTAATTTTTCCCTTGCAACTTTCAAACTAATAAATATAATGCAGTAGAATTTGATACGGACATACCTTGGTGTAGAAAAACATGATTAGGGAAGAGCATTAGTAACGACCTATTTTTCATTCTATATTTTACTCATTCCTCTTGAAAACCGTGAAGACAAGTATAATGCATTTGATGTACTGCTTACGGGATTGTCGAAAGTTGCCTAGCATTTAAGTTAACGAGCAAGGCATTACAATATGGACGACACATAATGGGAATACGTTGATAAAGGAATGCCAAATACAAGTTATTGTATGTTAAAAACTTGTTTCTTCATTGTTAGCTCAAGAACTTTCCAGATTGCCCTCTTAACTTAATGGAAGGATAACATTATCATCGGGTTTCCAGTATAACAAGTTACATTATTCAGTATACATTTTTATTTTAAATCAGGTTTAGCATGATTCATTTCTGCAAATGTGGCTCCAAAGCGTAATAAACAAAGAAATATTTTGAAAGAAATTTCTTGAACAGTACTCGATGTTTGTAACAGATCTTAGTGACAATGATAATTGGTGTTTTAGGAACAGCTCCCATTACAAATGAAATTGTTGAAACTTGAAATGCATGTAGCCCTGAATTGTAATCTTTATTATTGTTTCGAAACAACAACAGTATAATGCTGCTAATGAACCATCCTACTGCATGTCGCACTAGCTGATATTCTACACGATTGGAATAAATTTATGAATAAGTTACATTGTGGAATACGTTACTTATGCTTCTGGGCAATTTTAACTTTTATATGAGTTGTGGGTCAGCCACTGGCATGCTACGATATACTATGTCACGTCATAGTCATAGTGGTAACATCAATTGCTGGGAAAATGTAGGGAAGAAAATACAAACTTGCAAATCTATTTATAATATCCCCTATATTGAAAGTTAAAATTCGATTAATTATGAAGTACAATCAAACTGTAATGTCATCATACGGGAAATAGAATAGAAATATATAAACTGGAACAAGCTGCAATTTTCCAAAAATACGAAGAAATCGGAATCTAATAATATAGACACTAAATTATCGAAATTTATATTCAACGCAAGATATGAAGTGTAGGCTATTAGATATTTGCCACGAAAAAACATTCATAAGAATAGAAAAGAAACACTAAATTTCACGAGTATGAAAAATAAAATATACAATAAAAGACAATTAAATTGGATATATATATATATATATATGTGTGCAATAGTTTTTAACAATATAATGTTGTATGCAACAAAATTTAATATAAAGTATTGTGATATTCCCAAACTGAAAATCGTATATTGATTCTTTGCATTTAAAATAAATAAATTGAATAAAGGAGACAATTTGTCCAAATTAAATAATGTAGCATGTGCCACTAAGTTGGAACATCAAGACTTTCTTTGAATACACTATCTACATTTGATAATTTTTGGTGGATAGTGTAGTGCAACACAATGGGATTAAGCACTGGGGAGAGACAACAGTGGTAGTGGTCACACCGCGCTGTTTGCTAGCACGTGCAAAGTGAGTAGTCACGTCGAGGCATTGCTAAGGTGTTTAACTCACGTTTTTACTACTGAGGCACCACAGGCGGTGAACACCGATGATACATGAAATGAAATTATATATTGGGAAAGGATTTTTAAGCAAGGAAACATTGCAAGCCTAAGTTTAGGGTACCTAACCCGGCATTTTCATTTATGAAGACTGAGGAAATCCCCGGGGGGGAGGGCGACCTCAGTTGGAGAGAATCGTGGTCGTGCTAAGGTGTTGAATGTATGTGTGTGTGTGTGTGTATTCTTATAAAAGAGCGTGTTTCTTATGGAGACTAATTGGAATATTGGATTCATAAAAATTGTCAGAGGATGTTTGTAGAATGGTTTGGTCGTGACTCGCCTTCAAAACGTTGTAATTAAATTTGGTGAAGAGGCTGAAACCAGAGAAAGGTTGTTGTATCAACGTGACGAGGAACTCACGCATGGAATGACATCCTCACTAATGTCGTAATGAGGCAGAATCATTCATTATTCACGAGGGCCTTGATTTCCAAAGTCGTCGATTAAACCTCTCCATATCTTTTTCCTGTGGGAATGTAAGTATATCTATTGGAACAGGTCGCAGGGGGATATTCTACTCGAAATCCAGGCTGTGCCTCTTCAGGTTAATCCACCACTTTCAGGTGTATGATGCACTGTGTTCAACTATTCAGATGTCCAAGGATGACATTTCCAGCACATATTGTGATCGTTCACTTCTCATACACACAAATAGGGCATTACATTTTTTTTTTTTTTTTTTTTTTTTCATTTCGATCTGTCTGGTAAGTTTAAAACGAAACTTTTCGAGGTTATCTTCGATGGGCCTCTCGGATTTGTAGACTATATTAACACATTTGATTGAGTTGATAAAATAAAAGTATAAAATATTATGACGAATAGGGAAACGTTTATTTGTAAAAGTGTTTAAAGAAATAATGCAAATGTAATTGTGAATAAAGAGATTAAAACTTTAAGAACAGAAGCACAAACATGGAAAATAGGCAAGAGCGTCGTGTTATTTGCATGGTTTAATTTGTGCTATCTAAACAACGCCAGCTGATAATAGAAAGAGTGACTAAAATGTTTCGAAATATCAGCCGATTCTGAATAAGAACGTTCTATCAACATTCCTATAAACATAGCCCGAGCTATCATTTCTGATAATGAAGATATGCTGCAGGGATCATTGTTTCATCTCTGTGGCATAACTCACAATTATAACTTTGATATCTTTGTCATAAAACTAAGACCATGGTATTCCTGATATTCTCAACCACTAAGGTGTAAACTCGCATTACATAACAGTATAATTCAACAAATAGGTAAATTTATTTAACTTTCTAAGAATGATTATTGTTCGTTCACCAGAGAATTAATTATCAAAAATATTTGCGAAAGTAAATAACAATTTAGCAATAAATATATAAAATTGACAAAAATAAATTTGTTTAGAATATGAAAGTTTTATGACCTTTTTGCAGTAGCTAAGTGGATAATGTTTATGAGAATAAAAAAGTAAACAACAACCAGTGGAAATGACAGAGGCTCAAAAATGAAAGCGATAGAGAATAAATGAACATATATATTGTGAATGAATTAATAAATGGAATACTATGAACAAATATGAATAGAATATGAACAACCAGTAAACAAATACAATTATATGAAGTAACAGTCTGTCTAAATGTTGTGCAATTGTGGCATAACTATTTAAGAAATAAGGTACAAATATCATCATAATTCGTTTACACATCAAAAGATGGAGAAATTACAAAACAGAATAGATTTTTAGAAGAGCAATAGAAATTTATGAGGACAAGTGGAAATGAGTAACACCAGCATTTTAATTTATCCAGCAGTTGAAGAGATTAAGACGAACAGTAAGTAAGATAGAAAGAAAGAAAGAAAGAAAGAAAGAAAGAAAGAAAGAAAGAAAGAAAGAAAAGAAATTAACTCTATTAATTCTCAAGAATGGGTTAGAATGTCCGAATCGAAAGCTTTGCCAGGAGTTACTGCGTCGATTCGAAATTACAATCAAAAGCAGCGGAAGGATGTCAATTTCACTTCCCGAAATCATCTGTTATCGCATTGCCGATATGCTGAATACACTTCCTAGCGAAAAGATATTTCAAATGTTCGATTTCCTTCCCGATCATTACATCATTTCTCTTCATCATGGCAGCCTGTTACATCTGAACATACCGCTTATCTCACAGGCCGAAAGATGATCTGCTCTTGAACCGTACGCTGCAATCAGATGCTGTAGCAGAACCTTTCACCCTTGCGTTGCTTTCCTTTCAGCGCTGACTCAAACTTGACTTGGGACAACTTTTTATCTGGCAACAAGTTACCCATCACAGACAACTGAATGGATATTGGTTTCCAATTCTTTCTTCTCCTCGTTGGTTGTGTATTCTAGCTCCCCCCCCCCCTTCTGCCAACTCGTTTTATTTCAGAGACCACCCTTTCGGAGTATCGCAAGCAGGAAGCCAATTCAAAAAAAAGAAAAAAAAAAAAGAAAAATAAAACATGCACGCATAGTGTGAATACATGCAGCATGTTTGTACACACAACTCTAGCAGTTTTCAATAGACGCTGCTCCTGAGAAGGAAACTCTTATACGTTCTCTTTCTACGCTTTAAATACCATGTGATAAAGATGCTATTACCAACTTAGGCTCTTTGGAAACTTATTTGAAAGAGATACAGGTGAACAGTGTATATTAGAACTTCTTAAAAATTTTACAATAGCTTGATATATAGAGAAACGAATTTTCATTCTGGTCATTTAAAATTTATAGCGTTATAAGATGTAAAACTTCAACTTTTTTACAGTACAAAAGAAAAATGTGTGATTCTAATGCAAATTTTCACTGTGAATTTAAATATGTAAATATTTATTTCCATTACAAGCTTTGCGATACTGTAGGTTAATTTTTAAAGAATTGTGAATGTTTGTCTGCCTGCAAGAGAAGAAAATTAATCTATATTTATGGAAAATAAAAGCCAAAATGGAACTAATTCCTAGTAGAACTTTCACAATGAATTTAAATATTTAAGTAGCTTTATTTCTGATGTTCATTGCTTTATTGTAACAATTTTAAAAGGATGTGAAAATTTACAAACCACCATGGGTAGCCGAGGTCGTTAAGGCGCGGATTCGTGAGCGGGAGGCCTGGGGTTCGAATCTCACCAGTACGGTCCTCCCTACTGAGTTTTTTTTTCCAGGTTTTCCTCAGTCCTCATATCTGGCAAATGCCGGGGAAGTGCCCTTAAATTAGGCCTGGAACGCTTCCTTCCTTAAAAAATATCCTTTCCAATTTATCGTTTCATTTCATGTATCATCAGTGTACACCGCCTGTGGTTCAATAGTAAAAACGGGCGTTAAATACTACTTAAAAAATTGCATACATGAATGATCGTATTCGGCTTACCTAAAATATGACAGTTGTTCATTTTGATCTGTGTTTGGCATCTTAAATATCCCTCTTTAGCGCCCAGCGGTAATCTACTAGCATTCTTGCACTGCATAGTCCCTGATACCTGAGGAAAACGCTTCCCGTGCTCTTCACTCACAGCTCCAAAAATGTTACGAAAAAATGCAGATGCGGATCTAAGAAATGTATTTTCAGGGACATGTTAGACTCCATATTTTAACACTGTAACAGTTCACCTACAATCTCGTGGTAGTTTCGGAGTTTATGATTTTCTAAATCAGGTTTTACAGCATATTTAAACGCTCTCCATGCTGATTTGTAAGTTTGCTTAACAGGTTTTCAAGCTGTCCATCTGCAACCAACAAAAACTCTTTCCTTCATTTTCACGTCACTAACACGAGGGAATTTTTCTTTCAAATAATTAAACCCAGCACCACTTCCTTAGTCGTAAAGATTTTGAAAGGCCCTAATTTGTGTGAAGTGAAGACAGATGGATCCCCATAGAGTTAACTATTGAGAGATACATAACAATTTTCTCTCCTGACTTTGGCCATTACTTCTTTATATAATAATATGCTGTGCCCTGCTGTCCCATTCATATAAAAACAACAAAATTTAGTATATCCAAGTTGCAAGGAAACGACTTTCATATAGCCCAAAGATACTTCTCATACTGAATTTGTTCAAGATATTTATTATTTTTGTATACGTTTCTTTCATGTTAGTGACCTAAATTAATGACACAGACGAAAATATGTCGTCATTATGCAAGAGAACAACGTTTAAATTAGTTTACGAAGAATCAATGGAGAGTTTTCATGTTCAAGTGTATCCATCACAGTTACATATTGTTATAGTTCACAATGCACTTAGCCGTTTTCTTCAGAGTAAAGCTCTTGACACTCATCGTGGCGGTTACGAGGGGAAAAAAATCTTAGCATCACCGTAGAGAAGGTGCCAGCCTTTCAGCTTAGAGAACAAATAGTTTCATTAATTCACATTTGGAACAAGATCGTTTAAATCGCCTTCAGATGACGTTTACAAATTGAGACCCTTGCTTCAAAAGTAGAACCATCCTGCTTCTCATGTCTAATTTCAGTACCTACCTCATTTTCTTAAGTTAAACGCATTGAAGAACGTGGTATAGTTAATTACTTGGGAATTTTACTGTGTTTTGGATTTACTATTTGTTCCCTTTATTTTTGTCATGTATCATAACAGGTACGGTGAAAACTACTACTATACTTGCTATGAGGATTTTGACAAACACGGAGCCTGTTCATAAATGTATACAGAGAAGGGCAGTTATTTTATACCATAAACTTATTAGTTTACCAAATAACTCATTCTGGAGAATTATAATAAAAATAGAGATAGGAATTTAAAAAACTCAAGATGGTTTAAGACAATGGCTATACCATGTGACCTTAGTTGCTCTTGCCTATGTGCCCACTGGATTATATTCGATCTTACTATGAAGGCGCTAAAGAAGAATATGATCCAGGAACAATTAAAAGCTATAAATCTGGAAATTTTTGGAAGTCGATTTCCGGAAAGTGAATATGTCTTCACGAATGGCTCCATGGTAGAGACCATGGAGCTGGAGTTTTTTGTAAGCTCTTTAATTATTGCTTACTTATGGGCACATGCACCACAGACGTTGATGGTGAAATAGAGGCTAACAATGGCGGTCCAACAATTATAATTGCATAAATCCGGTTTAATAGAGCAGTTGTTCTCTCGGATTCAAAGTCTACACTCCAGGCCTTATCACAAAACTACTATTGCGATTTGAAACGAATTCTGGAATGCGGACTGTTGCCGAAGGATCTTGTCCACAAAATGTATTTCCAATGGGTACCTACACACTGTGGCATCGTGAAAACGAACACGCCTACTTGCCTTGCTGACTCAGAGACCAATGAGGACAGTATCATTTCATTCCCTACAGTTTTTGACAAACAGGAATTTTAAACATAATTGGAAGCTACAATGGCAACTAAAGACAAAAATTGGGCGATTTTTAATGAGAACAAATACTACTTGTGTACCTGACGGCCCAAGAAAAGCTGCTGTCGCTTGCCTTCGGTTGTTGCCTAAACATGACTGTCTGAAGTCCCACCTCTACGTGTGCTCTGCTTAAGTGGTTTTAATTGTGTTGAAAAATACTGGAGAGTCCGTGGACTACTTGGAAGATAATTTGTATTACAATTTTATCTCTTTTTTATTTTATTTAATTTTAAACAATTTGTGACATCGCTCTATTGGACATAAAACCTTGAAGCGGATTAAATTGTAGCCTTCTGAAATGTAATCATATCAAAATAATCTAATAAGAGTAAAATTGTGTTTTCATTTTCTAAACAGAAATAGCATTAATGTTTGTTTGTTTCCTTTCCCATGAGCTGCACTCTTTATTAAACTGCTTATCTAATCCAAAGTCTTTAAATAAAATATATACAACAGTATTGAGATTTTCATCGCAATTCTTGCAAAAAGTTTCCTCTAAAGAGAATTTCTCCCCCACCATCAATTCTTGCGTATGTGAGCTGTGTAAGTTAAAAACGAACTATTCATTTTCTACACTTCACATTTGGCTGTTTAAAGCATTATGTGATTTTGCTTTTGCTTTAAAATTTTGCTACCTGCTATTATGTCGATCAAGACTTGAAAGTGCACATGCCTAATTTAGAAAGTTTGACATAATCTACTTTAGATTTTTATTGTAAATAAATATGTGGTATATTGTAATTGGAACAATCTCTTTTACTAACTGCCTAATCATCTGATTTGCTGCCAACTGTATGTACCATGGCTGACCAAATGTCGCCGCTGTTAGCAGAAAAGAAAAAAGATATTTTCAGATAGGTTGAAAAAAGTATTGTGATGTTGAGGTCCTGGGGTACAGTGCACACCAAAACTATCGTTACAAAATGTCAGTGTAGGTAGAACCATATATAAGCTTCTAAGAGGGTTCATAAGAGCAGAGGATCAGCAGAGGACAAAAACAGGTAGGAGAGCCTTTTGCACTGTCTTACCAAAACATTACTTCAGTTAATAAAGCATTTATGTTATTCAGTTATGAACACAATGTAATGTAAACTCTTGTGATCTACACAAATCAAAGATCTAGTTCCGTTACTCAGTCTCTGAATTTTATCTAACATGAGTGAAAATACGAATATATAATCAGAGATGTATACACTTTTGAGCGTGCTTCTAATCGCAGATTTTTAAAGGAAAATCTAATGTTGTGGATTGCAGATTTAGTGTTCAAAAAGGAAGCCTAATTTTTAAATAAAATTTTGGCGAGCTCCTGTAGTTCACCAGATACGATGATCCTAATATTGTGGGGAAGGAAAGAAAAGTAATACTTTGAGAAAAGTAGCCACGTTTTCATTAGAGAGTAAATAAAATTTGCGATCCTTCACCTCTGTGCACTCGTTCTACCTCGATCCACTGATCTTGCATTCGTTTCGCTGTAGAAGCATTTCGTCAACTAGAGCACCAATATCTCGGAAGACATCCCGCACTCTCGGCATGCCAATTCTCCCTTGATGAAATCCAGACACTTGCTAGTATAGCTGTCCTTTTTCGATGAGTCATGAGTTTCTTCTGATAAAAAAAAATCTATCGGTTTAATGAGCCATTTTAATGACCAGCAAATTATCGGGAAGCATATCTGACCGCCTATGAACACCATGTTTTCGCATGAGAAATCTGCTTATAAAATTTAAACCAGCGAAATATGGTATAAAAAGTAGGAATATTTTGTGACCTTGCACTTTATATGTTGTAAATATGCATGTGAAGGATCATCAAAGTTGTAGCTGCCCATAGCTACCAGCTCAAATTGGTATATTATGAATAATATTTATTTGTCTTATGTAGATTTTTATTACAGAGGAGAAAAGAAATTTTATTAATATAATTAGTATTATCAATATCCCTAATACTGTGTAATCAAACGCCATCAATATAATCATAGTGTAATTATTCTCTCAATGTATTTACCATGTAAGAAAGATTTAGACATTCTAGCTGGAAAGTTGTATGGTAAATCGTCCTTAGGCAGCCGCTTTGCGGAAATGCAGTCATAAATATCACAACAATAGAAAAAAATCGCCTTCCAGAACTACGGACAAAAGATTTGTTAAAGGGTAGAACCTTCCCTTGCCATGTAAATAAAATATTCGCGAGAATTTCAATCGCTAGCCCGCAGAGGACATCGGCCCGTGTAGGAGTCACCTCTTTTAACCTCAGAAGGCAAGCCAATTACTTAGTTCGTATTTTCCATAAATGTTTCTAGAGAATAAGATGTTAGAAAGATTTTTGGAAGGTATCCAATAGCTAACAGTTTTCTGAAAACCCGCTCCAAAATTTGGCGTGGGCAGCGGCATCGTAGCGAAATTGGTAATGCCTATATAAACGAACCTTCCCCTTGTTTTGGGGGGTATTCATAAACTTTTTCAACTTCTAAGTTCGCAGTTCAACTCAGATCGCAGAGAAGTTTCAGTCAAGTTGTGGCAAAAGCCCCAATTATCAATTTCAGTATTGCTCGCTACTGTTGTATTCACATCGGCAGCTTAAGCGGCGAGGTTCACCGTCGTTCATTAAATGATTAAATAATTAATAAACCGCAGTTCCGTCATATGTCGTGTCAAGTGTTCCATTTCACGAAAATCAACGAAAGACCCGTGAGACGGAGTACCAGAGAAAGTGTTGGCGGTCGACGTGAAGCTCCCCCCCCCCCTCCAATACACACCACACCCCTATTAACCACCGACAACCTCAATGTTACAGGTTTCTTTTAGACTCTGCAGTCTCACATCTGAAGTTGTGATGGAATTTCCGATGTATTTAATTAAGTGTCCACGTTTAATTCTTAGGCACGTATGAGACCAAAGAGATGTCATATTCAGTCATTCTTCATAATGATGATATCTGTACCAATGAAGGAAACAGATATAAGCCAGACAAGAAAATCCAGTACTACCAAATCAATGGAGTAGCGCATACAATGAACAAAATGTGTTACTACAAGAAAATTACGAAATGTGGCCTTTGATAGCCATGGGCATTGTGGTAGTTAACGTGTATTGTAAGCTGGTAAACAAGAAATCGTTTCTGTCGAAGGAAAGTTCCTCTAAATTTAAGAAATACACCTGTAGAAAGGCGTGAAGAACGGGCTGAGCAAAGAGCGTGTTATCATCAAGAAGAGGGGCAGAAATGGGAGTAGAACAAACGGAGGGTGGATAAAAAAGGTGGCCATTAGCGATTTATCTTTTTGGAAGGTGCTGGCAGCAAACCATTGACCTCATGCATTGGCATAAGCACATGATGCACATGATATTAAAGTTAAATAAAACTGTCAAGTGCAGAACAGACAGAAATATGTGTTATAATAATGAATTTGACATCGTACAAACATAAGAACTTACTCTTTAGACCCATTAACAAGTTGGTCTGTTCCGAGCTACTAGCCCTGCATAGTTCAATATCCTCTGGCGTATAAATTTCCAAATAAGAATGTTTTATTACATGCATGGATTCCTTTCACTGTTGCTGTCGCTAATTACATAATTCCATTGGGAAATGCTTTGGATAGTGAGTCGATGTCATGTCAACTGGCTTTCTATTTCAATAGTGACACATTGTTGTAGTTCAATAAATACCGGCAAAGTGGAGTTCACTTTTGCTTTTAATTTCTTAATTCCTTATTTGAATACAACCCATTTTATGCATTTTCCATACAATTAGGTGTTTTATTAACGTTTGTTTCAAGAATTTCTTCATCTTTCTCTTTATGCCGTTTTCATCTTTAAAAGATTTAAAGTTCGTTGGGAAACACTTAATGGCTGAAGAGTACTACAATTGCAAGTACCTTTGCAACGAAATCACTATAATTCTGTTAATCAGAGAGTTGGCAGCGCAATCTTGCTAAGTTATAGCGATTTTTGTTTCATTTTTTTTTTTTTTTTTTTTTTTTTTTGTACGAAGACATTTGGAAGCGAAGCGTGCAGAGTTACACAAGGAACGAACAAACGAACATCGATTCATGTCATGAAACACGTTCAGAGACGCAGAGTGAGGGAGACTCAGAGGTAGGAAAGGTTGGTGGGGCTTTTATTCCACCCCATTCCATCCCATCCGCCCTGCGTGCGTCTCCCTCTTACCTTTCTATCGGGGGTAATTATCCGTCACTAATTGCTAACCTGATTACTGCTGGTGCACAGAACTCGCTTTCCTGTGTCAGTAGTTGAATGCCGACTGGGATTTCGCCAGGCTTCGCTATCTTCTTACACATCGTTACATCTTCCCATCTTCTACCTCAAATTTTCCTCTCTCATCATAATCGCTGTTCCATTAGCCTCAGTCATTTACTTCACTCTGTTATCTCTTTATTCTCTCCCTTCCTCCTCGCATCCGTTTATCTTTGTTACTCTTATGATCGACGCGTCCATCTTGGTCGATTCGGTAATGGTGTAAAGTGCATCAACTGATCCTAATTCTGTCACTGGGTTATTGAAAAACTAAACAATTGCTTAAAGAGAATGAAATAAAGACAACATGAAAGCAAATGTGAAAATAAAATTGTGAGTAATGTCAGCTGCAATAAGTAATAGCATAGACAACAACACAGACACATTTTAGACTTGATCAGTTCTGTACACTACAAACAAATGTGCACTTATTTTTATTTTAACCTCTCTTTTTAATAATATCCTTGAAGATGTTTACATACAAAGCTCCAACATTTTCTTGGAATAGATTGTGCAACCTCTGCAAACCATTGATAATGTCATAATCTAATGAAAAGTCCCCTTTCTTGACGAGTATCTTTTAGTACTGAAGTCACTGGACCTTCAGAATGTTCCAGCAGTTTAACATTATTTTATCAATTTGCAGCCATTGCAACAAGAACTGTGGCTTGAGCATTGTCTTAAAAAACCGGCCGTCGTTTCAAATTTTGGCCATGCTTATCCTTAATTGCATCCCTTAAATTTTAAATGGCATTTACATAAAGAAAACATATTATTGTGGAATCTTTCTATAAATAATCAACTAAATCCACCTTATCCATTTTCCCAATAAAGTACGATAGGTCCATAAGTTTTCGATGAAAGGATTATAGCCTTCACAAAACCCTTATCTGGTGATATACCTTATCTGTTAAGTAAATACTTGCACCTGTAATTTCCGCTCCGCTGTGTTCAGATATAGTTGCACAAAGAAGACTATGTATAGAAGGTTGTGATATGTTCAAAATGGAACATCAACCGGTTATTAAATTCTTCACAAAAGAAGGACTTACTCCAAATAAAATTAAACAGCAATTGGACGGTGAATATGGGGAAGCCTCCCCCTCATGTTCTGCCGTAAAAGAGTGGGCCAAACTTTTTCGAATGTGTCGTGAAAGCATTGAAGACGAAGAGCGTGCAGGTCGGCCCTTGGAGGTGCTCACTCCTGAAAACATCGCTCTTGTGGAGGGAGAGATTAGGGAAGACCGGAGGCTCAAGGTTACAGAAATAGCAGGAAGGTTGTGTCTTTCAAAAAAACAGTCCTTTGAATTATTCATGAACTTTTAAATATGAATAAGGTTAGTGCAAGATGGGTGCCTAGACTTCTTTCCTCTCCTCAGTCCAAAAGCAGCAACGAGTCATCTGTTGTCTGGCATTTTTGGAGCTCTGCCTTGGCAACGAGAGAGAAGTTCTGCAAACCATTGTTACAGGAGAAGAAACTATAGCACTCTACTACGATCCCTTGTCCAAAAGAGAATCAATGGAATGGCGCAAACCTGGCGAAGCACCGCCTCTAAAGGCCAACGTCACTCAGTCAACAGAAGATCATGGCCACAATCTTTCGCTGTGAAAGAATACTCTTTATGGAATACAAGAAGAGTAACAGCACAGTAAATGGGGAATATTGTGCTGGTCTACTGCACAGACTACGTGCTTCCATCAAAGAGAAAAGGCGAGGGAAGTTGAGTGGTGATATGCGCCTTTTTCACGACAACGCGCCTGTGCACACAGCTCTTGTTGCAAAGGAAGTTGTGAAGAAATGTGGGTTCAAGCAGATTGACCATCCACCCTATAGCCCATAGTTAGTTCCCAGTGACTATTTCTTCTTCTCAATATTCAAGAAGGACCTTCGAGGTAGGAAATTTAAGTGTGAAGAAGAAGTGATGGATGCTGTTTACTCCCATTTTTCAGACAAGACTTCAGACTATTTTTGAGGGGGAGGGATTGAAATGTAAATTCAAAGATGTAAGAAATGTATTGCATTAAAGGGTAAATATATTGAAAATTGAAATATAGTTTTTATCTTTAGCATATCTAGAAAATGTTTAGGCCCGAAACTTATGGACCTACCCTCGTATCTATTCTTTACTTTGCATTTTGGTTTTAGTATCATATTCACAAACCTGGTAGCAGTTTTTGTTTGTCCTCCAGAAAGTGTCTTATATGCAGCTCACAAACTGTTTCCAATCCATTTTGAGTCACTTTTGACTTACTCATTTAGTAGTTGATTTTTTCATCTCTAATTCTTTCGTTTGACTATAATATACACTGCGATGTGAGATGCCTCTTAGCTCTATTATATCTTTGATTATCACTTCTCAATCTTGGAACACTACATACTGCACTTTCTTTTCTTTTATTGTGACAACTGTCCAAGATTCACCGCCGTGCTCATCTTTACTGATTGTTCTACCACATTCAAACATACTGCACCATCAGTTTAGTCTGTTCAAACACAGCAAATGTTCTCAAGAGCTGCTGGAGAGTCTTGATGAATTTCAGAAGGAGACAGTCCGTTTACAATTATATATTTTTGCTAGACAACTCCATTTTCCTAGATATCCAGCTGTTTTTAACATTTCAATAACTGCTTTAAGAAGGGAAACAATCAATGAGCTTTAAACCTGAATATATTTTAGGAATTTTTGTGCCATGAAATAAAAATTGCAGTGAAATAGAAACGAAGCTTAGTGATCGACTCTAGTTTTTAATAGTGTTCAACGCCCACTTTTTACTACTAGGTTGAGGATATTGACATTGACGATATAAAACATTAAATAATGAACTGGGAAGTGGGCATCTAGAGCTAAGCTTCTTAGACCACCTCCTCGGTATTTTCCATGGCTGGGGAAACCCTGAGGAAAAAACAATATCTTGTCAGATAGGACTATCCTTGCGGGACTCTAATCATAGGCCTCCCGTTCACAAGACAGTTCCTTAACTGCCTTGGCCTTGACCGTATCAACACATGAAATATATAATTGCATACAGAGACTACTACCTAACAAAGTAAAGGTTTCAGTAACAAGGAACCTTGGAGATGAATGGACGAATGGAGATGAACAGCAACTAAAGGGAAATTGGACACTTTTCCCATGGCATTATTCATTCAGGTGAAAAGAATGGCTTTGATAAATGGGAAAGGTACTTTGAGGAGCTGTTATCTTTAAACAGTTAAAGCCAGGAAAACAGAACAATCACAGATCAGATACAAGGACATAAATACTCTTCTTCACAATGGAGCAGCATAGGCCAAGGCTGATTTAATTCCTGAAGAACACGGAGGAGAATAGGAGCAAGAACTGGAGAGTGGTGGCGGTGATAAATTATGGATACCATGACCACATTAGTGGTGCCGATGGTCAGACGACGAGACAACAAATTGGATGCCTTCGAAAATAACAATTTATGTAAAACTATAAAAGCAAATAACTTTTTTGTATGTTAAGAAAAATAGCGTGGATGTTTAAAAATAATTTAAAATACAGTCTATTGAGACCATTTTAATGTATAATTAAAAATTAGCATATGGCATCGATTGCAACAAACATAAAAGTCAAGACATAAAGCATCGGTTGAGGTTTATTTATTGCAGCGCGATAATGCTTGTATTAATATATCTAGAGCAGGATAGGATAGGATATGGCAAAGCAGTGTATAACTGGTGCTGTTGTTAGTATATAGAAGGAAGTCAAGCTTGTTTAGTGCAACATTATCTCTAAAACAGAGCTAATATGCAGGTTTGAAGTAATAAGCCCCGTCCTAAGCATGTTATTGTGAATGAATATGGAACTGGGGTGTCGCATGGAAGAAATTATATAAAATGTAATGAGAGTTTGTGGCAATGGTGGTACGTTGGTTCAATGTTTCCTCCTCATGTGCAGTTCGCTCTGAAACTGCTGTACTCTGATTCGTTGATTCATTCCTCCTGTTGGAGTTTTTTTTAATGTTGTTTATCGCCCGTTTTTACTACTGCGGCTTCACAGGGGATGGACATTGATGATACATGGGATGAAATGATAAATTCGGAAAGAATTTTTTTAGGGAAGGAAACGTTCTAGGCCTTAGTTTAGGGTACTTTCCCGGCATTTGCCATGTATGAGGACTGAGGAAAACCTGAAAACCTCAGTCAGGGAGGATGATCTGTTGGGATTCGAACCCCGGACCATCCGGTGACGAATTCGTGCCTTAGCGACCTCGGCCACCCGTGGCGGTGTTGTTGGAGCTGGATAGGCGGTAGACATTATCTATTTTTATTAATAATGTTTAAACCCCCGTTTTAACTGGCGAGGCATCAGGCGGTGGACACTGGTGATACGTGAGGTGAAATGATAAATTGGAAAATAAGTTTATGTTTAAAAAACGAAATATTCCAGGCCTAAGTTATAGAGAACTTCCTTGGCGGTGGAAATAGCCCATCCGATAATCTTGCTGGTGTTGAAAGACTTGTCTGGGTATGGCGAAAGTGCATTTAGTTGCGTGCCTCATCACTTTATTGGTGTTCAGAAATGTCCTCTTGCGGGGAACCGACGTTCAATGACAGATCACCGCACTGCAGTTAGGAACGAAACATCACCCATCATCTAAAAGTACGCCAAGAGTCCGTAAAATGAAAGGGATGGTAATGTTCAAGGTGTAATATTCGATTTTGCAGTTCCGCAGGGCCATTCTGTTATTGCCACATCTACCACAGGTACCCAGGGCATTATCTTCGTACTTTCTGGAGAAAACACATGGGTCTATTACATTCTACTGCCTCACCGATTCTATTGTTTAGTGTATTGGGAATGGGAGGTACTTAAACATCCTCTATATTCATAAGACATGAAGACGTATGTCTTCGATCACCCTAAACTAAAGGAGAGAACGCTTTATGCAAGAGAAGAACTTTTTCTGTGGTTATGGGTTCGTTAGAGAGGTTTTGCTACTTCTTCTTCATCTGTTTCTTCTTATTCTATTCCTCCTCTTCTTTGCAACCCTGTATTAGACATCGTATTAACATTTAAAAATGATAGTATTAATATTTAAGGGCTTGTTAATTTTTACTGTGGTATACCATGCTTTTTGTAATTTATTAAAGTAAAGTAAAAAGTAGAAGACAATTCATAGTAAAACGTGATTGAAACCTGAGGCGGCGGATCGCATCAAGTGTTTGGAGAAAAAATGATGACTGTAGGCTTCTGTAATGCATGTGCAACTTTACATTTTTGTAATATTTAAACGTAATTATGCTTTTAAGTGTCCGGCCCTTGCTTTTGGTAGCAATATATCGTATAGCATATTTTGTAATAGCCGATTTTATGAATATGTTCTCCACATTTCCTTGAATGCTACAGTTTCGTTTCCCCATGTAACTTCCTGCTAGAAGCAGATAGTTCACTCACTCGTTTTCAGTCATTTCACTTTGTAGAGTTAATGAAGATTGTGGCTCTAGGATATAACCTCAAACGCTCCAAATAAAAAGATCACTTACTAGAAATCAACAGTTGATGAAAGTTTTTGATAGTATATAAACAGGTAAAGAATAAATATTATGGATGGTGTTAATACTTTGTATGGCTATTTTTGACCTGCGTATTCAGCTAAACGCGGATATAAGATCGCTTCAGTTACCTACTCCGTCGACAGTCATATACTCCTCGTGTTTATAATCAGTAATAGCATGCATGTAATATTAGTTTTATTTCATAAAGAAAACTAAACTCATTATATAAGTTTTGAAGTTGTGTCCATCTGCAGTCACATATTTCTGGCCTCTTTTAATGAAATTGGCATTCGCTCTCAATAGCTCTTGGTACACTTTATTCTTTCTCTGTCTTAGGGGTAACATTTCAATACAATACACTACAATAAAGTTTACTTGAGCAATGCAATGTCATTAATAAAACTGAAGTACTATAATAATACATAATAATGAATGACTTGGGTTATGTAAATTTTACAGCGGTGTTTATAAGAAGGGAGTGTTAATTAAATATGTAAAATATGTGGAGGGAAAGATTAGGGAAGGGATTTAATTTGATTGCTTTGATTAATAATTGAAATCTCAGGGGGTAAATGATTTCTTCTCATCCGATAATATTTTGCGTTGACTTATATTTTTGCCAGGGCTGTTGAGACTTTGCTGCTGCTGGATACTTTATGGTTTTGTGACCATAGGGGAAAGAGTATATGGAGAGGGTTAAGATTTCTCGTTATAGGAATTGAAACACAATTTATTGTTTATAAAATGTTCCAGTTAAAATGTACTGCCGTTATTTGCTAAAGAATATGTGCCACTTTCGCACCAACTATGGCGATCACTCTGACGTTAACGCACATTAATAACTCTAAAACTCCGCTCTTGAGCACCACTAAACTCAACTAATTCTGAAACGCTACTACCTATTACTTACTGATAGTTTTCCTCTAACGATACTCTTCGACTGAACTGAACTGATAGTCGGGCTGGACTCTTTGCACTTACTTGGCTTGAACTACACTGAGAACACCTTTCCACTGCTAATGCCCCACCGACTCGAAATGAACGGAGAATGAATGTAGAATGACTCCCCTGAGCCCCAAAATTGCAAGACTAAATAGACATAGTAGTCTGCAGGTCTCACTTCTTTTTTGAAACGTGCTTTTAGAAAAATCCAGAATATTTACTCCCATCTTCGCGCCTCTATTAGGTAATATGCCCCCCCCCAATTTTATTTATTATTGGTCACATGACTTTCGACTTTTTGCATGTAGATATCAACTGAAGCTACTAGCTTCTTCCCTTGGAAAGGTTATCGTTCTATCTTTTCACCCCGATTTGTTTATTGTTTTCGCCCTTAGCTAACATGAAAAAAACACAGCTTCCTAACTGTAAACTAAATAAACATCTTTTTAAGAGCCATGCTTCAGAATTTTCTCCAGAAAATATCGGTTTGCTTGGACCATCTTTTACAAAATATTGTTACAATAGGCTACAAAAATTTACAAATCAGATTTTATGACTGGGGTAGCTTTCTGCACTCCGGCAAGAAAATACAGTACTAACAATAATCACACACTTTTACAGGGAATAGAAATGAAACTATACTCATGATTAAAATAAAAAATTTGCATAAAATTACTTACTATACTCACTGTATTTAATTTGGAGGTGGCAGATTATAAATACCGTATCAATTCTTAAGCGTAAACTAGGCTATAACAGCAAAAGAGTATTTAAATGTTTGCTTTTGTAACAGCAAACTGCGACTGACTGTTCACATGCAGCCACCAGTGCGAGAACTTGGCTATTGGGGTGATCTATGTCCAGAACGCGCTCCGTCTATCTGCGGACATGGTCAAAAATAACTCTCAGCAATTCGCCACAAATTTTCCAGCTGATCCTAGACGCCTAGATGGAAGATTGGTTTTCTGACCAGTGAGGTACAGAAGTGTCGGCTATCAAAGAATGATAGCGTAAACTTGAACTTGAGAAACAATTTAAAATTACAACAGAACTGAAACAACAAATTAAAAAATAGGGCGTCAATAATGTTTGTTTTCGTCAGGGTGATTGTATTCAGAATGATAACTTATCTTCTTATTTCTAATTTATACTAAATGGTTTATTAACAAATCTTAGTTGCTCAGCATAATAGCGTTGCTGGAATTAACGACCTCTTAAGTACAAACAAAAGCTTCCTACCGAAGTCTTAGAGAGCTGGAAACAAAGTTGTGTGGAAAACTTGCAGGTAAAGGCCTAGCTTAGCGATACAGGGCGACAAGTGCATTGTCAACTTGCTGGGTTTTCTCCTGTCCTTGTTCTTTTCTCACAGGCTGCAAAGGCCCAAGCTACCCAGTGCACGTACTACCTAGTCCACCGTCCAACTTTGTCCCTAGTTAGTCGTGTCGTCCTGTCGGGTAGACCCTTCTCTTCCCAGCGCCCTTTCTCCCTAAACTTCTGTTACCCTCACAGTACGTGCGGCGGGGGACTGAGAGAGGGTGGTGGTAGTGTGTATGTGCGTGTGACGTCCACTTGTCAGGTACAGAGGCTACTCATTAATTTTGTCATTAGAGTTGCCACGTTTCTAAGGGCAACCTAGGCCCATATGAAATAGGCATCAGCTTCTAGTGATTTAATGCACGTGAATGGTTTGTAATATGAATAGGTGGTAAAGAGAAGGGAATGGAGTTTATAACATTATCACAATGCTTTTAAAATTATAATCAAACAAACAAAACAGAAAAAGTCATTGAATGCCCAAGCTGCTTTAGTCTAAATCAAAATCAAAATCGTTATATTGATTTATATTTATATTGTGTAACTGATTTTTTTTAAAGTCCATTCATTAATAACCTATTTACCAATCGAAATAAGCTGCTTGTATTAACATAAAAGAAAAGGTATCAGTTTTGAAAATATCGCACCAACTTCATTTAATGGGTTCTTAAGTAACTTGTAATTTTTGTCATAATTGAAAGAGAAATTGGTGGCGGGAAGAATGGTGATGGAAGTTTGAATACATGCAGTTGAGCTCACCACTAAATACCGCCACGGGTGGCCGAGGTCGTTAAGGCGCGGACTCGTGAGCGGGAGATATGGGTTTGAATACCTCCAAGATTGTCCTCCGTGACTGAGGTTTTTTCCAGGTTTTCCTCAGTCCTCACAATTGGCAAATGCCGAAGAGGTACCCTAAATTAGGCCTGGAACGATTCCTTCCTTAAAAATAAACCCTTTCCCAATATATCATTTCATCTCATGTATCATCAGTGTTCATCGCCTGTGGTGCCTCTGCTGTAAAAACGGGCGTTTAACACCATTCGTTCATTCATTCACCACTAAATAACTTCCTGTCGATCTACTGGGATGTTGTTGGTTTTTAGGACCTCTCAGTGCCGGATTGAGTGAGAGGAATTAAAGGTGATGTGTTCATGAGAAAGAACACCTTGTTATCTGCCAGTAGATGTCGTTTATTCAACCAACGCGGGCGTACCGGGACGTTTCTCTTTGGACCGCAGTAGTGAGATCGTTGGCAGACGCGCGGAGCTATAATTCTTGACAATAGTTTTCTACTACTACTAAAAAGAAGCACCGAGCAGAAGTGAAGCTCGAACATTGAAGTTCCAGTGCGAGTTCCGAAGACTAATTCTCAAGAAGAGCAATTTCATATCCTTAAATACTTAATAAAACTTGCTTGACCACGTGATAAAAGGAATCTCTATTTTCCCGCCTCTGTGGGTTTAGACATCCTTAAGGGCTATCGGTAACATCATGAAACACTCATATTATTGCCTAGTCAGATTATCTGAACGTTACAACTTGGCGATTCGTCCACCTTTCAATTTCAAATTCTGCCATACGTTACAGTTCAACGTCCTTTAACGGCAGCACAGGTGTTAACAGCGTTCGTCTTTGCTAACCAACCTGCTGGGGGAAAAGCATGAACAAAAGAACAAAGAAAGTATTTATTCTATTGTTTACCATAATGGTCCCTCTGCTGTCCGAGCGAAAATTTCTGCTTTTCGTGACATTTTTACACTCTTACAGAACGTTCACTGTAAGCTATCTGCAATAAAATGTTACATATATTCCAATTAGTTTCTCACAATTTTGGGGTACCAAGGACGGTATCATAACTGAAATATTTCGGTAGAATATTTATTAGTCTTGATTATTACTATATAAAGGGAAGGGAACTTCTAACTTTCTTTGAACAGCATGATTCTTTGCAATGAACAGAAAAATGTGGAATCTCATTTTGCGTTTTATGAAACTTTTTTATATATGATGTTGATGATTTACTATTTAAACACATTGCTTTTGTAATTTGTGGAACAATTAAGATGTTTTGTCACATTCTTCTAATTAGGAAGCCTAGTAAGCCATGTTATTTTTTGAGCTCTATGTTTTTAATACCAATCTTCAACTGTTATACATCTTTGAATGTGAAACAAAATACTCCAGCTTGCAAGACGACACAGTTCAGCGTCGTAGCATATGTTGAGGTGTTACTAAATTATAGCAAATCGCGTCTTAAAGGGGTTGGAACAGCACGATTTATTGACAAAGGTTCCCAAACAGAACAGCTCCAAATAGCTGTAAATAGTCTAAGTAAATAATTTGATATCAGGCTTTCATGTTTAACTTATGTTAAGTACGAGGTGCATTCAGGTTATAACACTCCCGATTTTTTTTTCTCACTAACGAATCGCACGAAAACTATGAGACTAGTGTCTCCATGCAGCTGTACACATTTTTCACAATGTCGACGACATGATTTCAAGGCCGCTGCAAATGCTTCTATAGTAGTCTGTTGAGACTATTGGAAAATCTGAGTGAATCTGAATACTTCCATTGAGGCAGACTGGCGTTTCGTTTCAGGATTGAAAATCGGCATTCATGTCTCATCCATTGTCACCACTGTCGAAAAGTGATGTGATGGGAAGGCCATAGCGAGAAGCCGTGTGTCACTACTTGATCTATAACGAAGTATTTATAGAGAACCATATTACTTTAGCATATTAGAATGCTATCGTAAAATACCTGAATGATGCTTATAAAATAACTAGGATATTCATTATTCTTCATTATAAACTGCACTTTACTTCATCATATGTATTTTAGATTAATCAACAAAATAGATGTGTTATATTAAGTTGTGTTCTTGTCTTTTTTTATCAACTGTGTGCGCAAAATTATAATATTTGACTTCGTGTGGCATTATTACTATTTTTGCAACTGGCCAGAAACCTATGACTTTCTTCTTTACCTGAGAAAGGTCGTATTATTTTCAGAATATTTGCTTAAACAAATGTTGTCTTACGCCGTTCATTTCTGCGATAATCACGGTTTATTTGCAAATTGTAATGTGGTAATTCAACGATTTGCTATTAGCTTCTTGGCTACTGCCGTTGCCTTAACGATAACAATAAGAGAAGATTCACAATAAATCTTGTATATAACATGATGCTAACATGAGAGCTTAAGATCAGGGTTTTACAGGGCTCTTCTGCTCTGGAATTTTTTTCATTGGATTTATGCCACTATATTTCAAGATAATATGCTATACTAAAACTGTACACCTTACAAAAATTTACTTTTTTCACATTAAAAGCTATTAAAAATAGAAAATAAAATTATTTGACCGTTTAGACAATTCCAAATTTCAGTGAAATAGGTAAAATATGTTTTTTTTAAAAGCAACCAATTACTAACTTTTCTCAATCGCTTCAGAAAAGATGAAAAGACATTAAATTTTTGTTCCTGTTCATTACAACGAATTATCCGTACAAGGAAAGCCGCACGTGCCCTTTCAACCTGTATATTTTATAACCGGAGTTGAGGAAACACACCTCTATAATTATTTATAAGGTAGCCTTTTGTCCTTCCTTGAAAATATGAATAATTTAAAATTTTGCCTTTCTTCTGAAATTTAACTTTAATATTCAGGATAATTAACGCCATGCTGGAGAATCTAAAAATAGCTAACTTTCGTCTTCTTGTGTGTACTCGTTTTATTAATCCATATAGCGTATAATATTCAGCCCTGATATTTTGTGCCGTTTGTTTTTATCTTTGTTTAAAACTATTTATTAAAGAATCTAAAATGACTTTTCAGAGATACTATAAGAACTTACAGGTTGAGATGGTGTATTATCTTTGTTCAAGTTTGTATGTGGTATGTCTAATTATAGGTCTACCCCTTTCATCGTGAATGATGAGAATACTTGTCCGCTGCAGCTGCTGTGTGTCTAATACACTGGCCGTCCCTCGGCATCAGAATCTATAGCCGCATTGTTTCCAATACCTCTTAGTCATGTGCTGCTGACGAAGAATGAGAGCTATAGTGTTTGGATAAATAAGAGAGTAGTTATTTCATCTAAGTTAGCATTAAAACAGGGGTTAACTATTCATAGAATTTCCATACTTTAAGTATAATGTACCTTATGATAAAGGATAGCTATTTGCACCTAAATTTTGTTTTAACTTAATCATTTTCAAGCATTTAATGGGGCCTCACTTCTAAAGCTTTTCGAAACGAGGATTGCAATAAATGAAATGACAGCGCAAATGAGAATGGAGTACAACCCATATCTGTAATCGAATCCAGACCCCCAAATGCAGCATCTGAGGCATAGCAATAGTAGCGTAAAAAGCTTATCTGTTTAGTGAAAGATATTCCTCCTGTGTATCTGCAGTTAGAACAGAAAGTAAAATATAAAATCCTATTTCGGTGAAATTTACAAGTGCGCAAGAACTGGGGTTATTCACAAAAAGTAACTTTCACTTCTGGAACTTTCGATATGATGATATTATTCTATTAAGAAACCAAAGGCTGACAATTATTACGCTATTACATCTAAAAAAGAAGTTTTTCATCCTGAAGAAAATTACCTGTTTCTTCCATACCATATAGGAGCTAACAGAAAGTGGCAGTCCCTCCCCAAATGCTAGCGGTGCACTGAAAATGGAAAAGTCTAAATTAACCGAAAGGTTGCGCATTGCATTTTACATAGAGGGTTATGTACAGTGCGAAACAAATTAAACAGCATATGAGAAGAGGTTGATAATGCAAGTGAAATGCGGTGCAAAACTACATTGGAATTTCGAGAGCATGCACATGAGATACATGATTGTCATTCTAAGGTTCAGTTGGTAAAAGGACTGATAGATTCTTAAGTTTTAGGCGGTTTGGTGGCAGTCACATTGGGCACCAAATTATGAGATTTTTATCAGGCTCCGGCTATGTGCCCCAGGTGGGCACCAGTCTTAAAGCGGTTTGATGTCGTTAACGTCGAGTGGCCTCACTTTGTGATGCCAAATTTTGAAGTGGTTTTGTGGATTGATTATAGTTCGCTTTGGTGGTGTTGTCCACGCTTCAATGACAACAATTTCTCAGGGTGAATACGACTATTTTATTGACTACAGGATTTGTCTTCTTATTTACAACTGGAAACTTAACAGGAGTAATTATCGATAATTCCGGCTCAACAGGACCGGGAGAGGATCTCATTGGTGTAAATGAGCACGCGGTGCGACATTATATACATTGATATTTTATTGTGTTCAAAAGTTAAAAGTTTTAAAGATTAACTGTACAAACAGTGGTTGGCGTCAAAGCTCCAAAAGGATTTAAAAGTCCTTGAGTATATTTAACCTGAATTAGCTGTCCTTTTAAAAAGGAAAGGGGCTTCATACAGCGAACCTCTGTTTACTTCCTCTGAATGGATGTTTTATGAATCTTGTGTTGTTTTTTCTAGCTTCCGTAACAAAACACCAAGGAGCGTTTCTCTATTTGTTGACATACAATTTACAGCTTACAGTTATACCATATTATAAACATACACACACAAGTTATCTACATCAGCAACTACAATATATAAAATATTACGAATATGTTTGTAACTTGAGAGAGAGAGAGAGAGAGAGAGAGAGAGAGAGAGAGAGATAGAAAACACCAATGATGTAAAGCGTGAGCTATTCGAAATGGATAATTCCACTTTCGAGGTCAAATATAAAGAATACGTCAGACTAGTACTGAAAAGGATGATGAGGTTAATTAAAGATCAATTAATGTCCGAAAATGAGTTGCCAATATAGAGAGCATTAATTTAATGACATCGGTACTTTTATCTCACTCTAAAGGATAACGTTGGCATACCTTTGATGCTTGGGCCCACTATCAGAACGTGTTTGTTCAACACCAAACAAATAGAGTTCTTACCATAATAATAACGTTTATAGGAGTATACCCTGGTATTTTCCTGAACACTGCGCGCGGAGTTTGGACAAGGCTACAGTATCTTCAAGTTCGGTAAACAAAGCTGGAGATAAGAGAGTAAATACGTGTGGCCTTTTTGCTTGCCGACGTTAAAGTTAGATTAGTGCGATAATATGCACGCATTGGGGCGTACGTTGGAAATGTCTAACTTTAAAGCTTGGAAATAATTATTTTACCATTAACTTTATAATTAGGTGTTTGAATTTTTGAATTTGAAAGTAGGTTGTGATTGCAGGTTTAGGTTTATAGCAGGAATTCAATGATAATGTTATTCCTTTATTTTATTCTAAGCATATATTTTTGCACGATAATATTCTATCTTAAACCATATCAGGTTAATTCCACTTTTTGTTTACAATACTTTTTTACTCTATCCCTTAAGCATATAAAGTTACACATCTCAGCTCAGAAATTTTCATTATTTTTGTGGTGGTTGGGAGCTAATTTTCTGATTTCAGGGTAGAGCTATACTTTTAAAACTAAATCAGCATGTCTATAAGTTAGGCAGAATCTCACATTTCTGCAAATATTAAGAACAAATGAAAAGCATATTTGTACAATAGGAAAAAAATATATATCTAAAATATCCATTAAAAAAGTAGGGCTTTAAACTTTACATACCTTCTCCATTCACACCGCCACGGGTGGCCGAGGTCTGGGGTTCGAATCCCACCAAAACCATCCTCCCTGAATGAGATCCAGGTATTCTCATTCCCCATAAACGCAAATGCCGGGGAGGTACTTTAAACTTAAGCATGAAACGTTTCCTTCCTTAAAAAATGTTTTCCCAATGTATAATTTCATCTTATGTATCATCAGTGTCATCACCCGTAAAAATGGGTGTTAAACACCATTAAAAAATCCCCATTCACGCGTTTCCCCCCTCTTTGATTACTGCCCCATTCTTCAACTCCATTTTTGTAACCGTGGCCGAGGTAGTTAAGGCGCGGACTCGTGAGCGGGAGGTCTGGGGTTCGAATCCCGCCAGGACCGTCCTCCCTGACTGTCTTTTTTTTTTCTCCAGGTTTTCCTCAGTCCTCATAACTGGCATATGCCGGAGAGGTACCCTAAACTTGGCCTGGAACGCTTCCTTCCTAAAAAAAAAATCCTTTCCCAATATATCATTTCATCTCATAAATCATCAGTATCCACCGCCTGTGGTACCTTAGTAGTGAAAACGGGCGTTAAACATTACTCAAAAAATAATCCGTTTTCCTCTCCTTTGATGTCGCTTTCTTACCCTGTGCCCTGTTGGTCTCAATACATTAATGCAAGAAGATGGTTAAATTAGATAGCCATCTGTAAATCAACGCAGTTTTTGTGTAACTGTTATTTTAAGCACGAACCAACTCGTTATGTGCAAGCATAATTTATTCAAAACTTTCCTGACCAACTATCTTACTTTCACAACTGAAATGTATAGTTTTTATATAAATTAAATTTTTCTGACTAAGCGCAACACAAAAATCACAAGTTAAAAATGCTCACTATTTTAGTAGAGGAAATGTGGGATTTAAACTATCAACAAAATCACTCCGGAAGTTAGTGCAACGAATTTGGTTTTGAAATTTAAAGGAAATCATTTTAAATAAAATATAAAATATTATATATGCTTAATTTGATCTACTAAATCAGATTTTGCTTTGCCGATCAGGAGAAGGACAAATATTTTAGCATCTTCTTTAAAATGAGATTGTAACAGAGTTACAAGAGTTTAAGCACGGATGTTTCAATTCAATGTAAAGCATAATAGAATGAAAATAAGGCTACGTGAAAAACAAAGGCTAAATAAAACAAAACATTAAACTTAATAGAAATCAAGCTATAGGAGCAGATATTACATATTTAATGGCACTTTAGGAAGCATAAAATCACAGAGAGTTATAAGGTCACTTGGAAACAATGAAACGTAACAAAGTATTCAAAACAAATGGGAAATATATAAAAAGAAAACGGAATAGTAGTACGGCAACATCATCTAGAGAGTTTTATTTCAATTTTATCCGATGATTGCATATTTCTAAATTATGGTTGAGATGAAACCACGTTACATTGAGCGTTTGGCGAAGAAATTGCGCTGTAAAAATCTTGAGCAAAGCCAATACAGTATCTAAGGGATTACTCATCTGTGAAACAAGGCAATTTTCTGATAAAGATAACATTATAACTAGAGAGAGAACTTTGGCTCAGTACCTTTAACGTCTCAGTGTTCTAGAACAATGTTGCTGATATACGATTATGGACGGAGTTTGTTGGAAAGCGAAAGGAGGGCAAATTCTCTTTTAGACTGCCTTTCCAAGTATATCGTAGTCTAGTGGAGTGCATAAATGTCTGCCTCAAATTTAAATAACTTCTGTATATTAGAAATTCAGGAAAGCGTAACATTGAACTTGTATTTTCTGAGGCTTGGATATTGGAATTCCTTTTTTAAGGGAACTGTATGTAACATTACTTTTTATGTTTTACATCTCGCGCATAGTGTGCTAAGAAGTATGTTCTAAAGCAAATATGAAGTATTAAAATATAGCACACTCAAAAATTATTCTTAGTTTGAGGGCTTGGGATTGGAAGAAAATATAATACTACACTAAAATGTAATGCGTATGTGTATAGGACCTCATAGACAAATGAGGAATAACAGATGACAAAAAGAGAACACTTTTTTGTTGAGGTCATATATTTGCTCACATTTCCGCACTGGTTTTAGAAACGCATTCCGCATTACGCAAGAAGTGTGCTTCTAAGTCCTTATCCGCTCTGTTACACTGTTGCAGTAGTTTTTTGTTGGTCTGTGTTGCACTTTAGGCCCATCTTATCATTCAGTCTCATTGCATCTAAGTTTCTGTAGTGCACATTCAGTCTGTCATCTCTCTGGCGTTGCAGTCCTACGTAGATATTTTGTTCTTTGTTAATACAGAACACACTTCCGAACCTGATTGACAATGTACCATTTCCTCTGGTCCGGAACATGTGTTTTCAGCATGATGGAGCCCCATAGCACTTCAGCATTGATGTGTGAGAATATTTAATAGCAGTGGGATATCCATTTAACGCCCCTTGATTTATTTTTACCTCTGGGGCATGTTAACAGTACCCTATAGGCCATTCCAATTAACAAAAGTGTGGAACTGATTGATCGAATAAAAAGTTAAATTTCATATTGTCAATTATGGTAACACAATGATTAAAAAGTTTCATAACAAATTTTAGAATTTCATTCCTGTAAAACGTTTTATAGAAGGTCTAGTTTTTCGGACATATAGGTCCTTAACGAAAAGTCAATGAACGTATGTTCATTAAAAACAGAATCCTCTCTGTGTGACATAGTATCATTCATCGAAGTTTTTCGGGGAGTTTCTTACACACTATGTTTTTTAAAAACAGTGTTTCGAGCCAGCATATGTTGTGTACGCGAGATGAAATGATAAATTCGGTAGGGAATTTTTTTAAAGGAAGGAAGTATTCCAGGCCTAAGTATAGGATGCCTCTCCACCTCTCCGGCATATGCCATAATGAGGACTGAGGAAAACCTGAAAACCATCTCAGTCAGAGACGGTTCTAGCGGGAGATGAACCCCAGACTTCTCGCTAACGAGTCCATGACTTAACGATTTCGGCTACACATGGCGGTCTCATTACCTTTCTGTATAAAACATATCATTTTTAGAGCCCTTTTCATCACAAAATTCAAATGAAAACAATCACCGTGAATTAGTATTGATCTGCTTTAAAATGCAAAAGTTCTTCGGTTCTTTTCGTTCACTTTTACGTCTTCCTTTTCTATTTATAATATTGATCAATCTCTTTGGTATTATCTCACCTAGGCTTAATTTTGTTGAATATTTTTCAAATCAGTTATTTACACTCTTTACAATATTTTCTGTAGGATTTCTCATGCTTTCCTCTAGCTGGTGTTACAAATACTCGATCGGGTTTGCATCAGGATATTGTGGCAGTGTTAATATTATATTGCAGCCCCTTATGTCATGGTTATACTAAATGGATATGTATTTTATAGGAGTTTCCTTTTTACCACATATTGGGGGAAAATGTCGCCGACTTAAGTCGCTGTTACTCTGACTGCTGGACGTCGGCGCAGCAACTGCACTGGGTCGGAGGACTGAGAAATTCAAACCGCTACTCTGTGGAACAGTCTCCTTCTTAATTCCTAATGCACACCTAACGCTATCAACAAAAACCCACGCGATATTTCACGCCGTTTTTCTGTCAACTCTTATCATAGGCTGTCGTTAACATCATTTATCTGACATTCTATTTGCTAGGTTTGTCTACTCAAACTATAAGCTTTATTATTCACTCTCAGTTTGATTTCGAATAAACTTCTTCCATTGCGGCCAGCGCCCCATAACTGTGCCCTAAGCGTATTCACACGCTTATTCTGGGTAGTTTCCCCGCCTGAGAGGTATCTGTCCCTGCACTCACGTACCAGAGAGCTCTAACGTTCACTGTCTAACATTGTCAAATAGCCTGCTCGTGACCTGAGCGAGAGAGCGAAATATTCCAGACCATCGTTATACTATTACATACAATTATACAAATTCAACTAGAATAAGTCATTATACGCACTTTGATTAACTCTAAACCCTATACAATCGTAACTCTATACATAACAAATGGGCTATAAAGTTTCTTCAATGAAAAGAACAAAGCAATTATCACACAATTACTGATCATATGTAATGCATGTTAATCACTTAATTACCTTATAATTGATAGTTACCAGGGACGGCTTCAACGCTTAAAAACTCACACACTTTTTATTCTATAACATTATCTTGGATAGTGGCCATAGTACAAGAAGTAATAAATAACAAAAGCTTAATTATAATAATAAAGCTTATTAGAATGCTCAGAGAAAGTGAGAAGTTAAATGATAGAATGACAGATTAATAGTAAAAGAGTCAAAAGCAAACCACTTAATCGCAAATTCAAATTAACAAGCCAAGTAAAATGTAACACCGGAGGTGCAAACAATATAAATTAATACTTTAAACAAGGTAACTGAAATAACAATAATTAGAGAAGCAGAAAAAGGAGTATAAAACATTTAGAATTTCGATTTTTAGTCTGTGAATATCTAAGTGTTTTATATCCTTTTCCCGCCTCTATATATATTTTAAACCGTAAGCGGAAAGTCCGTTTTTAAAAAAATGCTTTCTTAATTAAATGATGACAAAAGTCAATATTTGGTCATGATTAGTCTAGCTGCAGTTTTTCCAAATAGCGTGGAACAGCTACCTGTGTACTTATTCGACTTAAAGACTATGCATTTTGTTGTCAGCAATAAAAATAAATAAATTAATTGTGTTCACCTAAACACAAATGTAGAAAAACTTACAAAAATAAAAAATGTTATAATAACATTAGAATTATTATTTAAGTTTATTTCATTCAAGGACCCTCTTTAACTGCTTTTGTCATAACAAAATCGGCTGAAATATTTTGCTTAGTGACCTTTTCTTTCATGCTTGAGGTTCTTTTACGTGCCGTAAATCTACGACAAGCGTCTTTACTTCCTTTCTGAAGGAAGTGTATTTAGAATTTTTATATCGTAAAAACCCATCGACCCCATCGGCAGGGTTAGTTTGAAACCGCTACTTTAGATCTACAGAGACAAATATGGTTACACTAGACCACCGGGACAACTAAGGTATGAATATAAACCTTTCATTCTAACCCATAACCTTAAAATTGAAAACAAGCAGATATATTGTTAAGTTAAACAGGATTTTTCAAAGTAACGCAATTTATTTTACAAGTGAATGGAAGATTTAAAAAATGCATACAAATGAAAACTTATTTTCTAAAAAGATTTTATTTTATAAATGTAAATCTTTCCGTAGTCATTGGTGCATGAGTTTTGATGTCATTGAAGGAATATTAAAATTAAAACTTGCGATTGGTTTTCACATTTTCTGATAAAGTGCCATCGTTTCTATCACTCTGCACGCTCATTTGTTTTATGGAGAAGTGTTTGTTACTATGCCAGTAACATTTTTATCATAGTAACGTACGCTTCTTTATATATTTGCTAGTGCATGCATTTGGAAAGAAGTTTAACAAAAATAAGTATAAAACAAATTAAAGAGCAGCGTGATAAAAACGAAAATGCTCTTTCAGAAAAAAAAAAAATTAAGATTCCACATAATAAATGTATTTGTTAAGTCATAACTCATGCAACAAAAACTACAGAAATGTTTCCCATTTATAAAATAAGCCCTTCTAAGAAATAAGATATAACAATCTGTGCATTTTGTTCTAAAATGTTCCATCTAACTGTTGTGTCGGTAGTGATGTGAAACATTCCAATGATCGATATTTCATTGTTGCGACTATCATTTAAGCGAACAGACGTCATGTGAAGTTTTCTTTGATTGACTATAGCGGCTCTCTCAATACGCACCAGAAGGGTTATAGCCTTGGGCGCTGCGAGCACTTCGAGTCACTCCGTCACTTCACTTCTTGTGTTTTCTCTCTGAGCTCGCGGAGTGATAGGTTGGTGGGTAAGAAGTTCCAATGGAGAAATGTTTTTCAATAATCAATAGACATTTGAAATTGAGCTTTTTCCATACTTTGGTGATCCCAGGTTTGGTTTTTAATTTGAATGTTTTTTTCTTAAATTACTTTGCTGTAAATGTAAATTATAAACAAGACTTATTCCTGATTTTAAGTGGAAATTTGCTTTTATGAGTAATCACGACAAAGATTGCTACTATACATGGTTAATTGTAGCTTATTAGTTGATATAAAATCAGTATATTTCCTAGCTAACAGAGCAGTATCTTATCTTGTATTCTGGAATATTTTTATACCGTATGCTCTGTATATAAAGAAAATGTGCATTCAAATGTCTCAAATTATTGTTAATATTTCTTTGCCTTTAATGTTGCAATTTTCATGTAATTAAAATTATATAAACTTAAATTTTTGAGTTTTTTTTGTAATATACGGCATTTGTTTGACATTTATCATAACTGTTGAATAAATGCTTTTAAAGTGGGTAAATCCTTGTTTGCATTTAACAGACACACAATATTATAGTAATTTAAAAGGTCTGTATGACAAGTTAAGAGAGACAGTTATCTATGTCATAACCGACGATGAACAAGCAAAGAAGTACAAATGGCAAATATTTATTATTATTATTATTATTATTATTATTATTATTATCGCTTAAAGTGTGCGATATTCATACACCGGGCTTTTGAATATAATCCATAGAATGCACAGAATGCACATGTCACAAGCTGGTTGACTGGCCACGTTCATGACACTGCCCATTCTCAAGTTGACTGTCGGTCCTGGTGCTATATTGGTAACCATACTTGCCTCCTAAACCCAAGATCGCGGGTTCGATCCCGGCTAGGACCGATTGATTTTTTTCGGGCGTAAAACTCCTGAGTATGGCTTCCTTAGCAAGAGAAGTAAAGCCGTGGGCCCCGTGTCATAGATTTACGGCACGATAAAGAACCTCAAGCCTGAAAGTAGAGGCTTTTGAGTAAAATTTGTCGGCCGTTTCACAGCCTGATTTGAATGGGACACTGATGACCTGAGATGTTAAAGAGAGTGCGTAAATAAACCAAATAAATAAATCAAGATGACTGACGCAGATCATCCTTAATTAAAGCACTTGCACCTCTTCTTTAAAACCGAAAGTCTTCCTGAACCTGAGGAACCACACATCAAAGTGCCTCTCTTACAAACGCCAATATCATCTTTCCTGCCTTGCTCTTTCGAATGATATTCTCTATGAATACAACATTAATGTCTCGAGCCGCCCCTGCTGCTTTTGATTTCTGTTGAAATCAAACAGAGTGTTAATATTTCTTCTACTTCACACTTTAACTTATTTAGTCCATAAATAGCTCCATCTTTCTTCAAAACTGAAAAAAAAAAAAAAAAAAAAAAAAAATCAGGGCATATTTGCAAGCCCATAATATTTTCGCTTCAAATGAGAAACAAAATTCCAACGCCGCAGTGTTGCCATGCCGAAAACGAACGTCACTAACTTATGCATTAACCTAACATGATTGCAAGTTTAAATTCCAAAGTACAAAAATAGAATGAACATATTTTTTAGAGAAGCAGTTTTGATAAAAATAGTGCACAGGCATCAAATGGTTGTAAGCACAGTAAAGCAGATGGCAACGAACAAGAAAGATAAGAATAGGTAGTGGGTGTCTAGTGAGGGGTTATTTTTTATGTGAAACTGGAAATGGAGCACTTCTAAAATTGCTATTGTCAGGTTTTATTGTCACAGAGGGATTCTCAGAGCTGCATCACGAGACGTGAGAAGTTTTCCAACTATTTATTTATTGAATTTCTTTTATTGGTCGTAACAATTTAGATAACTGGATTACTGCAAGTTTCTTCGGGGCCTGTGCAACACTAACTAATATTGTCATTAATTAAAGTCTAGGAAATGCAATCAACAATACAAGAATAAATTAGGAATTAACACATTTTCTTTATTCTAACCTATAAGTTAATTATCAATATTTAAATTATCATAATAGACTAAAATTGTATTTAATAATATATTAAACACTATTTTATGGTATAAACTTAATTAAAATAAATATTGATGACGTAAACAAATCAATAAAATGTTTCATAAATAATAATAATAATAATAATAATTATAATTATAATAATAATAAAATCTGAAAGGTACCTTGTTTCCTATTCCAGACGTACATTGCAAACGCCTACACATTATTTCTAAATTACCAAATTACATTCTTACATTATAGATGATACTTATACATAGTTTACAGTTACAGATTTACTAAAATAATAAAAATAACAAATTTGATAAATAACAAAGTTACATTCCCTTCAACTACTTCCTAATTGCCGGAAACCAGCAATATTCGAGTAACTGGAAACCAGCTATTACTTCCACTTAATCTTTAACTCTAAATTATTAAACCACTATTCATGGGTAACCGGTAGAAACTGTTCTGGTGACTGGTACATTTCTTACATACTTTTACTTTACTACTGATACTCATTCGTATATATCTATTCCTGTCTATATTTGTATACTACCATGTATAGTATATCTACTGATCGTATATGTTTCTTTATTTTCCATATTATATCATATCATCTTTCTATATTGCATATTTTTATAAATATGTTCGTGTAAATTTCACACTTAAATCTTATATTAGCTAGTTTTTTCAACGATAATTATATTCTTTGTTTGCGAATGTAATTGATATTTATCAATGCAACATTTACCCTATCAATTCATTATTTTCACATCGTTAACAACAGCAATAATAATATCAATAGTAGTGTATATTATAATTATAATAGTTATGCTAACAATTTTTATTATATTTTACCTACTTCTTCTTTATTTCTTCTTATTCTTCACTTTTTCGCCATATCATTTTTCTACAATCACTTTACCCTACTGTCATTCTATATACACAATTTTTTGTTAAATCCTATAAAAAGCTCCCTTTCGCAATACCGCTACACTTTACACTTCTCTATTGCATTTGTTTATTTATCCTTTATACCAAGTTTAAAACTATTCTTACAAATTTCACCACTAACTTCACTTCACCCCACTTCTCCCATATCTACTACACCGTTACACTACAATATATTATGCCCCTCTTAATCTTTATTATACTTTTCCTCCATTCTTCTTAAATAAGATCTTCTAACTCCCATCCTCTGCATCTTCACTAAGGCCCCCAACAATTCCTGCTGCCTCATCATATTCTTTCCCTCTTCCTCTTCTTCTCGCCCTACATTCTTTCTTCTAACTGTAGGTTTGTTTATTATATGACTTGTTCCACCTCTTCCTCTCCATCTCCATCATCTTCCTTTCCTTCTTCTAACGTGATTCGAGTCAAGTTTTCATTGTGAATTGAATGGTAAATAATTTTTAAAAACTGTTTCATAAAGTTAGAATGCTTATAATTAAATTGTAGGTTATGTGATTTTACGGCAAAGTTTCCAACATTAAATCATAATTACTCATCTTTTTAGTCAATTTATTGTTTCAGATAAAACTAATAAAATTTTGCGATATTAATATTTCATGGAGATAAATGTTTTTCGCCAGATCATTCCAAGTATAAGGGGTTGCTGCACAAGTCATATCCTTCAAGAGCCTCGATAAATTAAAAGTTCCCATACATAAATATAGAGAACAGGATAGAAATATGCTTCTAATGGCAAAACTCTCATAAACTCGGGTTATTAAAACGTAGGTGCAATACGTGTCTCATTGCGTTGAAATCAACTAGACGAGTTGTGGGGAATGATATGTAGAATATCTCTGAAAATTTAAAAGGTGCACACAATGTGAGAGACATCCATTATAAAACAGATATAACGATGATAATATTGGATTAGCCACACCCTGAGATTCGACAATGAAAAAGCAGGCTTTGAACTGGAACCTCCCTGAAGCTAAAGACGGAGTAGAGCAAGACATATATAAAACAGGATGAAGATTGTGAAGAATGGAAAAGCTGTAGAGATCAAGAAATTGGCTGCTCTATTAGAGTCGGACAAATGCCTATGTTCCAGATTTAAGAAGCTATCTGCGTTGTGTGGTATACTTTCAGTATCAAACTATGAAGTACATAGCATAGGTCAGTTGTACTGATAGTTGTTAAGGCAATCTTCATCGATCTTTCCTTGGATTAGTTGAAATATTTCGTTGAAAATCGGTCATAAATATCGTAATGTCACACTAAACAATTTCACCTAATAGGAAGATGGGGCAAGTTGGCTCACTACAAACTGAAGATAGACATACTACGAGATGCCAGATTTCTCCGGGGCACGGGAATCAGCATTGGAGAGGATCTCAGTCGACGGGTAAGGAAGGAACACAACTTCCTGAAACGACACATTTTTGGGGCAAGAAGAAAAGGATGCCATGCAGTGCTTCATTTTGATAAACTAAGCATCGACGGAAGAGAATGGAGTCAGTACGAACTGAAGGGAATAGAGTAACCAGCTGAAGTCGAACCAGCAGGGAAGTGGACAGCTAGCAACGCAGTGTTAGGATGGAGGGATCAGAAAGTGGAGAGGACAAATCTTGGACCGAGAAAATCCACTAACAGAGCAAGGGGTCAGTCACCGGAGCAGAACAGAAGTGAGTAAGAGCCAAGGCGAGAAGTGAGGGGAGTGGAGCAGTACCAAGGCAGATAAAGGCGTCGCTACTTGAAAGTAGGTCCATAAGACTCAGCTTCATAAGAATACAAAAAGTAGAAAACCGCGGGTTTGGAAACAATTGAACTATAGCATAGGAACAGTAGGACCCATCCTCCTTTCTGAGAAACGCACCTGGAATATCGAGGGATTCAGAAAGAATCAGGGACAGGCTCCTTCTTCAAAAACTTGGATGTTTAACGGAGACATAGAATGGTGATCATGTGGAACTTATGAACCTTCATAGTTTTAGTAAGGGGCATGAATCATGAGGTAAAATAAGGCGATAACCAGGGAGACTATCGCTTTCTTTCCCGTCTGAGATGGGAGCTTACGATACATATCTAAATTATCTAAATTTGGAATTAATTTGGTTCGGGGAAAATAAACTTTTCACTGATTGGAATTTATAATCAGCCAGCAGTGTCCAGACATGCTAACCTTAACTTCTATAGTGACATATCAAAGACCTTAGTACAGATACAGGAACAGAAATCCAGGAGCGCATATTGTGATCATGGGGGACTTCAACTGGCAGAGGGGAGGGGTGAGGAAGAAAAGCGCAGAGCTCGACATAAGAGCAAATATGGAGTATTGAATACGAAAGGCAGGAAATAGCTGGCATTTTGTGATGCTTTCTCCTTGAAGATTGTGAATAGAAAATATGGCTGCGATTTGTAAAGTAAACTTATATTAATAAATGCAAACGGTGGCAGTGTAATTGACTTTGTGCTGGTCAGTCAAAATTTAATAGGCTAAGTTAGAGACTTCTTGTTTGGGTGACATCACTGCCCAGTCATGCTGGAACTGTCAATAGGAATGAATGTAACACATATGCTATGGAAGGGTAGGAGAGGGGGAGAGTCAGTTAATATACAGGTATACAGATGGCAACTAGTGCAATTGGAAATAGTTCTGGATAACATACGGGCGGGTTTGGAGGTCTGTGGAATCTAGACACCTGAGCAGTTAACGAATGTATCAAGTAAATCCGCTGTGACAATGATATGTAGTAATAAAAGAGAAGGACAAAAATCATCAGGGTGGTATGATCAAGAATGTATAAATGCCAAGAAATAAGTTGAAAGTGCACTGAAAATATTAACAAGGGTAGGAGGGGATGGAGAACTTTGGGATTTTACTCAGAAGCTAAAAGAGCTTGAAGAATTTTGCTGCAAAGAAAGCAACCTGGAGGGAAAGAATAACAGAGAAAATTCGGCAAGAAGTGGGGGAGGGAATACCACAAGGATCTGCCAGGTGATCAAAAATTCGAGGAGAGAGCTCAGCATGCAATGAAATTTCGACAGAGATATGGATGAACATTTAAGAGTAGTGCTGGAAGAGGATGTTTGGGTGACCGAGGGATCTAAATACCAATGCTAAACACTGCGATGTCTATGGGGAAAATAACAAAGGTAATAAGATGCCTAAGTTGCGGGGGCGGGATGAGCTACCGCCCGAGTTGTTACGGGTGACTGAGATCGTTAAGGCGCAGACTCGTGAGCGGGAGATCTGGGGTTCGAATACCGCCAGGACCATCCTCCCAGACTTAAATTTTTTCCAGATTTTCCTCGATCCTCATAAATGGCAAATGCCGGGAGATACCTGGAACGCCTGGAACGTTTTCTTCCTTAAAACGTCCTTTCCCATTATATCATTTCATCTCACGTATCACCAGTGTCCATCGCCTGTGGTGCCTCTGTAGTAAGAAGGGGCGTTAAACACTATAAGAAAACCTGAATTGTTTAAAGCAGCCTCATGAACTGAAAGTTTTGGTTTGGTGTTGCTCGGAATATTTAACAATATATTTAATAAAGGGAAATACCCAGCCTGTTGAATTACTGAAATTGAAAATCCAATTCATTCCATACCAGGGGAAGGGTTCAATTAAAATTACAGACTGCTATAGGTCACGCCGGTTACGGGAAAATTTATGACTGAGTTTTTTTTTTTTTTTGAGTAGTGTTTAACGCCCGTTTTTACTACTGAGGCACCACAGGCGGTTCTGAGTTTTTAATGAAAGAATAAAAATATGAGGAACAAAATTTCGCAAAATTATTGACAATGCATTAATTTTGGAGACATCAAGACTTAAACAAATGGATAAAATTGCACATCGCTTTTGTCTATCTCAAAAACGTATTTGATTCCGTTAATCGGGAAACATTATGGCAAAAATTATCTACGAATGAAGGGGATGTGAGCAAAAATTATTCGAGCACTACAGATATTGAGAAAGGCGCAATTCTGGGTTAAGTATGACAATAACAGAGTATCGGGTAGTTTTGCTTATCGGAAAGATATAACGCAGGGTTACATTCTTTCATCCTACTCTTTCATCTTTTTACTGACGACATAATCGAGACATTGCTACAGAAAATGCGGCGCCACCTAGAGTGACAGATATAACGGTACCAGCTCTGACAACATGCTAATTATTTCTACTAACATAGACACCCTACAACTTGGACTAAACAACTGTGATAAGTGGTTACTTACAATGAATAAAAGTAAAATAAAATTATGATCTTCAAAAATGGAACTATTCATAGCAAAGCAAAGACACGGACATATGCAAGGACAGTGACTCCATAACGTGAATAATTTCGTGTACCATGGACATTCTCGATGAATGCAGGGTGGGCGAATAACATTGAAGCGAAGCAGAATTCTAAACGTGCCGGAAGGCCGTTAGAGACAATGTTACAACAATGGTACAACAGTACGATCTACAATGAATTTGGGGTCAAATTTTTTGGTTGATAACGAACAGAGAAATTGGATAGGTTGAGGACGCGTTATCTGAAAGGTACTTACAGAGTGGCGAAGGGTACAGCAAATTGCGAAATCCTAAGGAAAGTTGGTGCCTATAGTGCTATTATAGAATGCAGAATCCGAGCAGTGAAGTACCGGCTACGAAATATTCAAACAGTAATTAGGTCATCCCCTACTATCAGCAGCTGGGTTTCATAGTTAAGAAGGGTTCTGGAAAATATAGGAATGAATAACATTTAGACTGTAGATCGGCGAAACAGAACGGGGCTAGGTGGAAAATTAAAAACTCTCGAGAGATATTAATAGATAATTGACTCTTTCGGAGTGTGCAGAAAAGGTTTCGCTGGAAATACAACTGGAGTTGAAAATCGGGTGGGGTATGGAGCGTTACATCCAAACATTGGCCAAACTTAGCACGCTTCCTAACTAAGCCCCGCATTTGATTTAGGTTAGGCGCGTGGCGGGTAAGCAAAGTAGCATAGAGGATAAGAGAATATGCCCTGGTCGGAGAAAGAATCTAGGGATCATATTCTGGCGTACTGCAAGAGGACGGAAGAAGGGAGCAAAACATATCTACCGGGCCCATTTATTAACGGGGGGGGGGCGGTGGCAGTGCTGAACTTCGCTGGTCCATATCGTTTTACACTTTAAAACCATGTGAAATTCATTCAAGTATAAAACAGCGAATTACTCTATTTTTCAAAAATAAGCGGGAAAAATTAGAATTCTTGCAATCTATAAGTATTTAAAAAAATACACCGAATTTTTAGAATTATTCTTATTCTTAATAGTGAAATTAAACATTAGAAATTAATGATATACTAGTAATTAAGTGACATATATGGCCACTGATAAACCTATAATGTGTGGGATTGTTGATATCTTTAAATCTTTTAAAATGTAAACATATTTATGGACTGAGCCCATGATATCACTTTACATCTACTAAAATAGAAAGAACAGAAAGGTTCGTTGTACTTTGGTATTTAAAAAGAAGTTTACATCTGGCAATAATACAAAAAGATGTTATCATTCAAAAATAATTACAATATACTAAGCAAAAATAAGTAAATAAATAATATACATTATGCAATTGAAAGTTCCATCGATTTTCAGTCCATATTATATTAAGAATTAAAATAATGATGGATGACGATTTAGTGACTTTGAAATTTAATTTATATTTAATTGTAAAAACAAGTAACGCAAAAGTTTTCTGGAGGTTGTTACAAAGTGCTCGTACATACAAATATAATTCTCATACACATATTAGATTAATATTTCACAGTTGCTATCTTCATGACAATGGTTTTTCAAATATAAAATATATATATCGTTATAAATACAGTTTATATGTTGAGTTAATTTGTTTGTTTATTTTGAAACAATTGGGAGAAAATTGAACGATAGAGCGATTTTAAATTTTGAGTTTCAGATAACCCCCCCCCCTTCCCCATTTCCAATAGTCTGATTTCACTGATTTTCAGAAACCATTTTTCTTGTTTTATTTCATTGTCATGTATAAAGTTACCTGAGATAAAACAAAAATTAAACCCGCTAGTGCAATTTTTAAATTTACGACCCCACCCTTTAAATTTTGGTTTTAAGGTATACCCCCAATTCGTAATGGTTGGATTTCCCTGATTTTCAGATTACAATTTTTTATTATTTTAAATGATATATACAGAACTTCCTTGCGATGATATAAAAATGATGCCGTAATGGCGATTATTAAAAATGTTGGGTTTCAAATAATCTCCCATATCTAATAATCAGAATTTCACTGACTTTTGGAAACTAATTTTCTTATTTTATTTCATTGGCATATATTGAGTTTCATTGAGAAAAATAAATATTGCGGCCGATATGCGATTTTTAAATTTTTTCTTTGATTAATCCCCACCCCAAATAGTTCAATTTTGCTGGTTAAAGAACTCGATGAATTGTTTCTTATTTGATGATTATAATCCGAGTTTCGTTTACAAAAAACAAAAAGTGCTTCCTCTAGAAAGTTAACCGACACACATATATGCACATTTATACATTTTTTCATGCCTAGTAAGTAGGATGGATTTTTCAAGAATTTTTTCAAGATCATTTTCTTTGGTACAACCGCATTCCTTCCGAATTCGCTAAAAACGATAACTTTTATCAAAAAAAAAGTCAAAAGAAACGAACCTGCAACATTTTAATAATAGTCAAAATATCTTATGACCACAATGATCACAATGTATCGATCATAACATAAGATTGAAAAATCTTCAAAATCCACTTACATAGAGCACTGCGACCGAGATCATCCAGTTCTTCTTCTTCTTCTTCTTCTTCTTCTTCTTCTTCTTCTTCTTCTTCTTCTTTATGGATGCTTTGTATAACCATTTGTAAATCTCATAGCATAGTGGTAGTTGTAAATGAGAAACATCTGTGCGCCATTTGAACGCATTTTATGAAAATAATTTGTACCGTTTACTGTTTTATAATTTATTGGTATTTTACTTTAAGGTTTAAACCCCTTACCCTTCTGTATTATCAAAACCTTTCTAAGGTTGCAGCTAGAATGCGGTTGTAGCTAGATACCTAGGGTAATAGTTTACTGTTTAACTGTGAAAAACCAAAAATACCTAGATATACTGGTTTTTTTTTTATTATTCATACCAAATGCTGTTGAAAAACGCTTGGAATATTTCTAAATTAATAATAAGTAAAATATTTGAATTAAATATTCATCCAAATGTACTTTCCAAATTTTTACATAAAATTAAGATCAGTTAAGATTAGGCAATTTACGTAAAAAAACAATAAAAGCAGGGACGATAGAGGAGGGGGGCTTGTATAACATGCGAAGAGGCAAGAAAGTAACGATATACCAAGAGAGGGAGAGATGTTTATGCTGTCACTTGTTTGGAACCTAATAAAATATAATTGGAATAAGATTATAAATAGCTTATTTTCGTCCCAGAAACTTGAAGCCCTTGTTAAAGCTCTCCGTCTTAAAACGCTAATGATGTCTTACTTCGAATATAAATCTTGCAAACACAGCGAAGGAAAATAGTTATCGAAAAAGAATGCGCTGACCGTCTACTTAGAATGGCAAACCTTAGGAAGTAGATCCAGTGAAACCGACAGCGAATATGTGGTTGGGGATGAGGGAGATATCAAGTGAGGCGGAGGATAGGAAGAACAGGGGATTCTAAAAGTTTCAAGAAGAGTGTGAGAAACGACGAAATGCTGAGGGAAGTAGAAAAAGAAATGCTGAAGGGTATAAACGTGATGTGGAAGAAGAAATCTCTGCAGGAGTTCCAAGATTTCGAGCTGCGTCCGTCAGAAGAGGAAACGTAGAAGACCCTCTGCGCTTCTGTCAGTGCTACCAACTTAGTAATGGGTTTGCAGTCCTTAGAGATGTTTGCAGTTAGCACATTCCAAGGAACAAAACGCCAGATTCATGAAAGTGCGATTTTGACTGTGGTGGATGGAAAAAGATTTCGTCATTGATTGAACACTCCCCACTTAACAGTTCCGACGCTGTCCTAAACACTGGTTGTTATATCTTAAAAGAATGGCAGTATAATTTTGTTACTAAGTATTCCCCATATATACCTACGTTTATGGGTTATAAGTAATTAAATATGTGAATTGCAAATGAATTATGTAGAATAAGGTATATGGATTGCTAGATTATTAAATAAGAGCATGATCTGAAAATTTCTGGCCCTTGACCATAGGACGTCATGCAATTGGCAGGATAATAGATTTTTTTACCTTTGCACATTTGTCTTAAGCATTCATTTGAAATATCAAGTATTGTTTCAAATTGTTTATTTAATACATATTTGTAAAACTGGAGTGGGTGTTCCATAAAGTGAATAAAATTGAATATATAAAATGTTAAAATTATTTCTATAAGATATTTAACGTAAAGCAAATTCATACCAATTTTATAAAAGTTTATAAAGCTTTTCTTCTTTCATTTTCAGCTATTAAATATGACCTGCTGAATTTAAACATCATACTCGTATTGAAAATTATCATCCGAAGAACGTTCAACAGTGCAATAGGTGCAGAATTTCTTGTTCCAATATGTGTATGATGTTAGATAATCGGCGAGTGCATATGAAAAAGATTTGCGCAAGAAGGGTGCCGCGCGTGCTAACAGACGATAAAAACCCATTCTTATTAAAAATATCACAACAATAGAGTGTTTTAACAGCAACAGTAACTTTAACTTTCTTTTTGGGTAGGGGTGTTTTACGTCCCTCATTACAATAGTCTAAAGAGACAGGGTAAGGAAAAACTCCAGAAAACACCAGCAACTGATCTTCCGGAATATGAGCACGGGAACTACGGAGTTTCAGGCAGACATGCTGACCACTAGACCATGGAGGTGTCTATATGAGACTTGTATTTACCATTATACACCAGAATCGAAACAGCGGCCAGTGTACAGAATCAGTTATTTAATGTCAAAGAAGCTAAGGTTACGCCATTAGTGTTTTGGGACGCTACATTAATTACTTATCTTCTAAAGGGTAAAACCATAACCGGAGAGTACTATTCCAATATTTTAAAGCAATGTTTTGTGATTAAAGACTCGGTTTGCAGAGAAAAAAGATATTTAATAAATATAATAAATCTGCTCACAGTGGCTAGAGATAATAAAATTGAAAGATTTAAAGCGAGAATTTTTAGAACATGCAGCCTACTTTACAGAGTTGCCTCCCTCTGATTTTCATTTTTTTACAAAGCTTGAACTTTTCCTCAATTTTCATCAGATCAAGATTCGATTGCAGCAAACTTTCACTTTATGGTGTTGAGTTAAACATAAATAGGGTATGTACATAAATTTATATGTCACATTTCTAATGGCAGCGTCTATGTCATTTCGGAAACCAACCATTTTCGCAAACAGGTAATTATTATATAAACGTGGTAACTGTAAAACTATATTCTATTTGTGGGGTTAATTTAATGTACAAACGGAACTATAATTATCTATCTATTTTTTTACTTATGGTTGCAAGGAATAATGAAGTTTTCAATATCTTCAAGAGAGGAAAAAAAAAATTGCTAGTTTTTAACAATTGGAGTAAGATATCGACAAGTGTCTTTTTGCAAATAATAGTTTCTGGGCATGTTGTGTATGCAGTTATAATTATTATATAATTAATGGTAGTATTCGAAATGGAAATTATGCTTTGGTTGAATAATATTTAATTTAAATTCCTCTCTTTTGTTATCTCTGTTCTAAACCACAGAATATTCTGTTCTGCATTATAAAAATAAGTGTAATTCAGTGTTTTGTTGTAATACAGTTGCCAGTTGCAATGTAGTTGGTAATTCGTTTGTAGTAATTCGGAACATGTTAATTTCTGATATATTAGTTTTTTTTTTTTTTTTTTTTTTTTTTTTTTTTTTTTTTGCTGTATTAATGTGTATTTTTTGGGGGAGGGCTTAATTTGGACATTGAAATATTTCATAATACTTTTTCGAATTATCAACGTGCACCTATTTTGAGGGTAAAGGCAAAATACTTTATAATCTTCAACAAGAAATAGAATTTCTCCAAAATATCTGAACAGGTAATTTAAACTGTTGCTAAGTGAAAAATTCATAAAGAAAAAAAAATCGACGTTCTCAAATACAGGTATTGCTTAGAAACAAGTGTGGGCATCTAAGATAAGCATTGCAAAATATAATTGTGATTATGAAACGTCCACAAGAATGCTCATGAAAAAAGAGCACATTTTACAATTTGTGCTCTCTGGAGTTCACCAAATAGCACAGAAATACTGCAAAAGTCTTGCATATGGAAATCTGTATAAGAAGCATTAAACGAAACAGCAATAGCGAAATGGGAAACGTATATCTACTTATTATCCGCTTTGAATGAATGAAAACATATGAAATTACTTGACAGAAGATTAGGCTTTGAAATTTAAAAAAAAAAAAAAAACAAAAAAACTATGGATTTTCTCCAAATGTTTACGATACTATAAATATTGAAAATTATAATTTTCTTTATAGTCATTAAATATAGATTTTTTTATCAAAAGTATCTTTTTTAAATTAATACTGCAAATGTAAGAACACCTTCATGCTCCCTCCTCTCAGATAAACACTCAGTATGCCATTGAAATTTTACGCGAATGTTTGAGATTCCCATTAAATATTAAGAATATTCTTATGACAGTAGGCGTTAGTAGGGAAGGAATGTAATATTGAAAACACGTCTTTATATCTTACATTTTTTTCTGCTACTAATTAAAACCTTACTTCATAAAATGAACTTAATGTTTAATAACGATCCTAGAAATATCCAAAAGTTCAGTGGTATACTAGCTATAGTTTTTGAGAAAAGAGTTCGTCTTTTTTATGAATTATTTTAAAAGTTTGCTTCACGTAATAAATTGTAAAAACAATCTATAATTCACATGACGGAAAGTCTATTGATATAATAACGCCCAAGCGTGGTTGTAGATATTATAACAATTTGAAGAAAACACATCCATTTTAGATCTTTAAAAAAGTAACACCTGATGAAGAATGCGGACACATTTCCTTAAAATTCACTAATAAATTAAATAGGTTGTTTAAATAAACTATGAATGGTAAGCTACAATCCTGTGTTAATATAAATAAAATGAATTCAATTATTCTGAGCATATTTCTCGACCTGTAAAATGTGTAATCCAATCCAAATGTGTAATCCAATACGCTTCGTAATGATAGCTTTGTAAATTATTACAAGCTACTAATATTTCTTAAGATTCCAAGTATACTGAGGCAAGAAATATAATAATTATAATTCTTGTTAATACTGGAAAGATACCGTCTTCTTCGTGTAATAAGGTTAAGGAGACACGTTTTCTTTCACGAATACTGTGATTTCAAGAGTTGAACGTGTTCATTTGCCTTTCCTGTTACTCAGTGTTCCATCTCTCTCTATTTCATTAACGGGTTTCTCATTCAAATTAAACTCGGCAGTGACAATTGCATGGTAAGAGTATTTCTTCCCACCCTTTTTCTTAGCGTATATATTTTACATGTACTTAAAGTGCGCCTGTCGGGAGACGAGAATAAAGTGTAGAGAAGTGTGTTTTCAGAGAGGACCAAGATATTTGAAGAACAGAGGCCGTAAATCTCGAGAAAACACGAAATGGGAATCGCTCTCGGAGTAAAGAATAGAGAGGAAAGGGAAACACAAGTTAAAAAGCAAAAGAGACAGAAGCCTTTCTGTGGAGTAGGGGCCAAGGGAATGAAGATCTCTTCTTCGTATTTACACATTTTGTAACTGACCTACGTCGCCTATCAACACACAAGGTATGTAAACTAATATAATGAACTGGGCCCACCAAACAATTTGGTAGTAAAGTCAATTGCATATTTTGGAACAAACTAATAAATATGTGCTAAATTTCACTAAACATTTCAAAAAAATTGTATCATTTTCATAAATAAAATTCTTTATAACAAAACTTTTATTACAATCAATATTAAAATGATATTCAACAAATATCCTTTCCGAATAATATTAATTAATTAGCCTCGTTATACTATGCTGTTATTGGGACTATTTTATCACTGAAAACGCTCTTCTATTTAAATGTTTTAGGTTCCCTCATAATATCAGGGCTGGAAATAAAATAGCTGCAACACTATCATCACGCTGTTAATGAACATGTGAGGGTGTAGTTGTTCTCATTTAAGTCGAGAGGAATGTGAAATCTATTCAACACGCTCATATTATCTCTTAACAGACGAATACGAGGCTGTCGAATAGTGAATATGGAAGTTTGAGTCGGCAAAGATACAGCTGTGACTAAGGTACGTTGAGATGGCCGAGCGTATGCCGAAGACTGCGAGGATAGGCTGGTCACTTAAATATTAATATACAACGTCTAATTCTTTCAAGTAAAGAGATTTATTTACAGAAGTATAGAATGATGAATACAGAATAGTTGGAGAGGCAATTGAGATTTTCTCTAAGTATTCTAAAGTCCCCAGGAGAGGAGATATTGGAGGTCAATGATGGTTAAAGAAAGCTGCGTATCATGAGATACACATGATAGCTTGTCTATACGATACGAAGTGGTTGTGCCCGCTCAGATGGTAAATCTGGGAACATATATATTCTGTCTAAAGATAAGAGGGTTGAGGCAGATATGTCATAATTAAGAGCGTCTGGTTCTTGATTCCGGATGGTCGTAAATTAGTTATTATGGGATCTTATTTGTTTAAGAATGATCTGATTCTTATAAGGAAACAAATAAACATGCCAAATATTTCCAACATTTCCTTTCTTTGTAGAGCTGCTACAGAGAACATTTAACTTATCTCTTTAGAACACTTGTGTCTTAAGTAGGAGCAGATAGGCAGAAATAAAGAAATCGGATTATGATGCTAATTAACGTAAGAAGACGATTATCTTAATATTCTGGTCAAAGGTGTCTTCTATATAAGGGAGGAGAAGTGAATCACGGTTATCAGCGGCGTCAGTGGCGTATTGCCGTGGCACTATGTCGAGGGTTCTAGAATAAATTGTTTACTGCTTTTGAATAATTTTTCAGCCTTTCGAAGAAGTTCAGAATTTCAAAGAATCGTTTTCCGACACCAGCAATAAATATATCTGAATTAATAAATATCAATGTGCTGCAGCTTTTCTGTTAACTCCCAACCATAACATCTACTACATTTCTGAGAATAGAATTTAGTATCTGATCGTGATCTTTACAATAATTGTTCTCAGAATGCAAAACACCATGCTTTTGTAAAAGCTCAGCCAGTAAGAAAGTTAAAAGAATTTTACATAATTAGGTAACAGAGTACATTACACTAACTGCTTTAGCGTCACATTCATGACATGACAATGATGTGCAACACATGGAATGCTAACGTTCGCTCTCTCGCTCCCTCTGTAAGGATAACCAACCACTCGTTCGTAAAATGAAAATTTCCGTGATGCATTAACCTGGCACGCAAGGGAAAAATCGCGAAGTGCAAAATTCTTAAATTGCATTACGACAACACCTTGTGGTGGCTTAATTATACTGGGTGTTCAAATTTATTCGGGCTCTACCACCAGTCATTGAAATGACTGACGTCACTTCCGTGGAATAAGTTCGTATCAATATAATCAATCGATTTAGTTGTAAGATTTCGCTGTTGGGAATGCGCTTCGAAGAGGAAAGATTGGTTTCTTTATGGGCGCTAAGGTTATTGTCATGTCGTAGTCATTTTGTTTACAATGTGGCTGGTTAGTTCTTTAACCACTCGCTGGTTGCAGTATCATACTCTGGGAGCCGATAACCATTCAAGGCAAGTCCTGCTGACTACCATTTACGTCATCCTTTCGAACTGACTTCCGGGTACGTCATAACAAATTTGAGCTATTTTTCGTTCAATCTGTCAAAAGAAATTTGCCTTTCGCGGCCTGTGTCAGTTATATGTAGAAAAATTCGCGGTATGCAGGCCGTGGTTTACTGAACTCTCTTCTGAGATGTTTCCGCAGACATTTTCAGTAAAAGGGACTAGGTCGAAGTGTCCTGTATTTTGTATTTTTTGTAAGGTGCTAATGAAATATGAAACAGGCTGTTACTGCGTATTGTATGGCTGCCATTAAGTTTTGACATAGAAGCAATAAAACAAAAAGGAAAACAGGGTGGAAGATTGAAAAGAATGAAGAACATATATAAAGGAAAATAAAAATATGTTTATATTCTTTTAAATATACAGGAAAAATAAATAAATATTCTATCAATTGTCTCCTGTGAAATTTGTCTGATTTCTGATTCTTGTTAATGTGTAAAGTTAAAAATTTGCTATGGTCGAGATATAATTGAACGTTGTCAACAGAAGGAGATACTTTCTTGAATCGCAGCATTGCCATAGATGAAACGTGAGGTTATGGCTATGATACAATTAAAATGCCAGTCGATTAAGTGGCAGCACCCAAGTTCTCCACTCTCAAAATAATTGCAACAGTTTCTCGGTAATATGAAAGCCATGCTTCATGTTGCCTACGACTGAGGTGGGGTCTTGCTTACACATGCTGTGCCTGAAGGGCCATTTGTTAATGTGGCTTATTATAAGAACTTCATGGAACACACGTACAATCTGCAATTTCAGGCAAGAGGTCCAAACATCTGCAAAGGCAGCCGATTAATTTACACGACAATTTTACCGTCAAGCAGGAGCTATTCCATCACTCTTCCGATTTTGATTTTTGATTTGCTATATTTACGGACGGTCTGTAACATCTCAGTATACCATTCAATTCAGGGCGTATAACAGACAACTTTTGCTCAGAGATCTCTTTTTTCAGGCTTGAGACTCGTTATTCCTCGGTAAATCTATGACACGGGATCCACGACTTTACTTCCCTTCCGAAGGCTTTATGCCGGAAAAAATTTATCAGTCCTGGCCGGGGTCCAACCCGGAATCCTGGGTTTAAAAGACAAGTATGGTTACCACTACACCAACAGGACCGACTATCACTCTTGTCTAGGTGGGGATCGAAACACTGGAACATCCGTTATATTTAAAGGATGCCTTGACCTGGAGAACCGTGGCGGGTGGTCGAGATCGTTAAGGCGCAGACTCGTGAGCGGGAGGTCTGGGGTTCGAATCCCACCAGGACCGTCCTCTCTGACTGAGGGTTTTTTCAGGTTTTCCTTAGTACTCATAAATGCCAAATGCCGATGAGATACCCTAAACTTAGGTCTGGAATGTTTCCTCCCTTTAAAAAAAATCTTTCCCAATATATCATTTCATCTCGTGTATCATCAATATCCACCGTCTGTCTGGTGCCTCAGTAGTAAAAACGGACGTTAAGACACCATTTAAAAAAAAAAAAAATTACCTGACGCGCTTGCAAGTCAAGGAATCCCAAACAAATGACATTCTAGTGGCAATAGAGGAGTCATTGTGCTCCATGGAAAATCGACGCTTTTGGTGGCGTCCGACACCTTCCAGCTATATGTCAACGGGTGTATGACATGTAAGAATTCTAGATGGGGAGCCAGTAGGATTGTAGAAAAGTACGACTAACAATAGTATTTATTATTCATTATCGAAAAATGAGATGACATGACCTTCGTATATACAGAAAATAGCTTCAAAATACTCATTGAAATAGATTGTGATATTTTCAATAATGCTAGTCATAAACACGTGCACTCTTCCCTTTGTGATGCGAGTTTATTTTCGTTAAGGCAGGTCTTAAGTCACATTTCGCTAGCTTGTCAACTGTTTGTTAAGGAACAATTTAAAGATACCCTGTCACAAAGGCTGTAGCCGCGGGGATGTTCAGCGATCCGTAGAGTACATTGCGGCTTTCCATAATGAGAGGAAGTCTTGTTTCCACAGTCATCCTGTGCAGCTGAACTGAATGGGCCATGGGGTTCCCACATTAGAGCCACGGAAGGTGCATGCAGTGTGCATCCCATATGGTGCTGACTGCTTTGCCACAGAAATTAATGGGGGATGTTTGCCTTTGCTTTGTGTGAGTGCATGCGCATGCACAAGCTCGTTTCCGTCCTTTTATGCCTTACTGCAACGGAAGAAGTGTTTTCCTTTCTCATCACACATAAAATGATTTCATGCTAGAAGGGAGCAATATATCGAAAAAGGTGATCTTAGACTTTTGTGCCAAATCCTAAAGCCTCAACATTACAGTAATCAACATTAGTTGTTGTTTCGATGTGTAGAAAACTGTGTAGGTATAAAATTACATTTTACACTATTTTTAACTTTAGATAGAACAATTTCAGTGAGTTGAAAGTTATTACATATTAGCGGTTTTCACATAATGTATCGTGTAAACTGGGCTCAAAATGTAATACGTACCTAATATTAAAAATAACTCTTGATTAATTACAAGACTTGAGCGTTTGAGTTGACTCTTAAGGATAGCATCTCTTTAAAGGAGCTAACCTTCAAGATCTTTAGGATAAAAACTAAAATGGAAAGTTCGCAATTGTAGCCGGAAAGGTAACAGTAGCTTAGTGGTTGGAGTATTGACAGAGTAAGCAGATGATCTATGGTTCGAGTTCTGGCCGAAACCTCAAATATTTCCAGTTTTACTCCGATTTTAAAGTTAAGGATTTTTGTCTTCTAGTATAGCTTGCCTTTCCTACCTAGCTAATTTAAGGGATTAAACGAGAAAAGGGAGAAAAACAACAGTTATTTAGTTCAGTTTTGTGGTTTATTGCTTTGGAATTATTTTCAATTTTGATTTCTCATTCTGTCAGGAATGTATTCTATATTCCAAACAGAAAAGATAAATTTAAATATTCTAGGTAAATTATATTTGCATCTTCTAACAACAAAACATTGAACATGAACTTTACTGCCTATAAGGTACTTAAAAACTGCGAATATGTCCTTATTCTTCATAACTTGGTCGCTTTTAATTATGTTTTGGTACAGGCTCCGGAAGTTCTTTTGCCTACCAAAAACCGGATTTCTAATTCATTACTGACCGATTTTAAAAATATAAATCTATAAATCCAAGTACATATGAAATTTATAAAATAAGTGTTCTTTATCAAATTTAAAAGGCCAGAAGATCTTTAATACATTTATATTTACTACATTTATACTATAGTTATAAAGAGTACCTTAAATGTTAAAACAATATATATATATATACTATACTATATATATACTATTCACGGAATAATAAAAGCTTCTTAAAAGCATAAAATTCATAAAAAAAAAACTCTCAGAATGCAATAACCGTAAAACTGAACACGTTCATTCTCAGCACTTGACCAAGAGCCAAGCTGGAAATATCGTGTGGTTTCAGTGTTCAGTTTTACGGTTTTTAGTGTGAACTTTAATGTGAACTTTTTATATTGCATTCTGAGTGTTTATATGTATAAACAATATATCAGTGCCTTCGAAGGCACTATCTCCAACCAACAAAATTTAATAAATAAATGTGTAATTAGTAACATATTTATAACATTATGAATATATTACAATATTTTTAATTCTTAATACTTCAATCCAAATATTCCAATTTGATCAGGCCCTAGTCCCCAGTTCATCAGCAGCTACCTACTGGAATATCCAGGGGGCTAGGCTCTGATCCAACCAAATAGACATAATACTATAAATAGTTTGTACACAAATCATTATTTTTAATCAATTACCTACAATTTATACACTAATAATTCCCATATTTCTAAGTTACTCAGTTACACCCTAAGAAAGACACAAGATATGTAAAAAAAAATTTAACACTATTAAAAGTAATATTGACCAAAACGCTTATCGCTTTGCTATCGTATGATTATGACTATTTTTTTCACATTGCTAAATCAAGACCAGCTATTTCTTTCTAAATGCAAAGAAAAAGAAGACACGATAAACCATATGAAGTTAAACTTAATATTTGCCTTATGAAAGAAAAAGAGAAAACATAGCTTTTAAGTTATGAATTTAATTCAGCAAATTTGAAGTTATTGTTTTAATATTTTATATCTATAATAATTAATTTAATAGAGAAGGTCCATTTGAATTTGTGTAAACTGTAATTATCAAAACAAGGACTATAAATGAAGCACAAAGGCCAATCAAAATAGAAAACTATCGGAATATTCCTAAAAGTGACAGTGGGTTCAGACGTAAAAACGAGTAGAATGTGCAATAATATTGTAAATCACAAGGAATCGAAGAACTGCGGGTTTAAATAAAAATAGTAAATTCGACCATTAAGACTTTATCAGATGTTCCTATAATATTTTGGGGAAAGAAAAAATTGTAAGTAAAACTAGATACGGAGAGAACAGGTTAACAATTACTAATTAAGATTTTAGATTATACTTGATTTTCTTTAATATGATATAAACACATACATTTTGACATCAAATCCGTTAGTTAAATTGTGTAATCTGCGGTAATAAATAGAGGATATTAAAGAAATCAACAAGAGCTAACTGTCCCAGAGATGGATTCTTTTTAAACTTAACACGTGAAAAAGTTCGTGAATAGAGCTACGGAAGAGATCCGCGAACGGACGAAGAAGAAGGAAAAAACTGTTGGAGCACAGAAAAGATAAAAGGCTGGATCTACTAATAAGATGGAAAATAAAAGGCTGCCGAAAAAGGTGCTAGAATGGATTCCAGTCGAGAGAACATGGAGAGTTTGCCTTAGAGCAAACTGGAATAATGATGATGTAATTGAAGCAATACAAGTAAGGAATTTTGCTATCGAAGATAAACCGGAAAGAGATGGGGAAAGGTGGGGTGGTTAGGGTAGTGAAATGGCGATAAGAAAGGAAGGAACTTGAGAAAGTTCGAGGGCAAAAATTAGCCCCGGTAAAGCGAGTAGTATTCGCCGTCTTTCTAATCCTTAGTTATAGTTAACTGATAACTTAACTTTTAATGTTATGAGCAGGAGGGAACACCTGTTCATAACGAGTTTGCAAAGGCATCTTCCGAAAAATAGAGAGAATAAAAATTATACAGATAGTTGGTCCCTTCTATAACTTTAAATAAAGAGAAGCGCAGAGAAACTTTTTTTTTTTATCAAAGCAACTCAGCTTCTCTCCTATGGCACTTATTGAGATAAACTCGTAGAATGGGCAACAGTGCTCTCACACATAAACTGTGCGCTAATGCTACACGCTATGCTAAATAATTGCAAATCAGAAATCTTAATAGTTCATAGGTAGATTTAGAAAAGAAAATAAATACAGGGTGATGCAAAAACAGAAGCAGCATCTTTATCTTTTATTGCATACACACGTTTGAAATAAAGAATGAGTTTACATCTTGGACGTCCATTCAAAATTGCTGACATTTAATATCCAAGTTTCGAAATGACTGTGAATCAACTTTTGCAGGTTTGTCATACAACAAAACGAAAAGCAACCTGGATAAGGTATAACTACTTGGGGTAGTCATTCTGTTCTACAAAAACGGCCAGGCCATTTGCTTATTTAAGAAATTCCTCATCTCTTCCACCCTGTTGCTATATCAGCTACATTTCGGCAAAAGGGGTGTAGTTTAAATTCTGAAATAACGTCTCAATGGTAACCGCTCCTTCAAAACATAATTGTTCTATGATCCCTTGACTCTAAATGGCATTACAAGTTGTCTCATCAGAAGTGTTTACCTACTTCAGTGGTTTTCTAAATGTTAGAATTATCATGTCGCACGAGGAACCATTCACAAAACTCCAGACATCTTCATGCAGCCCTTGTAGAACGCATGGTTGATATGATTGCAGTAATAAGCTTCTTTAAATTGATGAACAGTCTGTAGTTTAGAGATCTTTTCCTTCAGGAATTATCTGCACAAGTAACAGAACTTTGAGCTATGAAATGTGCATTTTCTTCCGTTATAATAGTTACCACTTGATAGATTATGTTTGCTCAGATCGTTTGTTCAAAATTTCCATCGCTGGCTGAACACCGGGAAGTTCTGTTCAAAGTATACGCTGCATTTCTGTGTTCCTTTTATGTTTCAATAAAGCTTGTAATACAAAAACTTGCTTAATTGAAGTTAACTTGTAATTCAATTTACAAAGTGATCCCAAGGAACACATGCAGTTACTAATAAAATGCAATGACTATCGAATCTCTCAGAACAAGATACAAAACAATATAAAACTAATTGCTTGGCAATCCCACGAATTACACCCTCTGTCTACTATTACATGGTACATGGGATATTGTTTGTCCAAGTGATATTACTGTGTAATTGTTTATGCCTGAATAAGTATAAAATCTTGAAACGAAAGCGCTGGGAAAGTGACATTAAACTCGTAATGTACTTCATTATTTTTGCAGTTAAGGTACACGACAAAATTTTGTTACAGACGAAACAATCTGTGAACATTATTTTTTCCGTAAAGATCAATTACTGAGAAATTGTTGGTATATTCTATATACAATTGTGCAACATATATGTTAGTTCTGGGAAATAAAATCTTATTTTACTTTGAATAATAAGTTCGATGGGAATTGAGTGTAGCAATTCATTCCTTTTTAAGTAAATGTGTCTTCATGTCTAACTATTAAAATGTATAGAATATGATGGAGTCAGAAGAAAACTTCGTTTCTAGAATAGGAAAAATAGTTCGAGTTAATAAAATATGACCTATTTACCATATGATGAATGGCTAAATCACGTGATCGGATTATATATTCCTTTTCTAGCATTCTAGGTCAGTTTTATAAGAATCCAAAGTTGGAAATAGATGTAAACTTAGTCATGCATACTGCATTCCTAACAGCCTTTAATCGATTGCCGCAGACCACATAGAGTTAAAAAGATACCATTTTGCTGCAGTCAAATAGCAGATGAAGATACAAACCACACGTCCTGCATTAATGTCGATATGTGTTGGAAGAGCTATTTTACAGTATTAATTGAAATGGTAAAACATTACTTAAAATAAAATAACAAATTTGAAATCTAGATAACTAAAACAGAAATATGGACACCCGGCAAAGCTTGCGTTAGAAATCTATGAACTTATATTATATTTAATTATTGAATGTAATAAATATAGTACAAGTAAATATAAGTTGTCTGATAAGTCTTGCAATCAATAACAATATCTATACACTATATAACCATTTTGATATCAATTAAAGTTTCATCATACAATGTAGTATATATTGTATCCTATAAATTAACATGTATATATATGAATCACCCAAAACTATCATCTTTAATATCTCTAAAACGAGAGATATTATTGATTCATTTTTTTCATGGCATTAAAGTTCAGAAAGAGCTCATCAATGTAGCTTATACAATGGTTTCATTAGTTATTAAAATGAAAATGTAAAACTATATGAGATGAAAATGTCAAAAGGACTTTTTGCACAATTCTGAGCCCAGTAGTTTATGATATATCGTCATAAGTAGAACTTGTATTTTCAGATCCCTTTTAGAAAGTTCCCATTATCATTATGCAAAAATTAACACATTTAACGATTTTAGGCACAAACAGTACATGTATGTTCGCATTTAGCTTGAAATTTATGGAAATTATTAACCGAATATTACATTTTATCCTGGATAAGTCTAAAATTCCGAACCTTAGTCATATGAAGCTTTTAAAGTGATGTCTGATTCTTTTAATTGCTTAGGTGCTTGACTGGAAATGTACCGTAAATTCCTGCCTACCGCGACTGTCAGTGTTGTTTTCTTCTTTTTTTATTCAGAATTCACCAAATTTTAAGTACGGTAATTTTCCAGCCCACTACCTAAGCTGTTTAACGCCTTTGGTTTGGCCACAATTTTCTGCAGATGAAATTCAATTACCGCACTTTGATACAACACTTAGAGATTCCATTTTAAAACTAGTTGCTTCATTGTCACTTTGCAGAAGAAAGTGAAACTGCATCTGAGGGAGGCATTTGTTATTAAAAGCTTATTGAACATGTTTTTGAAGTAACAAAAAGTTTTGATAAACTAGGATTAAATTTATGTCATTTTAATAGTGTTTAACGCCTATTTTTACTACTGAGGCACCACAGGCGGTGAACACTGATGGTACATGAGATGAAATGTTATGTTGGGAAAGGATCTTTTTTAAGGAAGTAAGCGTTCCGGGCTTAAATTTGGGATACCTTGCCGGCATTTGCTATTTACGAGGACTGAGGAAAACCTGGAAAACACTTCAGTCAGAGAGAACGGACCTCCCGCTCACGGGTCCGCGCCTTAACGACCTCTGCCACGAAATACAGAAAGTAAATGTACTTGCATTATATTAAGTTTCAAAAGTAAATTACCTTATAATACCGTAATTCTCATCTTTAAAGATTTTTCGGAAACGCTGGTAAGCTATTTTCTTATTACACCGTTCAATTATTCAATAGGAGCAGTATAAATTGTTCTGCTGTATACTTAAATCAACACACTTATGATCAGAGCATTTTTATTAACTAAACTCCTCAAACACTGAATGTAGGTTAGCTGTAAATGTATAGTCCTAATGTACATAAGATTAACTTATTAAGGTGAGGTACTTAGCTATTATTCCTTTTTATGTTATACCACTTTTAGTTTAAATGTCTGAACTTATTATTATGGTATTTTAAATATTTGGCAAATATATAATGCGGTACGAATTATAATACATTCATATAAGATTTAGATTAACACAAATTTAAATTTAACGAAGGAAAACCTATTTCATTGCAATGGAATATCTTAAATAACCACAAAAATCAAGAAGAAATAATAGTTTTGTCATTTATCGATGAGGATTTGGAGATGTGAACTAATCAATTGATATTTTTATAAGGTGTTCCTTCAATTTCCAAAAGCACGCTCAGAAACACACGTGTTTGTTTTAATTACGTAATCATGGTGGTATATACGAGTATTATATAAGGGTTTTCAAAAGAAACTAAACTCTTTTATCGTAGTGTCGTAACTTAACTACGCAGAGCTTTGAGTTTGCTCTGGTAGGTGGCGTGTATGTAGAAAAGAAACTGACATGATGTGACATTGTTTACGTGTGCAGAAGCACGTTGAACTGAATAGGTTGATAACAAAGGACTCGGAATGTTTCGTTGTATGAACAATGTGTATAGGGATGCATATAGAAAAGTAAGCTAATTTTAAGCTAATGGGTTCATACCTCATTTATAGAGTTCATCTCTCTTTTCTAATGCCCGTGTCTGTCACGCAGTACAGCTTTCAGACGGTATGATGGATTTCGTGGTTGACGTGCGCGCACTGAGAACCTGGTCAAGCTCACTTAACCCTCACCGTGGAATCAAATGCAGCTGTAGACAACTTTATAAGGAAGAATCGCCGAACCACCACCCTGTAGAAATATTGGCATTAAGAAGAGAACTGTTCCATTGCCGCTTGGGATACCACAAGGTTTGCGCCCCTTGGTCCCCCAAGCATCTTTCTGAGGAGCAGAAGGCTCGATGAACGAGTGCTTGTATTGAGTATTTTCTGCGTTACCAAGCAGAGGAGAGCCCGTTTCTTGAAGATTGATTCTGCAATCAGCCAAGGACGTTCTTCTTTCATGGTATCCATAATCTTGAGACGCGCTGGGACACTTGCTTGAACAGACAAAGAGACTGTGTAGCGAATGTCGCATGTATCATTCTTACTTCTTGCATATATCGCAACAATAAATCCTTACAGATTTAAGAAATGAGTATTTTAGCACATGTCAAACATCTAAGATTAATTGCTCCTTATTTTTAATACTGTACTTCTCACAGAAAATGGAATTCAGAAAGAGTAACTTAATTAAAAGAGCATTCTTTTAATCAAATTATTTGCTAAGATAATCTGAACTTGAATTGCAAGTGTTTGTTTCAACCGCCAGGTGTACCACAGTCGTTCTTGAACTCCGTCCTGCTCCACCTTATGTCCCGGTCTTACGACTGGATGCATCCTCTCTAGATATACTGATTATTTGCTACTTTCGTGTTAGGTATACCTCTGCAAAGTGATATTAAAAGCGTGATTACAAACGGAGTTTTCCAAACTTCAATTAGCTCTGTACCTTTTTTTCATTATAATATTCATGCTGTCAAAATATTATACATATTCTTACCATAAATATTGTCACAACGTTTCCAATAAATTTACATAAAATGGTTTGTGATATTTTAATTAACTAATAATATTAGTTAAATGTTTGTATAATAAATCAAAAATACACATACTTATTCAAAATGACCACTTCTGGCTCGCACACAATCCTTAAGTCTTTGTGCTCATTCCTCTATTGAATTACGCAACACTTCCATCGGGAAATCTGCAGCTGTCTTCCAAAGAGAACGATTCATACTTTTGATATCGTATATCTCTTTGCAAGCCATCTTCCGAAGCTCGGACCATAAGTCGTAGTCCAAGGGATTTATGTCAAGACTTGCAGAAGGCCAATACCAGGAACATTGGGAACATTGACTTCAAGCCACCCCTGGGTTGTCGAGTCTTATGTGCTGGGGCTGAATCCTGCTGCAAGCTCCAGCTTTATCCATGTGAGAGGTTCCTGTTGAGGTTCTTGACCACACTCTCCAGGATTGTCTTATGACGCACTTTAGCCGACATTTTTACCCCCCCACCTTTTTTTTTTTTTTTTTTTTTTGCATAAATGGTACTTTCATAGTTCAAATCATAACAGATGCACGATGATGGCTCCTCTGGACCCTTGATGCCTTTCAGTAGCTTTTTCAGAGCTTCTGACATATACCCTGTAGTTTTGGACATTGAAAGTTCAATATTTGTTCATCGGTGAAAAGGATTCTTCGGTGACCATTTGCTGCCCTGAAAAACCAATTTGATTTTAAGAGCCTCTGGCGTTTAGCTCCCTTGTGAGGTTTATGCTAATGACTTGAGATGTTAAAGAGCGTCCGTAAATAAATAAAAAAAATCCCTTGTGAGGAGATGTCGTTTCGTTGTAGTCTCAGATCATTGCTCAGTGTGCGAGACATACATATTTTAGAAATGTCCAGCTCATGAGCCATCACTATCTCCATATCGGATTTCAATGCATACGTGCCGTCACTGCTTTCACCAATTCTGCAATATGCACAATGAGTGGTCTTCCTTGTCTGTGGAGGTCTTTCACATTTCCAGTCTGAAAGAACCGTTGGACAGTGCGGTACACAATCTCCTGCTTATTTTCAGTTTCTGGAGAAGTTTGATAATCTCAACTGGATATTTGCCTACCTTGTGCAAAGTTGCCACTGCTACAGGATTTCCATAATCGCCCCAATCCTTCTTGCTAACACAAGCTAACACAAAAAATTCAGCTTCTGCAATGGCTCACCACTAACATCACAACTCCCTCAAGAAGTACAGCCAATCACAAAAGTTGTGACATTATTTATGGCAAGACTACGTAATTGCCCCTGATATAATAAAATGACATAGAAATTTATGTTAAATGCAATATCCATTCTTTATAATTATGAAGCAACGATACCAAAATAAAAGAAAGGAAATAATTAGAGCTCTAAGGGATACCGAACCAAATCGTAAATTTGTATTAACAAGACTTCTGGGTGTCCATTTGTGCAGTTCAGAGATAAAAAAATTAAGGCGATTTCCTTCTTTCACTCTTAATCTTTTATTTTCGCTCTATTAGTGGAATAAATCTGCGCTTTTGTTACTCCATTTGGTTTTCCTGGCCCAAAGAAAGGTTGTTTTACTTCTGTATGCGCAGTTCGCAAGAGAGACAGAAGAAGTCTTTAGTATTGTCCAGGGAAATCAACGCAAGGCCTCGGGTTAATTAATACATACAGCCACCAGAAGTTGTGCTTTCTTTACCTCTTTAATTTTTCTTGCGGGGAATATCTTCCCTTTTTGAACACAAGATATTTAATACAATATATGTTTTCAGGAATTTAACACATAGACTACCCCAAAACATTGTTTTCACTAAGAAAGAATATCTGAATCTTACATCACTGATCAAAAGTACTTTGACGTATTTTCTTACGGTTGGTAGAAAATGATATAAACTCTATATTTTATTTTATTCATAAAAGTAATACCCGAAAAACAAACTTTAAACGAAGTACTGAGACTGAGAGAAAAATACATATACATTACCGTTCATTAATTCCTAAAAATCTACTCATTTATATAAAATCGCTACTGAATTAAGTTGTGATAAAGGTGTTTATAAAGTTTTATAAAGACTGATGTGTTAGAGTTAAAGAATATTAAACAAATATCTGGAACTCTAAATTTCATTGGCCGGATCAAAAATATCAATTTATCTTTGGCATTGTTGCAGTTCCGTACTATTATTGAACACTGGAATGCATCATCGTCAATTGTTGGGTGAAAACACTATGATGCACTAGTTTGTTAGCGATACTTAAATGATTATATGAATACTATGGCTTCAAGAGTAGAATATAACTTAAAAACCTACTGTAATTGTACCATTGAGGAAGGTAAATTTGTTGATTCTTCAAGTTGCTAAGAATGTGACTATCTATTGGAAAAATGCAATACAATCTTGCCCTTCATATAAATTCTGGTAATAAGAGAGATCTACCAAGACCAGTATAATCTTAAAATCCACAAAAGTAATCATGGATTCTTCAGAATCATCAGCAAAAGGAATTGAAATATTTCTGCGCTATAAATATGCACAGAACTAGTACAAATTAACAAGAAGACATTAGTAGTAAAGGGGAGACGTTCACAAACTGATCTGAAAGGGCATGTTACAGTAATTAAGCTAGTTTTAAAGCCTATCAGCATAAAGAATAGACTCCAATGGGCTAGACAACATCGACAAAAGACACCTGCTGAATGACGTAAACACTTTTCGCAAATGAATTCAAATATTATTGCTATTATGATTTGAGTATTTTTTTCTGTAAATAAAAGTGATATGTGGAAATTGAAGGAAAGGTGGATGAGAAATAATGTCATATTTCAGTGTAATTTAACACATTTTGAATTGGATCTAGTAGGGAAAGATTTTACCTTGCTACCAGTTCTAAATATCTATCTGGATACGATATGCATCTAAAGAAATGCAGAGAATGCTGAAAGATTTGGCTGTTCCTTAGTCTGGAATACAACTCTTTATACTCGTTATAGGACAAAGTGGATCGAGATATCCAGAAAGTGCATTTATAAAACTTTAACTTAAACTATTTCTATATTGAAGGGTATGGGATCAGAATATCTCCAAGCATTTATAAACAAACTACATAAAGTTTGCTGTTAATTGATGGTTATATGCCAAATTTCCTCAAGAAAAATAAAAAATGCACCCACTAGAACGTTAAAACACCCACGAAAATATATAAAAATATATACACTGATTTAGGTTAACATTCTCCTAATGATCCAATTTTGCTGTTTTTTGAAATCCGTGAATCGTTTGTTACTTGATGATTTTATGTCGAGTTTCGTAAGGAGAAGGAAAAAACGCTGACGCTAGAGCGTAAACGGACATTTATAATCGTGTTAGATATGGAACTAAAAGCATCCATTATAATCTTAATTAGAAGTTATAGTAAAATAGAACGTAATTTAATAGGTATAAAAACATTCTCGGTTTCCCAATACCACTTCAAAATTGCTTTCCGCTGTTCAAACGATAATCTTGGCTCCATTTTGTTATAACAACGCTAGAATAACGTAATATGAGTCACATCTGTTTATAGAACATCATACGATAATCTTGACTTCATTTTTCATTGTTGATTTACCTGTCACGTAGCAACGCTAGCATAACGTAATGTGAGTCATATCTGTTTACAGAACATCACACTGCATGTTATTGCTGTTTTCGGTCCAACTTTGAAATGTATTGAATAGATATCTACTGTCAAAGTGTGTATACATTTTTGGCACCCTCGGTGTATATCATGGGCTGTGGTTTTCAAGTGATGAAGATGTGGTTGTAAATTCCTAGTTTTCATACTAGCTAGAAGAATGACCATTGCATAAAAGGGGGTAAATTTGTGGAATTGTCAAGGAATTAAGTTAAAAAGTAATGGGCTTTTTATGTTTCCGGACTAACCATTTTCTAGGTATGATAAAGACAAAAACTATATTTCACTTTTCAATGTAGTTACCCTATACCCTTTATTTCAATACACTTCTCACAGCTTTGAATTAACATTTCAATACCTCCCCAAAATAGCCAGAAGTCTTGTCTGCAAAATGGGCATAAACAGTATCCATAATTTTTTCATCACTCTTAAATTTCATTCCTCGAAGGTCCTTCTTGAGATTTGAGAAGATAAAATAGTCACCTAAGAGCTAGATCTGGGCTGTAGGTTGGATGGTCGATCTCCTTGAAGCCACATTTCTTCAGAGATTCCTTTGCAACAAGAGCTGTGTGCACAAACGCGCTGTCGTGAAGAAGGCGCATCTCACCACTCAGCTTTCCTCGCCTTTTCTCTTTGATGGAAAGCACGTAGTCTGTGCTGTAGGCCATCATAGTATGCTCCATTTACTGTGGTGTTCCTCTCCTTGAAGTCAATGAAGAGTATTTTTTCACAGTCCCAAAAGATTGTGGCCATGATCTTCTTGGTTGACTGAGTGACCTTGGCCTTTAGAGGCGGTGCTTCGCCAGATTTACGCCACTCCATTGATTCTCTTTCGGACAAGGGATCGTAGTAGAGAGACATAGTTTCTTCTCCTGTAGCAAATTTGCAGAACTTCTCTCTCGTTACCACGGTGGAGCTGCAAAAATGCCTGACAACACATGAATTGCTGCTTTTGGACTGAGGAAAGAAGTCTAGACGCCCATCTTGCACTTGCCTTATTCATGTTTAAATACTTATGAATAATTCAAAGAACTCTTGTTTTAGAAAGGCCCAACCTTGCTGCTATTTCTGTAACTTTGAGCCGCTAGTCTTACATAATTTCTCCTTCCACAAGAGCGAAGTTTTCAGGAGTGAACACCTCCATGGGCCGATCTGCACGTTCTTCGTCTTCAATGCTTTCTCGACCCATTCGATAAAGTTTGTCCCATTCTTTTACGGTGGAATATGAGGGGGATGCTTCCCCATGTACACCGTCCAATCACTGTTTAATTTCATTTTGAAACAAGACCTTAATTTGTCAAGAACATAATAACAGCTCGAAACTCCATTTGAACATGTCACAAGCTTCTATACATAACTTCTTTATGCAACTATATCTGAACGACTGAACACAGCGGAGTGGATATTACAGTTGCAGTTATTTACTTAAAAGATAAAGTATGACACTAGATAAGGCTTTTGTGAAGGGATAATCCTTTGTGGTGAGACCATAAACTTATGGAACTACTCTCGCAAATTATTGAACATCCCATAAGTCTTCAGTTTCATGGTACAAAACGTAATGTAAATCTTCCATTTTTGGTTCATATGTATGCACCTTTAAGCTCGCATGTTTCAGAAATAGTGAGTATAAAATTCACTGTTCTCAGTTTTACGGCCACTCTTGGCACACAACATTCCATTGTTTACTGTCTGTTATCGTTAGTGGGTGATGGACATCAGCATTATTGACTTCCAGGACGGGTTAGTGTTAGCATCTGTCCGCCCGAGCAGATTCGGAAGCGGCCATTCCCCACATATCACCTCCGTGGTTAGTTTGCTATGGGGCTCTAGGGATTTAATAATCATTACTGCCAGAACGAAACCGTCTCGGAAACCCTATTCGTAGTAATTAATCCGAGCTTATAGTTTGATAATAGACATGACTGTCTCTTTTCTCTGTCTCCTTCACACCAGCGGGCGCGCATTGATTGATTAATCGGACGTCCTCTACCGTTCAAGCAATTGTTATATATTATGTAAATCTGTAGCGCATGTCACAATAGAATGAAAAGTAATGCCTCCATGGCCATAAGTAGAGATTGAATGGACACATGATAAATAAAGCAGAAACGTGTATTGTATAGCCTGCCATTTTATTGCGGGTTTATTTTTTTATGTAGCCTGCGGATCACTTAGACACATTTCACTCATTGTTGAACAAGGTTGTTAAAGTCATCACAATGGAGCATTCAACATTTATCTCTAACGTACGTTCGTTAACGGAAGCATAGAGGTATGTTGGGCATAATCAGAATATCTGCAGCCATAAAAAAGACGAACCGTCCATTCATTCACTCGGAATAACCGTGAAGGTACTTAATCCTACGCACTAAATTTTAGGAGGAAAAATAGGTAAATAAAATGAACCAAATGGTATAGATATGCTAACGTACCACAGATAAAATATTACAATATTCAATAAAGTTTTACAATATTTTGTTTTTATTAATAGGTATTGTTTTTAAATTAAAAGTAGTTCAGCTCAGAAATGAGAAATAATTAAATGAATAATCTAAAAACTAATGTCTAATTTATTTTTTAAAGTCGTATTTATGTTAGGCGAAATAAAATATGCTAAAAGTGTTTCCAATGATTTCAAATATTATTCTTTAAAATGAATTCCTGATGACATTTCTAAAGACAATGCCTCGAAAACTTCAATAATACATTTTATTATAAAACGCATTTAAACTATAAGGAACTCGATGAGTATGAAATTCTCAGGCGAGTGTCCTTAGAGACAGAGAAAACCTGGATAAAAACTGAAACCTTAAGACCAAATTAACGGTGACTTTGAGAACTATCGGGCCTTTAATTTAATTACACAATGAAGAAAACTTTTTAATGTTTCTTTCATTAGCTCCTTTACATTTATGTGTTTTACCCATTAACAACCACATGGTCTATCACTTTATAAATCGTGCTAGTTTGCCCCGTGTCTTCATTTTCGCCTAATTCCAAAGAGTCTAAGGGGCATAATATAACATACTTTTTATAATGTTAATGTGTAGAATATTCTTGTTTTGGAGTATCTGGTAATCCTAATCACGTGTGGCCTAAGCTGAGCGCAGCGCGTGCTGGTTTCTAGGTCACGCCAATCTCCTGTTATATAAGTTGGCATGATATGGCTGCGTTTTGATAGTCAGCTACACTTGCTGTTACATAGCAAGCATTTTTCCACCAACCTTTGTGTTTATACAGATCAGCTTTCGGTTAAGAAATCAATATAACTAACTTCTAAAGGAACTTGCTAGAATGATACTTTGGTTAAATGTAGTCAGAAATGTGTCAATACAGGAGAGTTCCACTTCAAACATTTCCTGTAGCACAGATTGTGCTCATTCTGAAATAAAACTACGAGCAATACTGTGCGACTGGTATCATTGTAAAATTTGAGCTAGGAGAACCACCGACGGAGCCGGCAACTGGAGCGACCTTGGCTCCGCGCAACTTGCTTTCAGTTGTGAACACAGGCTAGAAATAATGTGTGTAAATAAAACAATGTTATGGTAGAATTACAAAAAAAAAAAAAAAAAAAAAAAAATTATCTATCTCTTGAGATCTTTGGGGAAAGCTAAAAAATTTAGCATAGCATTTGATCTTCTTTTTTTTTTACACTGCTTTTGAGTTATTCTTCTAAAGGCTTCATTTGCTATAGAACGCTGCTGTGCTTTTAGAACATATATTGGTATATACTGTGGCAGTCTGGATTCATACAAATGAAGAAAATTGAATACTATTGAATAGAAAGTTTAAGCAAGAGACGTGAACGTAGCTAATCTCCAAATATAATAACATTCATTATTTTAAAATTATTAACATTATACCTGGTTTTAAAAACTATAATTACTTTCTTTTATTTAGCTCTACTCTGGTAACATAGACATAACAGTATTGGATGATAATATCATCCCTAACTTTCTAGACCTGAGTCAACATCTTACCAAGCACATCAGCTATACAGCGGCAGGTTATCTCACACCATCTGAGCTGGTTTAAATTCAGGATGCCGTTTCATTATCCTCATTCCAAACTTTCTTCTCTAATTATAAACGATAATACATGTGAGTTAGTTTAACTGTGTTCATTATTGTAAAGCGACTTGTATTTTAGATGCATGTGGTACTCACAAGTTGACTTATATTCCTGTATGTCAAGAGATGCAAATTGCCTTCTGTAATCGATTTCTTGACGAGTGACGAACAGTTTTTTTCTTTCTCTCTAGAATATATCGCTTTCTTTAATCTTACATATTGATTTTGAATAAAGAAAATCTTGCTTAGTTTAGTTTCAAGGAACAATTAAATATCAGCTTTGACAGTAAAGCTTGTCAAAGTTTAAGTACAATAAAGCATGTTACAAAAAGTCAGAAAATATCAAAAGTCGCCCTTTACACTTTATATCTCCACTTTTCACTGTCTCATATTCGTTCCATTGCTGTGTGTGTAGGTTGGGAAAAGTACAAGTATCATTCACTGTAAATCTGCTACTTCAACTCTTCGTGTTTACAGCAATATAGTTGGGTGGAAACAACCTGAATTAAAATGACGGCATAAAGATTAACACTTTCACCAAAAATAAGTTCCTTTGTAACATCCCTCTATGAAAACGTCCAAAATATACGAAAAACAAAATAGAGAACGAATCACATTCTTCAGATAACAGTTCCTACAGCAGGAAACAGCGAAAGCTTGAAAACATTTCATGCCTCTTAGAAACCAAAGTGTGAATCATTATATTACAAAACAACCATAAAAGTTAACCAATTATAAACCAAAGAAGCCTTGGCATACAGAATTATATTAAAATTATAAATATTGTTTAATGTACAGTTTTACTCAGAGGGACCGCAGACGGTGGACACTGAAATTATAAATTGGGAAAGGAATTATTTTAATAGGCCTAAGTTTTAGGAGCGTTTTTCATTTACTGAGGAAAATCTTGAAAAACCGCAGTTAAGGAAAACGGTGGTAATAGAGCTGCACATATCCCGTTCGCAAGTGCACGCTTTAACGACCTCGGCAATTAATGCCAGAATTATGTAAATAAAGATAAGAATAACGAGACTATGATGAAGAAAATTGTAAGCAATGAATGCTCTCCAAGTGCGTCACTTGCTATATTTAAAACTAACACTACTTTGAATCGCTGCCTAAGCCTAACCTAACCTAACCACTTACTCGCATTCCGAAACCCAAACAATTCGCAATTATACCTAAAGCTCACCTAGAGTTAGCTTGTTTTAATCATTCGATGAAAAGAAGCACAAATTACTGCTCTAATGGCATGCAAAGCTGTGGTGGAATCACTCTGGATGATGCTTTTCAGCAGTAACTGCCAAAAGCTTAAGTAAGCGGGAGCTGAATTTTGCCTTGGGCTGCAAATAGTAGTTGACTTAACCTAGTTCGGTATGATCATGTATATATTTCGTAATGATGATGAAAGCCGTCATATAAAATGGGCAATATTTTGGGCATGGCTTTGCAAAAAATGAGCACATTTTATGTGCCAGCCTTTAGGGTGTTTAAAAGATATTTACATGGATTGTTTTATTGCCTAATCCATTGTTCTGTATAAGTTTTTCTAGCTAGTAGATGCTCGCACATTATATCACACCACCACTGTGGCCAGAGTCGTTGAGGCGTGGGCTCATGAGCGGGAGATCTGGGGTTCGAATACCACCAGGACTGTCTTCCCTGACTGAGGTTTTTTCCAGGTTTTCCTCAGTCTTCATAAATGGCAAATGCCGGGGAGGTACTCTAAACTAAGGACTGGAACGTTTCCTTCCTTTTAAAAAAACTCTTTTCCCAATTTATTATCTCATCTGTATCATCAGTGTCCAAATCTGTGGTACCTCAGCAGTAAAAAATGGCATTAAACACTATTAAAAAAAGTACATGCAAAATAATCTGCTATTTTCTCATAAGTAGAACCATATATCACTCTTACATGCAGCATTTGGATAAATTAATACACTCTCTCTCATTTTTCTGTCATGCTTTTAAATTATTTTTATATTATTATGAGTTAAAAGCATAAACAAAAAGAAAATTACAAAGACTTTCCAAAATTATTTAAAAATAAACTAAGTTATAAAAGCTGAAAAATACGTGTATATACAATAACTAAAAACGCAGGAAAGAATGAAACATTTAGAAAAAGTCACAGATTAGTAATCGCTATATTTCGAACTGCTTGAGTTCTACGGTGAGAGGACAAATTCTTTCCAGTTATTGTTATTTTAGTTACATTGTTAGTAGTGTTACATTATTTTTCATTTATATTATATATAGGTACATGAACACCAATACTGAAGACATAGGTGTCTATTTTTCAGATTATAGGTAAATTGCATATTATTCAAAATCTGAATTACATCAGCAAAACTAACCGTTTTTTATATTAATTGATAAATTGGTATATTTATATCTGTATATTAAAATTTGGATGTTTGTATAAATCTTCATTACAATAGAGTAGAAAAGAAATGCTTTATTACTCAATATTAGTAATATAGTGTGGGTTAGTGAAAAACACTGAAATATTTTGCATTACCTCTAGAGGATCTTAGACAATTTAAGATAGGGAAACCTGCACCACCGACTTAAACTTTCAGAAGTATTATACATTTTATTATTTGGTCAGAAATTAACAGGAAAGCGAGATATATTAAACATATTACATTTTTATATACTGACACTTGTTATCAACAGAATATTGCCATAATTTAGCGCTATTACGTCTTGCGGCATTTGCACTACAATGCATTTATGCACGAAGTTTAGGAGCTTAAATGTTAACAACAAAGTTGTGATTTCCTAATTTTTCTACTCTTCCGAGATATATATCGTCAGTTATTTTAGGTAACAGTCTTGGGATTATAGAAAGCTAAAGGTTTCTAATAAATACGTTAATAATTAAATAAATTAAGTGTCTTATCTACACCGATGTTGTTCCTGTCATGACTTAGGCTTCTATAAAGCTGTACACGTTAATTGGTTTTATTTATTGTACTATGTATTCCATCTTAAATTTCTGGCATTTAAAATGTAACTGCACACTGCATTTTCGACAATCAAAAGCACATGCTTTGCATTATGAAGTATTGTCTTTTTATGTAATCAAGCATTAACTCAGTAATAGCGCCAAACCAAGTCTCCTATGTTTATCTTTTATAGTTCCAATATCATGCCTAATGTGATAAAAATGTAATAAAACGCACTAGAAAAAAATTCAACTATTTATGAAGGTGCTGTTGAAAATCACTGAAAACATCAGCTCAAATGAAACATCGCCAGTGGGGTGCATATCCCATTTGGAGATTTTATGCCCTAACATGGAAATTTGAAACCAAAAATTCGTCTTCTCTATCTCAAATAGCATGTCTTGGAACTCTCTGCACAAAGCGAAATTAATTCGGTGTTTTTCATTAATATGCTGTAGATTAAAACTGTGTTTATGTTGTTCTACGATATTAAATCATAGGAAATTTAGTATCTATATAAATTCAAAACAAAAACCAATATTGCTCAACAAAGTAACAGAATCAAGCTAGAATTGATACATTCTCACGATCCAAAAGTAATACTGACAAAACTTACAAAATCGTTTGTAATTTGTTGGATAAGAGAAATAATTCCAATGTTTGTGTCACTGATCCAAACTATGTTGGAGACGTAATGCCTTCTTCTTATAAAAAATAACACTTTTACATTAAGCAGCTGTAGAAGGAAACGCAGGTAATTTGCGTTACGTAGCTAAAGGTCTAATGGAACCCATTTTTATTCAAAGTAGGGAGCTATTTCTGCTAATGTGAATATTTTTCACCAAAAAAGCTACGTACACTAAACTTTTCTTTAGAGTTATCGATAGATGTAAATTAGTACATGTCCAACGGCCAATTTAGTCCAATGAAATGAGGCCGGAAAACTAAAGAAATAAAAAAAAAAAATAATGTTTCGCCCCTGTTCGGAGCAGGAGTTAATGCAGGCTTTTGTAAGAAACCAGTCTGCGTCCAACTGACATCCAGAGAAAGAGCGCCAGATGGAGGACGGATGTAGGGAACGAGGGAAAAATAAATCTCAGTCAAGTGGTGCATTCATTTGAAAAAGGGAAGCGGAGAAAACGAGGGGGGTGGGGTTGCTCGCTGTTAGAGCTACTCAACGGACTTTCCGCTAACTTTTTCATTAGTACTTTTCGAGTAGATAGTACAGTAGTAGTGTGTTTGCGTGCGTATATATGCTTGTAGTTTCGGTTTAGTTTCGCCGTGGAATGATGGGGAGGGTGGAACGCACAAAGCGAATGGTCGAGTACTTCATCCTCCATTGAAACGGGGGCACTCCACCCTCGCCCAGATATTCTGCACAACTTTTCATCACAGATCCAAGCTCCCTCCATGACCTAACCCAAACCGACCTGTACCACCATGCCGCAACATTTCAATTTCCACTTGTAGCCACGACCAAGTACACAAGCGCACCAATATAGTGGATTGCAAAACGCTTACTGTGTTTGTATTTTGTATTATGTTGATCTAGTAAGCTATACCTTGCCTTACAGTAAAGAGAGAATTATGTGTGTCATCTCAAATAGGTGATATATAATATTTCATAGTATAAGAAAGTACAATGTCGTATTTCTAATGAAAATGTGGCTCTTATTCATTGGATCAGAAGCAAAAATAGCTGACGTGTGCTGCATTTAAAATAATTTTCTTGCTGGACAAGTGGTCCATAATAGCCATTAAGGATCACTTTTAGGCTGTAATACTTGTTGCATGTTGAAATGTTGAAATGTTAACTTAAACTGTTAGGTTTAGAGTGGGAGTATGCTGACCACATGCCCCTTCTACTATAGTGTCCTCTGCCTATGATGTCACAAAGAACGTTGCGATGGTGATAGGTGAGACCAAGGTAATGTGATAGGTCCTGCCCCGGTTGGGATTCATATATCAGAATATGGAATTTAATTACGTATAAAAATAATATCAGAAAAATTCTTAGGAATTGGAGTGGATTCTGATAACGATTATTATGATGATACTTATGACATTTATAAGTTCGCATGCTTAATTTACTTCTAAATAATAATGGATAAGTTAGGAAAAGTGATTTGAATTGATTTGTGAAAATCCAATAAATAATTAAATCATGCATTGTCAAATAAAAGCAATATCTATGTTACGTAGCAAGCAACTCCCAAAGAAGCCTTATGATTAACTTCCAAATGATATTGAACGTACTATATATGAGTGTATACCAATAACAAAAATTATAAATAGAATGTAAAGTAATGAAATCATTTAAATTCATGTAATAAGATGCTATTCAAAAATAGAGTTTGTATCTATATAAAGAATTATTAGAATAGCGACATCACTACAATAAACTTGTCAGTGTTTATTACTTTCATTAGGACATAGCACTAGGCAGCATGCCGCGAGATACAGTGGAGATGATTCCTCAACTTTTGGTAATTTCTGTAACCTGGATATATGAGGTAAAACAGAATAAGAGATCGGAAGAACGTTGCTATTAACAAATTCGTGAACTTTTCGCGACTGAAGTTTCCAGCACCGGCCTAGCCGTGACAGCGGAATCTACATTAGGTGATTATAATGTCAAATACAGTACTGACAAAATTTCTGTACACATTGTCAAATTACTTGATAATTGCACTCATTCACGCTGTTGGACGAAATGCACAACACCGGCCTAACCATTTTCTTGGTATGACAAACACAAAAACTATATTTATCTTTTCAATATAGCTACCCTTTATTGCGATACACTACTCGAATCTTGAATTAACATTTCAATCCCTCCCGAAAAATAGTAAGAAGTCTTGTCTGCAAAATGGGCATAAACAAAATCCATCACTTCTTCGTCATACATAAATTTCCTTCCTCGAAGGTTCTTCTTGAGTTTTGAGAAGAGGAAATAGTCACTGGGAGCTAGATCTGGGCTGTAGAGTAGATGGTCAATCTGCTTGAAGCCACATTTCTTCACAACTTCCTTTGCAACAAGAGTTGTGTGCACAGGCGCGTTGTCATGAAGAAGGCGCACGCCACCATTCAGCTTTCCTCGCCTTTTCAATTTGATGGAAGCACGTAGTCTGTGCAGTAGGCCAGCATAGTATGCTCCATTTACTATGGTGTTCCTCTCCTTGAAGTCAATGAAGAGTATCTCTCCACAGTTCTAAGAGATTGTGGCCATAATCTTCTTGGTTCCTTGAGTGATCTTGGCCTTTAGATTCCATTGATTCTCTTTGGGACAAGGGATCGTAGTAGAGAACCATATATTCATCTCCTGTAACCATGATTTGCAGAACTTCTCTCTCGTTGCCACGACAGAGTTCCAACAATGCCTGACAACGGATGACTTCCTGCTTTTGGACTGAGGAAAGAAGTCTAGGCACCCATCTTGCCCTAACCTTATTCATGTTTAAGTGTTCATGAATAATTCGAAGGACTGTTGTTTTAGAAAGGCCCAACCTTGCTGCTATTTCTATAACTTTGAGCCGCCGGTCCTCCATAATTTCTTCTTCCACAAGAGTGATGTTTTCAGGAGTGAGCACCTCCAAGGACCGACCTGCACGCTCTTCGTCTTCAATGAATCCTCCACCCATTCAAAAGAGTTTGGCCCATTCTTTCACGGTAGAATTTGAACGGGAATGCTTCCCCATGTACACCGTGCAATCGCTGTTTAATTTCTTTTGGAGTGCGTTCTTCTTTTGTGAAGAATTTAATAACAGCTCGAAACTCCATTTTGGACATGTCACAATCTTCTACACATAGCCTTTAAGCAACTACATCTGAACAACTGAACTTAGCGGAGAAAAAAATGTTACAGCTTAATTATTTACTTAACAGATAAGGTATGGCACCAGATAAGGCTTTTGTGAAGGCGATAATGCTTATCCTCGAGACTGGAAACTTATCCTCGTACATAATTGTCACAATTTTGGTCTGAAAGATGAGAGAAAAAACGGCAACAATAAGAATGATATGAGCGTGTACAGTTTACATAATCAACTTTTCAGAATTAGGTCTAGAGTCTAGTTGGGATCATTCACTCAGTTAACTTGGTGCCTACAGATGCAAAAGAAATGGTCTTTGCCTGAACCGTCATCTAGGTTGTCAACCGCACTGCTGGAACTAGTGAAGAACCTGGACACGACTTTGTTTAAGTACTGAAATACAGCCCCCAGCAAATTTAGTTCCAGCCCAAAAAGCAAGGTGCATCCAAATTTGTCTTTAAAGAAATTTCCCACATTTTATTAGTGTTGATTGGTCTTCAAGTATTCTCGGCATGAGCTCTCAAATTGTCAGGGCTTGAGGAAATGTTTTGGAAAAAAATTTGCAAGCTTCTAAGGTGTTACTAGAACTGAAATGTCCGGTAGTTTCGTCCAATGATTTTTTTTTTTTGGTTATGGAACATACATTAAATCATTATTGTTCATTAAAATTAATATTATAATTACTAACAATAAATTATTAATGATAGTTTGATTAACTACTTAACATATTACATTAATCATTTACATTGTCAAACGTTTACATTAAATGTACCACTGCTGTTTGGTAATCCCATGCTAACATAAAGAATCTTTTTTTTTTAATCGTACATTTCTCAACACAATCTTCTTTGAATCTTATATACATTTATATCATTGATATTCTAATTTGTTTATCCTATCCGTAAATTGCGATCAACTCTGTATTTGTTTTGACGGCAGCCTATTTATTTGATGATAAGTTTCTTTCTTGTTACTCATTTCTTCATTTTGGGGAGCAGAAAATAGCCGGAGGGAGGCAAATCCGGAAAGAAAGATGGCATATCTTACATCTAATATTTTTAAGGTCGTGATCGCAAATTTGTGCCTTGGTGCGTTATAGTGTTGGAACAGGATCTTTTTCTTCCCAAATGAGGACGATTGTTCTGTTTGTATTGCTAAATTACTGCAGTAGTATAGCGTAATATTTACAGTTGATATAATATGGCGGTTGAAGCAAATATAATGTACGGTAGTGAAATACAGAGACTGGAGGGGAGGTAGGAAATTGTAGATGTTGTGCATATGATGTATTGTAGGGAAATTTTAGGCCTACTAAAAACAACAGCAAAGGAAGTTGCACAAATCGAAATGGGAAGAGTGGCAAGGAAAGGTGCAATTATGACCGAGCTCTTAAATTTGGTTTAGAACTATAAATTTAAATGAAATAAATTTGTAGGGAAATGCTTAGAATTTCAAGAAAAGAGTTCAAGGAGCAATGGATGGAGTAAGAGCCTTAGGATAATTTTGGAAAGCAATGGAAAGGAGGATATTTGGAGGAGGAGAAGGGGGAGGAGGGAGAACAATGTACTTGGTTTTTGAAAAGCTGTAAGAAGGAGAATGGAAGATTTAGAAATATAAAAACTATTTAGCGAGATAGGAGGTAAAGGGTTCTTAGTATTTTATATACCTGTAAAAATAAATCAGAAAGAGAGAAGTATATTGAGAAATCAAATAAAGAACAAAGAGAGAGCATTGCGTGGGTAAGAGCAGGTATGTGGAAATTAAAAAAAATAAGGAAAGGTTTTCCTCAGAATCAGTGTCAACATGTGGGGTAAAGGAAGATATGGAGTGTATTGTGTTTCAGTGCAAAGGGACGGGACTCTGGAGGAAAGGGTTTATAAACCGGAAATTTTTTAAATTAGATAGAAAAATAGACTTAATAAAAATCTTCCGTAAAGTGGCTGGAATGTATGGGAGGGAGTTCCTGAATAACGTTAAAAATAAATGGAATTGGATACTAAAAAGGGAAGTAAATCGAATAACTGTCAGGGTTGTACCTTGTTTAATTATATTAAAATTTAGATAAAGATGATTATATATTTAATTAAATTATTGAGCTTGCGATTGGAAATTGTTTTAAGAAGGTAGCTATGTAGTAGGTATTTGAGAAATAAAAGAATTAGTAGTTTGTAGAAATTGTGGCTAGCAACAAAATAATGGCATAGGTAGAGTAATAGAAAATCTTTATGTTAGGATCTTGGATTGCGTCGGAGCCTGGCCCCCTGTAATTACAGTAGGCTGTTGCTGATGAACCGGGGCTGGCAATTGTTGCAATAAAATTAGAAATTTTGTATTTTGTTTAATTATATTGGAATTTAGATAAAGTTACAAAATCCATTATTTTATTTAAATTCTTTTGCAATTGTGAGGAGGTCGTACCTAAAATGGGCTGGGCCAGATAGATGCAGACCTCTTGATACTTTGTATTTCTATTTTGCATTTTATTAGCATTTAAATAAAGCTTTTTCATAGTATAAGTGGAAATTTTGAATTATCTGTATTTTTACTATCAATTCGTCCACGTATCTTATGTCCTGAATTTCTCAAACTTATTCCTCTCTAGTTGGAGCATATTTGTCGATTTCCTTTTTTAAATATTGGGTTTATAATAGTTTGTTGTCATTCCTCTGGTATATGACCATATTTCCAACATACAATGATAAAATCTAAAAAAAAAAAAAATAATAAAAAAACTATATAAAAGGTTTCAAGGGTGTGTTTAAATAATTCTATATTTATTTTGTCTGTGGCTGGTGCTTTATGCTTTTGGAATTTTTTAATACCATACGCCATATCCTGTTAAAGGATCTATAGATTGGTCATTTAGCTAATTTTTCATTATACTTTTCTTTTCGGCTGTCCGTAATTTCTGATAGTATTCCAACTGCTTGACCGATGAAATTGGTTTTAATTGTACATCCTCTTTCTCAATTCTATCAGGGTTTGTTTTTTGTATCTTATAGGCTTTTGTTTATTTACTATGCACGTCATATTCAATACCTGATATTCATTTTTCACAGTTATTCCTTTTTATTTTCCTTACTTCTTGTTTTACTATGACTGCCTATGTATTGAATGTGATCTTCTAATGGGCGGGAGCTGAAATATTTCGGATACAACTGTTTTTTCCCCTTGTATTAGGTCCTTTAGATCCTTATTTCAAAAGTGTCAATATCTGTTATTTTTTCGTTTTCTTCTTTTAACCACTGTTTAAATTGCTGATTGGATTAATATCCTCTTTATTTCTTCCTATTCATGATTTATGTTGGTAGATACAGGCATAGTTAGTAAATTACTGATTCTATGTTGATAAATTTCTTTTACACTTTCGTTCATTAACAGCCTAACTTTGAAAGTTTCTTCTGGAAACTGTTTTTTGACTTTAGCAAAAATAGCGGACTTCCATGCTCGCAGCATTCCTGAAAGTATTAGTTTCTCTTGTGTGACTTACTGTGTTCGGAGCAACACGAAAGTTTGTCCTTACTTTGCATAATGTTACGTGTTATCTATTAAATATTACAGAAATTACACTTTAGGTACTTTATGAACACATTTAAACACACCTTGCAATCTTAAACTACATATACAGTTTGGGTCATCAAATTTCCTCCAATAAAAGAAAAGGTGCAACATGCCTACACATAATTATTGAGTTGCGGATTGAAAATTACATATATTAATTATCTTAATTACTCAGTAATTGATGGGGACCCATGGAAAGCTTCAATCTCTTGAGTTACGCTTGCATAAAGGCAAAAATAATTCTTGCTGTCGTAATATCTAACTAATGCTGATTTGCAACTACCAGTGTGGGAATTGTAATTTATTATGATAGACAACTGGCCAGTACAGGCCACGCTCAGCTACAGATACAGGACAAAAATCATTATTGGCAGTTATGGATATTCTCTCTATAACACTCTCTGGCACTGTTCTAGTAAATCACCATGAAAACCGTTTGCCACGCAGTTCTTACTGTAAGAAACAAAGTGAATATAATGAAGAAATGCTGAGTTCTTTCCTGCTCATCTCAGTATTAGTGAATTTTACATGTTTTATTTGCTAGTTCAATACAATTAGAATTAGTTTCATACTTTTACAATTTATATTTTTTTCCTTCTTGGTGTATGTTTCAATGTAAATGTGTTTTAATATTACTAATTTCTATACTTAAGCTTTAGTACGCAATGTCTCTCTCTACAGCTCACAAAAGACTTTCAATTTAAACCCCCCAAAATTAATAATAATAAAATAAAAGTTAAAACAAACAAAACAGACAACGTAATACAAAGGAATTACATACATTAAAATGAAAGGTACAAACGTACAAAAAATAAAAATTAAAAGAACACACGAACATCTACTCATTTACATTCAAAGACAAATAAAGGGGGACAAAAGCAAAATGTAATTTATTTTTACAGTATGCAAGGCAATCAAAAATTAGACGGAAGTTAATTACATTGCTGGATATGGAAAGAGAAAAGTAAGGAAAGGAAAAAAGAGGTAGGAAATCACGAGCCGCAAAACAAGGTTCCATACAACGAGGATCCAGCGACTCATAGCAGGTTGCAGCCATTTCTGGTTGGTCAATGACGCTTTGCTAGGGATGAAGAAGTGTCACGCCCAAAGATGTGATCTATGAATAGAGCGAAACAGTAACATGAAGAGGCACGGGAAACAAGTGAGTAAGGAGAGTATGAAAACATTTAATCATATAAAATGGAAAGGAAGGATGCAAACCATACAAGGCATAGCATCACGGAGTGTATACTTTCGTTTTGTTTTCTTACTTGCCAATGAGGCAAGGGCTAGACTGACTGTCAGTCCTGGTGATCTAGTGGTAACCATACTTAGTTCTAAGCCCAAGATCGCGGGTTCAATCCCGGCCAGAGTCGATGGATCTTTTCGGGTGTAAAAATCACAAGCATGGCTTCCTTCGGAAGGAAAGTAAAGCCGTGGGTCCCATGTCGTATAACACTAAAAGAACCTCAAGCCTGAAAGAAGAGGCCTCTGAGCAAAATTTACAGACAGTTTCGCGCCTTCAATTGAATGGGACGCTGATGACCCGAAATGTTAAAGAGCGTCCATAAATAAAACAAATCAATCAATCAAGGTCTAGACTGTATTTACGGGTACACACTATACAGTGAAAGGACCTAAGTTTGAGTTCCTGGTAGCAATGTCAAGGCTGATTACAGATTTCGATTTGGTTGATTTATGGACGCTCTTTAACATCTCAGGTCATCAGCATCCCATTCAATTCAGGGCGTGAAACGGCGACAAATTTTGCTCAGAGACCTCTTATTTCAGGCTTAAGGTTCTTTATCGTGCCGTAAATGTACGACAAGGGACACACGCTTTGCTTTACTTCCCTTCCGAAGGAAGCCGTACTTAGAACTTTTACACCCGAAAAAATCCATAAATCCTAGCCGGGATCGAACCCGCGATCTTGGGTTTGGGAGACAAGTATGGTTACCACTAAACTACCAGAACCGTCCTGATTGCAGAGAATGTAGATTCTGCAATGTGATAACAGTAAATGCGGATGAAAAATGCTGAGTAAAACTGTTTTCACTAGCAGAGCAAGAATTGAAAAATGAGCACAGCAGAAACTGCGAAAATAGAGATAATCCATTATTTTCACACCAACTCAAGATTATATCCTTCATAAACTGGCAAAAAGTTTGAAAAAATTCGATAATGGAGGAATTTTTTCGATGACTGCACATTAGAGCTGTATCTAATTATTCCCTTGAATTATCACTATTGTTAATGAATCTGTCAATAGCAAATTAGCTATATTAAAACAAAAACCGAAGCAATGCTCGTTTTCATTACAGCAAACTGCGATTGACTTGTCTTGTGCACGCATCAGAGCAGGAACTAAACAGACTACAGACCTACTGAAATACTTGATTACTTATGGCGAATATAAATAAAATAAAATGATGACCTTAAAGAGTGAAAATGTTTATAGCAAAGTATAGACATTGGCATAGGCAGGACAATTTCTCGATAATTTGAAGCCTATACCATGGACTAACTTTCTCGATAAATGGAGGATGGGCTATACACATTGATGGGCAAAATTAAAGCGCATATGAAAGCCGCAGAAACTCTCCATATGCAAAGCAGAATTCCATACATGCTGGTTGGACTGTTAGAAACCGCATATAAGGCAGTATTACGATCTACAATCACCTACGAGGCTGAAATTTGAAGTTGGGAATCAACAAAGAAATTGGGTCGGTTGAGAGTGGTTTTTCGGAAAGGAATTTAAGAACGGGGAGGGGTGCAGTAAGTTGCGGCTACCTAAGGGAATTGGTGCCTATAGCGAGATTATAGAAAGCAGGATCCGAGCAGTGAAGTATTGACTGCGAATTGATTAGACGGAGATTCATGGGGTTATGAGCAGCTTATGATGGGGAAAATAAGGCCTGGTTTCAAAATTAAGAAGGGGTTTGAAAAATACAGAAATGGGTAATATTTGCATCTCAGAGCGAGGAAAAACAGGACGGGGGCTTGGAGGAAGGTTAAGAAACTCTTGAGGGACGTTGATAAGCACCTAACTATTTCGGAATGCGCCGAAAAGTTTCTCTGGAGATAAAATCGGAGTTGAAAATTCCGGTGGGAGATCGTGATATTAACATGTTCATTTTTTATGGTTTTAATACTTTTTTGTACGCTCCGGTGGGAGATGGAGCATTACATCGTAATATTAACACGTTCGTTTTTCGTTCTTTTAATATATGTTAGTACATTTATTATTTTTAATTGTATTTTGCGCACATATTTACCATTGCGACGGTCGATACTGAAGATGGGATGAAACAATTAAATAGCATTCGAAGCTAAATATATATTTATTAATTTATTACATAAAGAATACCGTTATTTATCTTGTAAATTAGCATTAGTACTTAATGAAATAAACCAAAAAATCACTTTGTTCACATTGAGGAACAGATGCAACTATCCGATGTGTAGTGTTTTATGTAAAATCTTTGTTTTATTTTTTACTACTTTAACATTATGATATTGTTAACTGTTATTTTTTCCACCTGTCATATGTATATAGACGCTGGAGATTTTGAGAATGGTTTCGCTGCAGATATTTGATTTCTAGAGTACTTTTGGGTCAATTTGAGATTTCTTCGCACTAAAGTGGTTATTGTAGTGTAACGTATACAAAATTATAATATATGACATACACTTAAATAGTATAATGTAACTAGATAACAGGAATAATATTTGGATAGCTGGGTATCCTTCATTAATGAGAAATGTGATGGGTATTTTTTAACAGTGATTAAAGCCTGTTTTACCGTTGATGCATCACAGGCAATGGACACTGATGATACATGAAATGAAATTATATATTGGGAAAGGATTTTTAAGGAAGGAAACGTTCCAGGCCTAAGTTTAGGGTACCTACCTGGCATTTGCCATTTATGAGAATTGACGAAAACCTGGAAAAAATCTCAGTCAGGGAGGACTGTTCAATCCCAGACCTTCCACTTATTTCGTGCCTTAATCTTCTCGGACACTCTTAGCGATATTTTTATGAAATAATAATGTAACATATAATGCTTATTTTCCATTATACTTGAAGATATTGTTCTTGTAAACTCCAAATACGAGCATACACACACATGCCTATATACACGCACGAAAGCATTAGTCTAAAGGCTATTATGCAAATTTATGGAATGCTAATGTGTAGATCTAATCTAATTTCCATATAGAGAGTGTTACTTAACTTGCGTAAAAGCGCTATAAATTTAATATAAAACAAAAACAGACAAAAAGTTCATGTAAATATATTGACATATCGCAAGTTTTATTTATTTATTTAATTTCTACGTTTAATTTAATTTCTAAATTTAATATAAAACAAAAACAGGCAAAAAGTTCATGTAAACATATTGACAGTTTGGCAAGTTTTGTTTATTTATTTAATTTCTACGTACCAATAAATTTGCCCTACCTAATTTTTATCTTCATAAATTAGTGTTATTTTTTGGGGTTGTAGTCAAAATTACCGGTTATTTGCCACAATTGCAATTGCTATGGAATACAATGCAGATATTTAACCAAATTTCATGAATGAGCTGACAGTATATCTATTTTTAGAAATAAAGACGCTAATACATTTAACAGGGATATCATTCTGTGATTTTTAATGGTCCACTTAAATGAATTTTTCGAAAAAGTGTCGTTTAAATTAATATGTTGAATGTGGTTCGAGCATGATGGGTTAACCCCTAATTTTTATCATGCTGCTAGGCGAATTCCAATAAAATGGATGGCTCGTGCACCTGCTCATTTTCCTGATTTCACTCTATTGGACTTTCTATATTTGGAGTCATTTAGAGTCCATGTGTATTTAAGACCTATTTGGAAATTTCTTCGCCAGCCTATTCTATCAGGACGTCAGCAGCTATAGCTGACATTTGGAATATGGAGGAGAGTAAGACAACCAAAGATATGGTGCTTAGAAGCGTGTATTAAGAAAAAAAAAACATTAAGTAAAATAAACAAAGAAAAATAAAACCAAGCGAAATATACTTATTCTTTACTTAAATGTGTTAGGTCCTCTATTCAATTCCTCCTGACTAATTTATCTATTGCATTTTATATAATAAATGGACAACTTTAAATATATGATAAAATGAGCTTAAAATCTATAAAAAGATCTAGCATGGAAATCAGTATCGTTTCTTATTAGTCGCAGAAAATCACTCACATAAGAAAAGAAATTTGAAGATAGAAATAATTTTTTTTACAAATAAGATAGTAAAGGAAATTAAGGTAAGCCAATAACCCCTGGGGCGGTAGAAAATATTAATTCTAGAGCATATGATCAAAAGTTTGAGAAGAACGTTTAAATTGCTTTGAAGCAACTTTCCTGAAAAATATATCTGAAATACTCTTGTCGGCTAATGACAGGGGCATCAGCTTTGTTCTTATTATGGAATAAAAGGATTCAAAATATTTAATCATCTCATTAATGATGTGATGGTCCAATCTGGAGATTCTGGATTTACATTCCCACACAAATAAGGTTTAGATTATGCATAGCCACTTCATAGTTCGAAAAGTAGTGAATGTTGCCTTCTAAGCGTGAACTACATTATTATTGTCCCCTTTTGGATTTTATATGAAAAGGTATCTCAACATTGACATAACAAAGGAACAATTCCAACAGAGACCGGAAAGCTGAACAGAATTAGATGACTTCGGAGATGTCCATCAATTCATCCTAATAACTTCACACACCAATTCTGAGGTATTGTGTAACATAGGTATTGTATCATTTTAGAGATCTTTCTCTCTACATATCATATATATATGATATATATACATATACATATATGTATATACATATACATATACATATATATGATCAAAGTAAAGTCAAAATAAAGAATAATTATTATATTTTTTTTTCAAATCATTGCAACTTTATCAAAAAAATTATTCAGAAAAAAAACGATTAAAATATAGTTCACTAAATGTAACACGTTCATTTATCCATTAGCATTAGGTAAAGTATAAATTTGTTACACATTAAAAACTCTAAATATCAATGCTGTTATTTGGTTACTTTAAGTGTTTATTCCTATCAAATGTAATCTGTATAAATCTATAGACTGCCCTTTATTATCAGCGAAACATGGCGAAGGAAAATTTTTGCAAACATTTTTCTACTTCTTTAAGGACCTTGACTTTGGATCTTTCTACACGTGTTTAGGGCCAGAGACATGGGTTATTTCTTTTTGATACTTGCACTCCTCTATATGAAGACACTAACCCGTGTGTAGTCAGCATATCTGCACTAACCACACATGGGTTAGTGACTTGATTCTTAGAAATAAGAAAAGAAATAACTTAGGTCTCTGGCCCCAAACATATTGCTGAAGGATACAAAGTAAAGGTCCTTAAAGAAGAAGTGTTTTCAAAAAGTTTCCTTCGCCATGTTTCGCTGCTAATAATAATAATAATAATAATAATAATAATAATAATAATAATAATAATAATAATAATAATAATCTGAGTTTTTAATGTATAACAAAGTTATACTTTGCCTAATTCTAATGTATAAATGAACATGTTTCATTTAGAGAATTCAATTTTCATCGTTTTTTTCTTAGTAAATTGTTTGATAAAGCTGCATCGATGTGAAAAAGTCATATAGTATTTCTTTACTTTGACGATCATTTTAATTTTAATATTTTTATAAAAGTTTGTATATTTATTTTGCCGCATTTACCGCATGTGTATGAATTATTTGGTAAAATGTTCCTGGATAAAATGCATATTAACGTTAACATAAATCATAATGGAGACAAAAGTTACAAAGAAGACAGAAATGCAGATATCTCCATTCATTTCATTGCTAAACTCAAATCGAGACATAACTAGCGCTATCTTGCGGCGCAATCGATTTACTAAACGAATGATCACATCTTCTGGCAAAGGGCGACATCTTCTGAAGGTCCTGAACAGTCATAAAATCAATGGCGTTAGTGATTGCCGAGTGTGTCACTAGATGGCAATTCCATTTATACAGCTTTGGCGCAGAGCAGGAAGGAAATGTAAAAAGAATAGTACGAACTCTGTTCGTTAGATGGCAGACGTAATACAAAATTTGCTTTTTACCAGATTGCAGTGTAATGCTCGAAAACAAGACTCGGTGCGTATTTCTACCGCTAGGTTTTACTACTTGCTTCAACTATATTGGGGCATCACTAGAGGTCTCCTTGTTGTCCTCAGTTACGTGTTTTGTCACACCAGCATTTAATTTTTAATTTATTTGAATAATATTAGTCATTTGTTTTTGTGTTTTGGACAACAAAATAAAAATAAGGAAAATATTATATACCGATGTGTTTGCTGTTTCATTATATTCAGAGAAAACTACTAAACACTAATTTTTGCAACTATATAATCCATTACATTTCGCAAATTCTTGCTGTAAAGTTGTAGGCTAACCAATATGTAAAATATGTACATGTTATGTAATGTTTCTTACTTATTATAACATTGCTGTTTCTTTCGTTTCTGTATTGTTTGCATTCAGTGTTTTTCAAGTACGTAGAGATAGATCTAATAAAACGCAATGGGAAAAAAGTATTATGATTTATTGAACACGCTGTTGCGAAGATCCAAGTCGATCACAATAGACATTTATGACAATAAAGAACGTTTTATTTATCTGATTCATTTACCGACGCTCTTTAATATCTCAGGTTTTCAGCGTTTCATTCAATTCAGGGCGTGAAACGGCCGATAAATTTTGCTCAGTTGCTCGAAAATAACCATCGACCCTGGCCGGGATTGAACCCGCGATCTTAGGTCTACAAGGCCAGTATAGTACCACAAGACCACCAGGATTGATATAAATACCGTCTAACAAACATAAATACAATTAGGTAATAAGCATTATATTTATTGGAACAAAAGATAAACTCATTATCACAGTTATTACAGTTATTTATGGGCTCTGTTACTGTAATATAAATGTATGGAGCTGTAATTGGTAGTTATGGTAGTATTGCTATTCAGGAAAGTTTCCTACAACTCCATTCAAACGATTTTTCTTGAATTTGTTTCACAGGAGAATTGGAATTAGTCTGGCTCTTATAAATTATATATATATATATATATATATATATATATATATTTCTCTACAGGTTTAAGAATATTGGTAGCTTCAAATACTAAAAACAAAAATTAATATGCAATGCAATAGTTAGCGAAAATAATGATGATGAGAATAGACATATGTGAAAAGAAGGAATATTTCAGTTTTATGAGTATAAATAACTCTTTAGATTAAGTAAGAAGGACTTACGGCTAACATTGGCCTTTCTTGTTTTTATATATATATATATATATACATATTTCAGCTCAGTCCAGTTACTTGTTTATGTTGTAATTAATATAAAATTAATGAAGAAATAAATAATTAAAAACAATCAAATATAAATTATTTTGTCATCTCTTCGCTGAAATTGATGCCCCATATGAAGTAATATTTTAAAATATAGTTTTAGCGATAAGGAAGCTTAAGACTAATAGGGCTTGCACCACTATCTAATTTCCAAATTGCTTTCCCCTGCCTTAGCTGGAGTCATTTCACTCTTTTAAGGCTATTTATTCATTCAAATAGGAAATTAGCTTTGTTTGGTTATATGTTTATCTCATAAGATGGTATTCAAAGTGTATATATAAATTTCTATCATTTTATTACCTATCCATTTAGTTTTTGATATCGCAAAATTTAACATTATTATTTTATATGCCAAGATAGTTGTATGTTTCGAGGTGTATTTTAATCTGTTCTTTATCTAATACTTCATTTTTTTGAATGGTGATTAACGCCCATTTTTGCTACAGACGCACCACATGTGGTGGACACTGATGACACATGAGATAAAATGATATATTGGGAAAGGAATTTTTAATGAAGGAAACGTTCCAGACCTAAGTTTAGGGTAACTTTCCGGCATTTGCCATTTATGAGGACTGAGGAAAACCTGGAAAAAAACTCTGTCAGACAAGACGGTCCTAGCGGGAATCAAACCCATACCTCCGCTCACGAGACCGCTCTTTAATGACCTCGGCCACCCGTGGCGGTTTACTTCATATTGACTGACTACACCTATTGCCATATATTTTTATCTACATGCATTTGCATTTAAAATTAAAAATGCATGTTTTTCATGTATTTGTCTTACATCATCCTCATAACCTTTTGCTTTCATTAATTGGTTGTGCTCCAAATTTATAGTGCACATGACACTATTTTTTTTTACCTATGTTTGTTTTTGTTTTTGTTTTTTTTTCCTTCATTTTCTGCTCCAAACTTCAAGTATTTAATCGCTAAAAATATTAACAATGTCGCTGATGTACAATAACATTCCCGACATTTTTTATTAGTACGTAACGCCCCTGTTTACTACTAAGATATCACAGGCGGTGAACACTGATGATATATGAGATGAAATGATAAAATGGGTTAGGATATTTTTAAGGAAGTAAAAATTCCAACCCTACGTGTAGAATATCTCTCGCTCACCTGTCCGTGCCTTAAGGAACTCGGCCACACGTGGTGGTTCGATGGTTTTGACGTAATTTCAAAACCTGTATACCTATTCCGGGTGATTCAGAATGAATGCGACAAACTCCCACAAGTTGCAAATCCCCGCAAACGAACGGCAACAAAAAGCGTCCGGACTGCACCCGGAGATACAAGGAATTAACTAGTCCAATTGCGCAGGAGTTAGTGTGTATAGCATAGAGTGGTCCTAGAAACCAAACTATTCAGAAGTGCCTGCCTTCGCGGTTAACTGTGCACTTACTACGATTAGTTACTGCCCAGAGAACTTGGCAAAGTACCTATTCTGTGAGCGAAATAGCTGACATGCTTTTTTTGTATGGGGCTGCTATGGGAATAGAAGAGAGATAGTGCATTTTGTACTCAGTGAAATATCTTTTGCGCACGCAACCTTCGCCGATTGTTTCAACAACTACATGATAAAGGGTATTACAACTACAAACACATCTCATGGGGAGAAAAAGCATATTGCCACACCAGAGAGGGAAGTGGACATCTTGGATCAAGGACTATAGGACTATATCCACACTTTTGCTGTTGCCAGGACATTGGTTTAGGTCAAAGCAACGTATTATGTGTACGGCAACAGTATTCATACCATAAATATCCTATGCAGCGTTTGCCTATCCTCCTAGAACAATCCAATAAAGAACCAGAATTCTTAAAATAACAACTTTATCTTTGTGTATGAGCTAATTTTATATGCGCATTTTACATTTATAAATACCGAGGGTGCCAAAATTTATATAAGCACTTTTACAATAGATATCTATTGGACCGAAAAGCAACAGTAATGTGTAGTATGATGTTCTGTAAACAGATGTGACTCACATACGTTATGATAGCGTTGCTACGTGACAGGTAAATTAACAATTACAAATGAAGCCAAGATTATTGTACGATATTCTGGAAACAGATGTGACTCTCATTACGTTATGCTAGTGATGCTAGAACAAAATGGAACCAAGATTATCGTTTTAACAGCGGAAAGCAATTTTGAAGTGGTATTGGAAAACCGAGAATGTTGTTGAAGTTCAAAGGCAATAGGACGAAGAGGTCCGATTGAGTTTCCACCGCGTTCTCCGGATCTTATTCTGTTGGACTTCTATCTTTGGGGAACTCTTAAGGATGTTGTATACCGTAGACAACCAGCTACATTCGCAGCACTTCGGGAAGAAATTGAAACGGCATGTGCTGCAATCACTGAGGACACTTTCGTAAACGTTGCTTAATCAGTAGTTCAACATACTCAGAAGTGTATCGAAGCCGACGGTGGACATTTTGAGCAACTCTTGTAATTGTAAATGTCTAAGATGAGTAGTGCTCATCGTTTTCTGTTTGTGTGAATTCAGTTTTGTTATGTTAACACAATTTTTTCTTAGCTTGAAACGTGTATACATTTTTTGGCACTCTCTGTATATTGAACATGAATTACAGATTGGTTATATCTTCTCGTCAGCTCTTCTTGTAAACCTAGATAATATTATTACAGTATTATGCGACAATTTGTAGAGCTTGCTCTGTGTATGAAAAACATGTTCCTGTTAATATTGTCAGTAGCCCCGATAATTTTTCTTGAATCTTTAATTAGCAAATTGTTTCATGACGGTTAATTACGTGTATTTGCATCTGCTCTTTGTTATAGGTACACAAACAACTCTTTGTAAATGAAGTTTTTGATAATAAGTAAAGATAGTTGAGGTGATACATTCAGCATAATGCATTTAATAATACTTTGAATGATGGTACAATAACCACGTAATATCTGAATAGAACATCGTCTGTTTAATATGATCTAAAATCAATTTTGCGAGATTTTCCACAGTGTTTTATGCTTAAATAGGGAATAAATACAAAAATACTACTGCAATGAATTATTAGTAGCAATATTATGTGTGCAAAAACACTGAAAATTCCAAGTAGAACTTTACATACTATTCCAAATCTCTAGATATGATGAATGTGCTCTCAGTAAAAGCGGAACCGAGGACGAGGGCAAAACTTATGGGTACATCACAAAACACTTTTGTAAAAGTAGTAAGGCTTACAGTTTGAGGTCTTTTTTGCTGTGGCACTCGGAAGTTTATGGTGCTTTCCAAACGCTCTCGGTTCAGGAATGGCGATGTTAAGTTGCAACTTTAATTTACTTCGAGAAGCACGCAAGTAGACTGGTTTGATGTCCTTTAGTCAGTTAGCATATGACATAAATAAAAAAGTACTCCGGTTTACTTGTGTACGTCCAATGATCAATGAAATAAACTTCTGAGATGCAGGAAACTTTATCGTTAGTGGCATGTGTCTGCGCTACAAGAATCAGTTGGGTCATTTTCTATAAATGTAAAAATAAAACGAGCAGCTAGACTACAAACTTCCATATAACTTCGACTTTTGTTGTGACGGAAAAAAGGTTTACTAAGACAGAAACATTTCAAGCTGTCTTACCAGCAAAATAGTATTTTTTACTGCAGGTGTCAAACTTGATATCTGGACCTTGCAGTCATGAAAGTGAAGAATAAATCTGGCTTTGAATTGCAGTCACCATTAATACATTTTGAATGATTTGTTCAGATCACTAAAGCTCACTAAATCTTTCCTATGTTTAATTAAAGCAACTCCCCTACAAAAGTGTTTTGCCTATTTTCCATCGCACTTGAATTAATTTTACCCTAATTTATCCATTAAATATACACCCCCTAACTATTTAAGTTTATATTCATCTGCTTTACACTGAATGTGACTTATATAAACCAAAAGGCCAACACACATCTAATTTTGCTGAAGAAATACAAGCAAATATCCTGGCAAAGTTGGTTGCTTCAACAAGGCAGAATACATTTTGATTTAAATCGGTCATCCAGGCCATTATTTCTAAGAAATTATAATGCAAAATCTTTTAGAAATACAAATGTAAACCTATAATTTCATGAACAAAACTATTACTCTTTAGTGTGTATCCTTTTTCCTGGATATCTATGTAAAGAAAAGCCTTATCATTTAACCAAAGATGGCATTGCAATAGCCCAGATAATCAATATCTAACATCGTTTCTTCCTGCACTTAGTACAGAAAACATTAAAAGAGGATATTTCATGGTCAAATAAACTATTGTTGCTATTAAGCGGTTGCTCAGATTCTAAACCCTAAAATCAAATTCCTGATCATCTAGAAGTGCAGCAATGGCAAAATTTAGAACGATTGTCAATCAGAACTATTTAAACTAAAACGCAGGAGCATTCTATGCAACGAATCTGCACTATAATGAACAGCGAGCACATGAAAATTTGATATGCGAGAACATTGACTAACATCTATCAACTTTATAGGAAATTAGAAGGTGAATAGAGATCAACCAGGAGTTGGAGAATTTACCATCTACCATCTACCACTACCACTACCACTGCTACATGAGACTGTTTGAGCTACGGGCTTCTGAGTACCGCTACTTAATGGGGAAATGCAGCCGCTGCAACCGTAAAAAGGGAGATGGTATGCATGCATTAAGTTAGTATTTATATTTTTGATGATACTGCACCTAAAACTGATAACATTAATAAACCCCATACCTGTGTTTAACGGTACCCTTCAGCAGTATTTGTAGGGAAATAATATATTTTAACTAACTTATTTTCCGTAAGAGCAGGGCAGCTTTTTCTTGTCGTTGAGACATCCTGTCTCTCATAGCTATTTTTAACAAGTTGGCGAAGTTACCCTACAGGGTGTGCCATTTTTTCCCATAGCCTGTTTTCCTGATCGATATGCATGGCCCGATTCTCAGCTTGCTTACCAGTGATGCAGTTTACTAGGGACTGCCCTTCTCTTTTGATAAGGGACAGCAAGGAAGGTTCAGCGGTTGAGTGCTTTTTGGCATTAGAAATTATTACTGGCTACTTCCTCAACATGTCTATCCAGTGAATGAGGCAATAGTACTAGCAAAAATTTTGATTTAAAAGTTTTATTTGACTATCAGGTTGACTCAAGGTGTATTTTATAAGGTTTTGTTAAGAAAAGTGCTCTTCTGTGTCAAATTGCAAAGCAATATTACTTTTGGCAAACTATTAAACTGCTATTTTTTTTAAAATCCAAGTTTTTTTTTATTATATTAGCGAATTCGGAAGGAATGAAGCTATTGCAGCCGTAGCCGTAAACTTTCTCCCTCTCTCCTCCTCTATTGCATATGTGTGTGTGTTCATTAAGACTCTAGTGTCGCAATTTTGTTTTTTCTCAACGAAATTCGGCATATAACCACCAATTAACAAACGATTTTTCCCTTTGTTAACCAGCAAAATAACAACCAATGGAGGGGGGAGGGTTTCACTTGAAGCGAAATTAAAAAAAAACTGGTAAAGTCTCTATTGGCTGCAATTTTTGCTTTTTTTCAACGAAACTCTGTAGATTTCTTTAAAATAATTTTATAAAAGTTTTGCTCGGACCATTAGGAGGGGCTATCGTATCTGAAAAAAATGGGGGTTAAAGCGAAATATTAAAATACTCCTATTTTTTTTTTTTTTAAGAAACTGAATATATGCCATTGAAATAAAGTAAGAAAATTAGTTTCAAGTTTCACAAAATCAGTGAAATTGAACTATTAGCAAGGAGCGCTTGCCCAAAATTTAAAAATCCCTCCAGCGGCATTAATTTGTTTCCTGGCAATGAAGCTTCGTATATAACATTTTTATTTAAATAAAATAATAAAAATATAGTTTTCGAAAATCGGGGAAATCGGCAATTATGAGTTGGGGTTTACCTGAAACACAACAATTATAAATTGCTCTCGAATCAGCAATATTTGTTTTTTTTTTTTTTCCACAATAAATTTTTGCATATACAATTTAAATCAAACAAGAAAAAATTCTGGAAATCAGTGAAATCAGACTGTTAGGAGTGGGGATTTACCCGGAACCAAAATTTATAACTTAGTGTAGCGACACCATTTGCTTTCTCCCAACAAACCTGCGCATATACTTTGTAAATAAAATAAGAAAAATAGTAAAATCAGGAAAGTCGGGCAATTAGAAGGGGGAGCATATCTGAAACCAAAAATTAAAAAAATCACGCAAACGACTCAATATTTGTTTCTTCACAACAAAATTCGGTATATATCATTTAATAATAAATAAGAAAAAAGTAGTTTCAGAGAAATTGAACCATGGAGTGAACTTATACTCGAAAATCAAAATTTTAAAATTGCTCTTGCATTTAATTTTCTCTATAATAAAATGAAAACTTAATTCAGCATATAAACAGCATGTATAGCGTTGAATATGATTTATATTTAACAAAATCATTGCTGTGAAGATAGCAACTATGCATAACTTTTTCATTTCATTAATTAATAAATCATAATTTTAATTTTATTGTCATTTTTATTAAAAGTTAATCAACCGGTGAGGAATTCACTTAGTTTAAGCAGCGCCTATGTGACGAAATGTTTTGAAATTCGTAATTCCTTTACCCATGAGTTAATATATTTTTACTATTTGAAGTGCATTAATCATGTTGTAAGCATTTTGTATAATTGCTGCTGCAGGTTTTTTTTCTTTCTGTGCAGTAAATTAATGACCTATTTTCACAATATTATTTTTAATTTAAAATGCTTTCGTACATGTTAATTATAATTTTGTTATTTAGTAAATTAAAACTAAATATTTATTGTTGAACCCTGCTAATTTTTACTATTCTTCTTCCGTGTTGTTGAATCATCTTTCCATGCCCACATTCTCGAAATTTTTTTCCAGCACTTAACTAAAGTAGTAGTAAGTGTATCTTTATCGTTTTAAAATTATGTATACACATTCAAATATAATTTATGCGTTGGCCGTGGACTGTACATGCTTATGCATAATTACAAAGGGAAACAAACAGTAATATTAATAATAATAATAATAAATAAAACATTAAAATGAGAAGAACCATATTGATGGATATATAACTGAAAATATATTACATAGATTGCTTCTAGCTTCGCGCACTTTGGCTAGGAAAATGCCCATATGCAACAAATTAGTGTGGTTCGCAAACAAGTCCCAGCATACCAGTCGACCTCCTAACTGCTTTAAAAAGACTTCAATAAACATTGTTTTTCTTAGGTCTTCCCAGTGAGTACATTGTGTCAGAATATGTACCCATTCCTCATCTCCACAAAATTGGCAGATTCTCCTGCCAGAACTATCCGTTATTTTTTAGCTTTTCAACTTCCTAGTCTAAACCAGGCCATTTCTGATTTGACTGTTCTCCCTTGAACGATCATGTACCTCTTTACCTTAGGTTAGTTTAATTTCATTCCATAAGCTCAAGGGTACTTTCGTGTTACATTCTGCCTCGATTTTCTGCCTGCTGATATAGTCTAGCGTTGTTTTAACATTATTCAATGTGTTTTTATTATTTACATAATCTGGTTGCCATATTTAACCCAGGAAAATTCCTCTGAGTTCTATTTCCATTCTGTAGCACAAAGCATTGGTGTAATATTTTGCATCTGATGTCTATAGCATTTAGCGCGAAGTGTGCACTGTCTCCTTGCATTAGTGTATGTCAGTATTTCATCTCCTTGTTTTACTATTAACTGTGTCTTCAAAACCACCCACCTCCATCATAACCGTACAGTTTGACGTTTCTTTGGAAAGCCCGAGAACTTATTTTCAAAATCGAATTAAATTTTTATTTACAGCTGTCCCTCTTCGTTAAAACTTGCCACACTAACAGGAGAAGATCTTTCTCAATTATTGAAACATGGTGTAGTGGAATACGATTGCCAGATATTTACTTGCGAATCGTCTTATCACTTCTATTCAAAATCCGTTTTTACATGCATCGTACATATAAACTGTTCTTCTATGCTACATCTATAGTGGCATAACTAAGGAAAAAATATTAGCATGTATAGAATGCCTGTCTTGTACAAACACAGCGCGCCGTCACTTCTACTGTACTTTGCGACCATTACGGAACTTCAGCATACTAAGTGGAATGAACAACATTCTCAACTTGTTTTAAGAAGTAGCAATATAAGAATAAAGAGTTTATCAAATTAAAAATATTGGAAAGAATCATATAATTTTCATTAGTATCAGGGGTACTGAAAGTTTGCGGGACACCTTTAGGGTTTATTTTGAAATGCCAGCAACTACTCCGTTACTTTTGTGCTTCCTTAAAGACATTTTGTACAGATATTATTGCACATTAATTAAGTTTCAAGAGCCAGAATACCGGAGGGTGGTTTGTCACAGTATCTAGCTAGGAACTAAATATTAGTAACCAGAAGCTGTTTGAATGGATAATAATTTCTGTTCTCTAATTAAGGTAATTGCTGCAGTAAGTTTAGAACTGTTCCCTCAAGATATTTGCGCGGAAGGAAACTTTCTACCAGAGTTACAAGTATTCCCAAGTTGCATGTATTTACTTACGAAAACTATATCTGATGAATATAAGAGAAAATTATGCACATCTTGTCATGCCGGGAACATATGGATCGCAACTCATAGACACAGGTAATATACAAATAGGAATCGTAAGTTTAGAGAGAAAGTTTATTTGGGAAAGAATTATTCCATGCCTAAGTTTGGGGTAACCACATGACCCCATCTCCTGTGAATGGAATGGAAGAGGATAGTTGGACGACCGACAGGATCAGGAAGAGATCGCGGGGGGGCAAAAGGGCTATAAATACCAATGATCGACACTGCGATTTCTATAAAAGGAGTAGCACAAAGACAAGGCGATAAGATGCCTAAAGCAGGTTGATCTCCTGGACGGGATGGGCTACTGCCTGGGTTGTTTCAAGCGGCCTCATGCCTTGAAAGGTTTGGTTTGGTGTTGCTCAGAATATTCAACAATATATTTTATAAAGAGGAATACCCAACATTTTGAATTAATGGCATTCGAAATATAGGGGAAATATAGGGGAATATAGGGGAAGAGTTCAAAGGTTGAAGGTTCTGAACAACTATAGAGAAATCACGATGCTGCCCATAATGGAAGAATAAAAATATAAGGAACTGATTTCGCAAAAGTTCAGTCGTAATTCATTACATAGCATTGGCAACCTGTTTATTCAGGACATGTAACTGCTATGCCACAAATTACGTAAAAAGGGGATATCAATAAAAATTATTCCACCACTATAGGCGAAATTCAGAAAGGTGAAATTCTGCGTTAAGTACGACAGGAATAGAGTATTCAGAAGTTTGTCAAGCCTGAGAGATGCATTCTTTCGCCCGTACTCTTTAATATTTTTGACGACGTAATCGCGGCATTGCTAAAAAACCGGGACCCCTTAAGGTGGAAGATATTATCAGATCTGCTATATGCGGACGACATGACAATTTATGTATAATACAATAGACGGCCTACAGGAGGACTAAACGCACCTCAGACCTTACAGTACACGTGATTACTTACAGCGAATACAAATAAAGCATAGATTATGATCCTCAAGAACGGAATTGTTTATAGCAAAGCAAAAAACCTAAACATATGCAGGAAAATCTCTCGATAATGTGAAACATTTCAGACACCTTGGACTAACTTTCTCAATGAGGATGGGTGATAACATTGATGGGGCGAAACGTAAAGAATATGAAAGCCGCAGAAACACTCCGATTGCGAAGCATGATTCTAGACTTGCCAGTAGGACTGTAGTATATGTTGCAGTAGTACGATCTACAATAATAAATGGGGCCAAAATTTGAAATTGGGAACCAACAGAGAAATTGGATTGGGTGAGGAGGGTTTTCGGAAAGGATATTAGAGCGAGGAGGGGTAAATTACGCAATTCTTAGAGAATTTGGTGCCTATAGCTGGTTATAGAACGCAGGATCCGAGCAGTGAAGTACAGGCTACGAGTTGTTCACGGAGATCAGACATTAATTAGAGCAATCTGCTACCATGAGAAGCTAAGAATGGGGGAAAATAGGACCGGGGTTTGAAATTAAAAGTTGTCTGTAAAATATAGGAATGGTAGTATTTAGATTGCAAAGAGGGCAAGCAGAAGGGCACTGGAGGAAAATTAAGAAATGTTGAAGTACATTAATGGGCAGTTAATTCTTTCAGTGTTTGCTGAAAACGTTTTGCTGGATAGAAATGGAACTGAAAATAGGTAGGGAGTTAGAGCGTTACATCCAACAGACGCTGTTTGGTTTAAATTAGGTACGCGCGTGGAGGATGACCTAAGTAATAGACAGAAAGGGACGAGAATCTGCCATATATGTGTGCGTAGAAAGACTCTTTGGAACTTCTGGGGTACTGTGAGGAGACGGTAGAATGGAGAAAAATATATCTACAGACCTTCTCTCTATGATTACGGTAGCCTAGTAAAGGATGCCAACATTGGAACCAAAATACTAGTACTTATACAATTAACGAATTTTGGGAAACAATGAAGGCGTACCCTAAGCCTTGGCTCACGTGCTGGAGGATTCTAAACTCCATCCCCCCGATATCCATCCATCCATGCACACCTATCTATATATCTATTAATTTATCTAAATGTCGATCGATTTGAAGTACATAACCGCTGAAGACACTACGTCTCTGTACAACTAAGGTATTCCCTGTGAATTGAAGTTTAACAACCAGGCCATCTATTGGATAGTTTAGTTTAACCTTGGATGCATCATATTGAACTTCACAGTGCTATACTATACTTGGTACAACCTTCTGTTTATGAATGCAATTTATAAGCCCGAAAATGGTAATATGTTTTCGAAAAGGATGGTTCATATTGTACAAAATAAAGTATTGTTTACAAAAACATGTGACAATATCTTGCTTTGACTAAGTGTTGTACTAACACCGACTTTTTCGGCAATTTTTATGTCGTAACTCTGCTATAATTGTGCAATGTTCTCAGATTATAGTTGAAATGTAACGAAGAAGTGAACGAATTTATGTGACAGGCCAATGTGATTAGTATACGATCTCGTTAATTTGCCTGGTATTTGTCATACACATACGTCCCTAATGAAAATGCTACCTACTCTTCTTCACTAAATGTTTACATCATAGCTTCGTAACCTGGCGCCTGATTTTCCAGCTAATTAACTAATGGTTATAATTCAGGTTCCATTATTGACGTTTCAATGGTATTTGTGAGTCCTTTGTTTTGACAAATGAGTGAAAGTGTCATAATTTCATAAATAGCTTATATTTCCCTACTAATGTGAGACCCCCACATATGCAACAGGGAGTATAAAAATACTGCAAAAACACACAGGGCTGGGGTATTAACAGATTTTGATTCTAATTTAAAAACAAGCAGTGTGGGAGGTTTATTTACATAATCTGGATTAAACTGATAGCGTGCTCGTTCTATGGATATGTACTCTCCCTAATCGATGTTAGAACAATAGATACTAACTGATGATCTCCAATAAATATATTAAATGTTTTATTTTCTGAGGGGGGAACTGGTTTAATGTCAGAGAATTCAGTTAATATCCGTAACACAGTGTTGGTAATCAATTAAAAGTATTCAATGCCGCAATGAGCGTAAAGATGGCAAGAGCCATCATTGATTCCTCTCTGCTTATTGCATATAATTCATTCTCATTAATATTATGAAAAATATAATTTGCATTTCAAAGCTCAGTTTGTGTCATAAACCTACCGCAAGCTTTATGACAATATAATCACGGTAATATTCTCGAACATAGCCAATAACTGGTCTGAATAGCACACCTTGTACTTGCTGTACAAATTGTCTTTTTGATGGCACCGATTTGTCAATGAGAGTATACTATATGCAAGGCGTTTTAGTTAATGGGTATTAAGTAAATTGGTTTGTTGTGCGTGTAAATGAAGGAAATTGATGCTGAAAATCCCTAAAATGGAATATTTTATTGTCATAAATGTAGAAGATTCGATTGGTACTTATTATGCCTTAAATGTATTTATTCGATACCTGAACTATGACTAAATTTTAGATGATGTTTAAACTACCTCCTGATATTTATCAAGGTTATGCACTTAATATATATTAATTTTATTTTTAAAATTTAAATCCAGTAATCTAACGTTAAAACTGACACGTGTACAAGTGGAAAAATAAAATTAAGACCAATGTTTGCATTGTGCAATCCAGAGGCGATGCCCAAAAGAAACGTTTGTTACCGAGATGTAAAAGTATTGAATACTTTGAGTAATTTATCATGATGTGTGAGAGCCTACTACATCAGGTATCACAGCAGCTCAGAGGAGAGTAACATGATGCTTTAAGTCTGATTGACTTGAAATCGCATAAAATAGGTTTACCTTTTAGGGATAATCTGCTAAAAATATGAACAGAAATAAGAAAGCCAACTATATGAATTTGGTGATTTCTAATGTCAAACAATTATATTTATCCAATTTATATCTTTCAAAATGTTAATGTACATGAAGTGCTCATCGTAGATGATTTTCCGTCCTATTTTAATAAAAACTTCACAACATCCAACAAAATATAATCTTTAAGTATACAAAACATCAGTCATTATTATTAACTAAACATTTTAAAAATCTCCCATACAGTACATCCATAAACTAAGATGTCATTTTTTATAAATGAATCTCTTAATTGCAAAAAAATTATAAAAGTAATATAATATATTACAAATCTTCTATGTGGATTATGTTTAATGTCGACGGGCCTAGAATACAAAATAAATGAGACCATTAAACGATATAGAATACAGAAATAACGGTACTATTTCTGAATAACGTTCTATATACGTTGTACTTCCAACACAATTATTTGAAAATTGCAGGTTTTAGAATTTTCTTTCAGCAATGCTTTAAGGGATGTTTGTTTTTTGTATCTTAATATCACTGGAGTTGAGTTACATGCCATCACGTTCTGGTAGTAACTTATGAAATTTGTGATTTGTTAGTCAGAACTGTGTTTTAATTAGTTATTTAAGTTAAAAGTCTGGGCATAAATAGGTTAGATTTGTAATGAAAGAAATAAGCAATGTACTTCTATAGGAACATTTGTTGCCGATAAAGATGTGTTATCGAGTTTCAGTCTATCAGATGAAGCAAATGATAATATTTTTAAGTTTGTGATTGATTCTTTTGGGCTACACCAATCTATTTTGTATTTGTAACTTTGTTGTTACATGCGAAACTGTATTTCCTAGTAGAAACTGAAGCAGCACGTCTCAGACTTAAAATAATATTACTAACGCGAACGACACAGGTCATCGGGAGGTACCGGATTCAAATTCTTTGGGACGGCTATTTTGACCTTGGGAATTTTCATGATATTCTGGTCGCTTAGGCGAATTTTCCACACATTTTCAGATCTCCCATTTTACATTGTTTCATTTCGTTGGATGTGTTACAGGGTTGAAAATAGGCTGTTGTTCTGTGTGGTTTGGCAGTGACTTGCGCGTTGAAATTTATTCTGTCGGTCCTGGTAGTTTAGTGGTAACCATACTTGCCTCCCAAACCCAAGATCGCGCCTCACGAGTCCGCGCCTTTACAACCTCGGCCACCCGTGGCGATAGAGTTGGATCAGGAAAGAATATGCAAATAAATTGTATTTTATTGTGGAAAATAAACAAAACGAACTTAGATAACTCCTCAGTGAAAGGTGAATGGATGTAATAATGAAGGATATTTTCGTTTTGCATCAGTAGCTGAGCGCAGTGCACATTTAGCCATGTTTCTCCAATCGCCTCCCACAGAACACAGTTTCTGCGCCGATGCGTGCACGCAAACAATCAGTTATGGTTTGCTTTGACGAGTTTGTCGTTTGTTTTTGTATTATCATAACTGAGTGTGTAGTTAAGCTTTGAGTGTAACTAAAATTGTTTTATTATAGGCTATTGCTGAACCTACATTATTTATTACAGTTTACTGATGAAGTAAAGTTTACTGTGGCGTATTATTTTTAAATGTATAGAGCAGAGAAAATATCAAGTATATAGGAATAACGTCATAATGTAAAATAACTTAAAAGTAATATCAGAGCGGAACCTGACAAATTAGGGGGCATAGCTGCGAGTTAATTAATTTAGCATTTTCAAAAAAGTGTGGTTGCAGAGGGATATCACTTCGAGTAAGTCTATAAGACAGGTAAACACTCATAATGAAATAGAGCTAATATTGTGTGCACGTTGCTCTTGATCCAATTTACTACAGTGAAAATGCAAGGGAACTTGGCCACCGGCGGAGCGACGCGAGTTGGCGCTTATCTGAGGACGCAGGCTTAAAAAATTCTCGCAGGTGTATAACGTTATAGCTCAGAAGTTTGAGAACTCAGCAAAAGTCAGGATAATTGGCATTATAAATTAATTTCCTAAAGATTAGTATATATTCTAACTTCATGGTATTAGATATGAAAATATCAGTAGTTCTGGTAATATATATAATAGAAAGAGTGGTATCGGAATTTATAGGGAATTAAGGAAGATAAATGAACTTAATCTTGTGACTATAGATAAAGTACAATCGAATAATTCTTTTCTAGTACTAATAGTGTAGGGTTATTTGTAGCATACATTTGATTAAATTCAACAACTGATAAACAAGCTCTGCTCTACAATATAAATTAATAAATATAGAGTAGCCAGTATGGTTTGCTTGATTATATGATACGAGTTAAAATATCTATGGTAAAAAGGACGAATAACAAAATGTTATTTTAAAGTTGAAGGAGTTATGAGTGGCGGGAGGAATGGTGATAGAATTTGATTATATGCAAATACAGCTCACCACTCAATAACTCTTCTTGTCGATCTACAGGGATTTGCATAGTGCGGGGTTGAGTGAGGGGAATTACAGGTGATGGGTTGACGAGAAAGAACACCTTGCTATCTGCCAAATGGCGTCATTTATTCAACAAAAAGTGTATAACAGGGCGTTACTCTTCGGACCGCAGTAATGACACGTTTGGCAGAGCTATAATGCTTGACAAACAGTCGTTCTCTGACTAATGAGAAGAAGCGCCGAACAGAAGTGAAGCTCAAACATTGATGCCCTAGTGCGAGTTCCCCAGATTAAATTCTCAAAAAGGGCGATTTCATGTCCTTAAATACTCAATAAGAATTGCTTGACCACGTGTATTTTCCCGCCACTGTGGATTTAGACACCCTTATAGGCTATCGGTGACATCATGCAACTCTCATATTATTGGCTAGTCAGATTATCTGAACGTAACAACTTGGCGATTTGCCCTCCGTTCAATTTCAGTTTCTACCGTACGTTAGAGTTCAACGTCCTTTAACCGAATCACAGGTGCTAACAGTGTTCTTCTTTGCCAATATACCTGCCCTGGGGAAAGCACCCTCCTTCCAATGAACAAAGAAAGAATTTACTCTATTGTCTGCCAAATGGCCTCTCTGTTGTGCGAGCAAGAGTTCCTGCTTTTCGTGACATTTTTACACACATACACAATCCTTCACTTACAGCTAGCTGAAATAAAATGCTACATTTATTCTAATTAATTCCTCACAATTGGTTGGGTACCAAGGACGGTTTCAAAGTAAATACTTTAATTTTACGTAAGTAAAACTCACGTTTTTCATAAATAAAACACTCTTAAAACGCTTTGCTCAGAGAGCTGGGTAGCCAAATTTCAATTTTACTTTTGATATTCTGTAACATTTATTTCCTTTCTCGCTAATCTCTGGAACGTCTGTTTCAGAAATCAGTAAATGATCTCCATAATCCTGTGCATAAGCCCTTGACTGAGGCCGCTGGAACGTTTAATCCTCAGAAGTTGTTAGCTTGGCCAATAAACGTGCAGTATCTTGCTCTTTGCTCTGGTTGCCGACTCAGTATGTTTTATACATGGAAATGAAGAAATTTCGTAACATGGGTTTTCAGTCTGTCGTGCAATTTATTTGCATTTCTTTGTTTAAGTCTTGGGTCTCTGTTAAATGTAATTCATAGAAATCGCTTTAAGCTACCACGCGTTACAAGCTTATCTGGGGCTAAGCCAGTAAGAATGTTACAGTTTCACAGCAGTGAACGTAAATTGTTCCAGAAAACGATTTTGGGTTATCCTCTGTCTTTTGTACAAAATGAGTTTAGTGCAATTTAAATTTATCTTAAGTAAAACATTTAATAAAGTATTAAACGCATCTAAGAAAGCTATTTCATTTTTATATTTAACTTTCTATTGATGTCACTCTGAAAAATAAATGAGCACAAAGCTGCTCTGAGGTTAATTCGTTATATAATAAAATACAAGTTATATATTTTATAAAAATGTAACCTGTAATTACTATTAAATAATTTTGCTTTCACAAATAAATATTAGTGGTAAAAATCTACACTGTAACTTAAAATAAATGTAATAATGTAAACAAAACAAAAAATTAACCGTTACTGATATCATAAAATAATGAGAGAGAATAAATGAGAAAATGTGATAGATGTTTTAAATTATCAGTTTATTTACCGACGCCCTTTAACATCTCAGGTCATCAGCGTTGCATTCAATTCAAGGTTTGAAAATTCCCATAAATTTTGCTCAGAGAGCTGTTCTTTAAGATTCAAACCTCAAATGGAAAAAAATATTAAGATAAAAGAAATACATGTGTTTGTTTTATATAAGTCACCCTGTATTTTTAATGTATGGAATGATGGGAGAACAGAAGGACATCCACTTTATATCGGGGAAATCCGTAATAAGATAGTGGTTAAATCTGCTGTTAAACAGAAAAGTAACCACATTAAATAAAAAGTTAGGGAGAAGGAAGTGTATTTTAAATTGCTGTTTAATTACGGATTTAGATGGAAAAATACTTCAGCCGTACAGGCCTAAGGTGGCAAACTGAAGTTATGACAGGTAATTACCTTATTTCGAAAAGAGAAGGAAAATATGATTAAGGAGAAATTGTTGGTGGTATATAAAATTTACTGTCTCTTTTGGCTTGTCTTGTATCATGGAAATTAGTGTTTTAGTTCACACTTATCTCTACATGTAAATTTATTATTATTATTATTATTATTATTATTATTATTATTATTATTATTTAATAACAACAATAATAATGCGTTCAAGGTTAACCAATAACACACACCCTATGCTTAGATATAAAAAATCGTACATCTGTTCCGTATGCAAAAAATATATATTTTATAATAATTTTAACTGAAACGTGAGCTAAAGGAAACTTCAGCAGAGCTATTTGTTTCTCTGGTAGTCTTGCGTTACTAATATTTGTATATTCTATTCATTTAAGGATATTTCAAATAAACGGACACTTTTCTTCCACAAAGCTTCTTTAATGTTTATATTTTACATTAATATGGAGCATATTGACTTTCTCATTTCATATCTAAGAACTTATTTATCAATATTTACATTTTTATGTTATTCAGGCTCATAAAACCTATAATTTATTTTCCCTGTTTTGAATTAAAATTACAGGCAGGCATTGCTACGTTCGGTTAACTTAATTTGCAAACACTCTGAAGTTATCTTTAAATTACAGTTCCTTCACATTTGATCCAGTTCCAGAGTGCATAATCAAAGCGAGGAATGAAACGCAGTAATGAATTCAGAGGTCTACGAATAATTAAGATTTAATGTTGGGTCGCACACTTAGAGTAGTAAGACGGTACAAGGCGTCGTTTGGGATCATCAGTACATAGTTAAAAACAGACAGAGCGTTTTGATAGACATCTCTCGTACTATGGCGAACCCTTCAGTTTTCCTACGCTTGATCTGAGAGCTTTTGAATGAAAAATGATGAAAACGTTTTTGTGGCATTACTTGAAGTGCAAAAATTTAAACGTACAAAATGTTGTTAACTTAATGCGTAAGGTTCACTTGGTACTAGTTTTACTGTTGTCACTTTCAGTTCTCGCCGGTGACATATATACAAGTTGAGACATGTTCAGTTCCGCTTACAGCAAAATTGACTGACGAACGATATGCTGCTCTGAATTCTCCTATTGTTTTCAGCAGAGGCCTATACAATGTTACAGGAGGGATATGGGTTTTTTTTTTCTTTTCTATCGTGCAGTTTTTAGATGTTTAAAAAGAGGGGAGGCAATCAATTTCAAAGGAAGCTGGACCTGGCTTACCAGTTTATGCTCTAACGGAAGAAAATATGCTGTCTTTGTGAGACAGGAAAGTCAAATAACACAATGAACACTAACAGAAATTCTGAAAGTTTCACTGGGTGCAACCCAAGCGTTCTTAATTTAAAAGTTTGTGCACGATGGGCTGCAATACTGCTGAATCCTGAACAAAAGGGCGTCCGCATGCAGTTGAAGATGATGCTATAGGAAGATGCGGAGTTTCTTTCAAAAGAAATCACTGCTGATGAGCTATAGTTATATTATTTAGAGCATGAAAGCAAACACCAGAGCACCAAAAGAAGCAAATGTGGTTTGTTCTTCTTCCTCTTCTTCTTCTTCTTCTTCTTCTTCTTCTTCTTCTTCTTCTTCTAAGTTAAAATAGATATTCATCTAGGTCTTAACTCTTTTAACCTTATACATTTTCCTGGGAAAGTTATGGTCATCTCATTTTTCGATGGTCAAGTAATGGTTTACTAGCATATCGTGTTTGCACACACAACTGCAACTGGGCAATACTGCAGAGATGTCCTAAAAACTCTGCAAAGTTTTATCACACGCCAAAGATGTAACAAGCTGGATGCTGCAACATGAAAATGCACGGTCTCACATCGTTACTGAATATCTCACAGAAATCTATTTGGAGTATGTTTCTCTCCCACTATATAGTGCAGATTTAACGCCTTTCCCCCAAATTGAAGAAACACCAGCAGAAGCAGTGGTTAAGACTCAGGAGGCCATTCTGAAAGACCTGTCAAAAATGGTTTTCAGCATGACCTTGAAGACTGCCTCAAACGCTGGGACAGACGCATTGCATCCATCGGGAAATAATTTGAGAAAGTTCATCAAAATTATGAGGACGAGGTGCACTATCAGAAAAAAAGATCATTCTTTTTTGCACATCCCTCATGTGTACATACATTTCCATTATATGAACAAGAACTAAATAGGCATAATTTGATAAAAACACTGAAATAGTAAAATATTTCTCCGTTCTTTGCCATGATTAAGAGATAACGCTCAAAATATCGTGTTTTAGTTCGTGATTTGCATTTTAGTATGTTAATTGTCTTTTTTAAAACAATGCAACGTTTTAGTTGATTTTAATGTATATATAATATAAATGAAAAATAAAAATAAAATAACACCATTAACAATGTAACAAATTAACGCTTGTCTAGCTTCTTGCCATTGAAGAACTCCAGTAGTTTCAAATATAGCAATTTCAAATGTTACGTTATCTAAGTGTTTTATTCTTATCTACTTTTATTATTACTGTTAATTTGTTACATTATATATATTAGTGTGTTTGTGTGTGTGTTAAAGAAAACGAAAACTATCAGCAATTTTTTTCTGTTCCTCTCATTTGCAGAACGAGTATATTTCTCTATTATTTTGCAAGTGTTTTAATTATATACTTTATCTCATGTTTTCTAATTCTACCCATTCTCCTTACTGTCTATCGAATAATTTCCGTAGAAAATAGAACCTTCTTTTATCCATAGTGCTGAAATGAAAAATTTGGACAAACATCGCACGCCCTTCGCATACCAAACAGTTGTAGCTGCAAGCGTTGTTGAAGTGTGTACTTATACATCATTATAGTTCATAAGCAAAATCAATGCAAATGTGCTAAATATCGAAGTTTTACTGACTCTTGACTTAGAATTTTGCATTATAGCTTCCAAACTAATGAACCAAATTCAGTGATATTTTTCACGGACATACTTTCATAATTGATATGAGTGGCTCTTTACTCTCTACCCCATGCGTCGCGATTTCCATGAAGGTCAATTACGAGCGTATGCTGTCCTCAGCGTCTGATTGTTACCGTGAATACTATCAACGTGTTTTTGTATTAGAAGCAATACCAACAAGTACAGTGCAATATGAACAATGCAATATAAATTTATTAATTTAATAATAAATTAATTCATGTATTTATTAATACATCTCATTTTTTGTATCTACATCTGTTTTTTCTACTGTAATGTCGTATTATAACAAAGAAAGTATAATAAAGTATTCCTGCAATATGTAGATGAATGATATTTTAGAATATGGTGTCACTATGTAAACATAATACCTACTAATTTCCAAGATACTGCTACTATGCGGAAAATATCAGAATTAAAAAAAAATGTAATATTTCAGTCAAACCTAGATAATAAAACTCGGAATAAATTTCTTAATTAAAACGAATTCATAACGTAAACTATTTGCTACTTAATAGCTCTGGTGTTTAAAAGTTTGTCTGCTTCCAATCTTCATAGGCGATAGGTGACATTTTTAGCATGATTTACTTGAGCAGGTCTAAATAAAATTAATGGTACCATATAGCAGTCATTATAAATAAAAACCCAGCAATATTGGCCACCCTTTGGTTCATTTTCATTTGAAAATGCACTAGTGTAATGCCTAAATAAAATATATTATATTCTCAGTTAATTATAATGATGTGCTTATGTATTTTTAAACTGCAACATTCACATATAAACAAAAATAAAATATGTAATAGCAAGATATTTGTTCTGAATTGGATGAGAAGATTTTTACATAACAATTAGGGCGGAAAAAACTTCAGAACTAATCAGTGTAACTATTACCTGCAGTTATTTTGCATTCACACTTCAATGTCTTTCAGATAGAAGCGTTGATTTCTTAAACTGGATTATTTAAGCAATATTTGGAGTGCTGTCAAGACCAACATTCACTTCTCACCATTGAGATGGCGTTTTTTGTGCGTGCAAGTGCATGTAGCTATTAGTGGATGTATAAATAAATAAGTAAACAAGTAAACAAGTTGCCATTTTCCATGCTCAGCTCCCCCACTCCCCACTCCTGGGCATCTCCTAGCTTTTTTCCGCTACGCAAATGTCGAGCGATTAGATTGGTCCCGAGACCCAACCTATCATTAAGTTAATTCATCCCTCATTACATGCTCCCGTTCATCCTCTCATCCTTGTGCTATGTGGGCTAAACGCTCAATCGGGAGGGCTATTTCAAGGCTCCCTTAATAACATGGCACGTAATAAACTTTATGCTTAGAGTAATAACGCACCTCGTTCATTTCACCCATTCATCAGGGCAACGCTTGGAGCTCAAAGGCATTTTACAATTGGAGGAAACCAGGGCTGTTTGTACTAATCTGTTATATACACGGCCTGAGATTTTATAAAGGCCGTTACACTAATTAACAGTCACATACAAAATGTCTGAAATACTACATCCGAATTTACCAATCGCGTACGGGTTTCCAGCTACAAAATTAGACGCTGAAATGATGCAGCGAAATAACCACCAAAGAAATCCAATTTATATGCAAATTTTTATTGGAATGGTTTGTAATTTTTTATTCTAAAATAAATTAAATATATATTTTCAGAGAGAAAATTTCATTGACTATTCATTGATAGCGAGAACTTAATTAAGGATATTAATATCTATGCATCCAATTATGTGATGACCGACACAGTGTTGGGGACCTGCATTGATCTAATAGTAATCGCTTACGGCCAGGTGGGCTGCGCAACACAAGAATTGGTGGTAAAATGCTATAAGGTATAATAAATTGTAGTGCTCTTAAAATGTTTTACTTACTCACCCACGTCACGCAAGGCTGCCTGCCTTCATTTTCCATACACTTTTGTCATCTGCTTATGAAATTGCCCATTACTCATCTTAAATCTCTTTGAGAAATTAACTGGATATCTTGACGTTTGTTATCCTTCAACTTATTTAAATTTTGTGGATACTATACATTTATGATTTGCATTACTTCTTAGAACTGGGAAATTTCTCTTCAAATAAATTATCCGTAACTGCACGATTTTTTTTATTTGGTTTATTTACGGAAGCTCTTTAACATCTATCAGCGTCCCATTCAAATCAGGGCCTGAAACGACCGACAAATTTTGCTCAGAGACTTCTTTTTACAGGCTTGAGGTTCTTTATCGTGCCGTAAATGTACAACACGGGACCCAAGGTTTTCCTTCCCTTCCGAAGGAAGCCATACTTAGCGTTTTTACGTCCGAAAAAAAAGTATCGCTCTTGGCCGGGATCGAACCCGCGAGCCTGGGTTTAGAAGGCAAGTATGGTTACCACTACACCAACAGGGTCGACTACTGCACGAGCGGACGCGGTGCGGACATACGAATGATAAACTCTCGTTGTGGGAATTAAATAATTATTTGACATGTAGTATTCTTAGCACACTTTACTCTAGATGAGACAAATGTTGTTTCTTTCACTTTTCATGAGACACTGACTGAGTGGCATGAGACTCTAGACCAAGTTGCAGTTGAGCAAACCTCGCCCGCCCTGACTTTTGTAGCCTGGGTGGCCTTCAATGCATTCCCTTGTCGCCGCGTCGGTCATGTTTGATGAGCCAATAGCTAAATTAAAACATTTTGTTTTCTACTGGAATAAATACTTTTCAGTAGACAAACTATCACGCCTAACCGTTCTATTTAAAGCTTTACTTATTCTCTGCAAGCAGAATTCAACTCTTATTAGGCCTAGGACACCCGAGTCTCAATAAATCAATATAATCAGAAAGAATAACCAAATAAAAATGTAGAAAAATGTGAAAACTAATTTATTATAAACTATATAAGATCAATCTTTCATATCAAAGATGTTTATAATGGCTTTAAATAAAGATAGCTTCCATTGCAATACCTAAAATTACTTCACATATTAATGTCCCATTTTAGGAACTATAATAGTATTTACACTGATTTAAATTGAAAATAATTTTCAGAATTATATTTTTTAAATTATAAAATATGAATGGAACTTTCATTTTTCCATAGAGTTAGTGCATGGTATTGTCACGTGTAATATGAATGAACTTAACATTCTTTATGGATCACACACATTCACAGTATCAATGGTTCTTGATGTGAAAACATAAGATAACAATTGCTTGCTGCTGGGTCAGAAATCTGTCTATATTATTTATGATGCAGTAGCAAGTTTTACATTCGTTGGATGCCAACTGATGTCAATCATAAGTGACAAAAGTAAGAGCTAATGTCATTGTAGAACATTAAAGAACGTTACCAAGTGATAGAAGGAACCGCTAGAATAACTGAAACAAGAGTAGGTTGCACGCACAGCACGAGTATATGAAGTTTTCAAATGTAAACTAACTTGACAACGCATTTCAGTACTAGAACAATGACAGTTAATGGCAATACTATCCATTAAAAATAAGATGTATAAATAAGATGGCAGGGAGTACTACAGTATTTAATACATTACGTGCTAAGAACCTACAACACAATGTCTTGAAGGCCCTCTTCTTTCATTCCACCAATTCCTAACAATAGGAGTTAAGCAAAGACAAGTAGATCATCCTTACGAAGGACAATAATCTATAGAAATGTGCCAAATTCGAAAAATATGTCTTTGAAAAATATGTCTATTAAAGAACATGGCAGTTACTTATCTTTCTTTGTTTATTAAATCTGTTACCATTACTAATCCTTTCCAATTCTTATTGTCTATTGTCTTAAATAATTGCTTACTAAACTTTCAGAATACTATAGAAAAAATGCATTCGTAATAAAAATGCAAACATTCGTAATAATACTGAATAAACCTGTTGGCAAAGCTAAGCATTACTTTACAAAAATAAGTATAAATTGATAAAATATACTTTTTTAAAATTCAAAATGTGTAACTAAATCACAAAAGTCAGAAACAAATTCGTCATCTTGGTAATGCAAAAGATGTACCTGTTGGTAAGAAGCCATTGCCAGAAAATTTAAGATTGTATGGAAAATTAAGAAAAAATTAGCAATTAAATTACCTCTTATTTTTTAAAACCTATCATATATTAAAGTAAATCTTTTGTGAATAAGGTGTAGTCTTTAAGGAATAAAAATATATGGTAATGTTATTTCTACGCCAAAATTAGGATGAGTAAATCAATTGGAAGCAAACAGTTGACTGTAAAATGGTGCTCCTATCATAAAAGATTAGAAACAAGTGAGATAAATGCTCATTAATGAAACCCTTTAAGTAATATTGAACAAAATAAAGTAGTAAAAACGTTATCCTTTATACGGGGCTCATGCTAAGCTGTTCTAAGAAGATAAATAGCTTTTCGTTCAATTTATATCCCTTTCGTCATTTTATGTAAAAACAGCCATTGGCAATATTTGGCACTTTGTTCTCTCTTTGTGCTAAAAATGTATTGTAATGTAAAACACGTATTTTAGTAATCAGTTTGTTCATTATTTTTCAATACAGGTTAAGCGAACAGCACCGGCTGTACATAAATAAACCAAAACATCGGAAGCGTTCATGATCTCAATCATTAAATACCGTTGGAAGTCGTCTAGCTGTTATTTTGTGAATGCATATATTCCTTGAAATTTCGACCATATGGAAACAAATATGAATAATTTAATTGTCAATGAATATTCATACAAAGCACGCTGAAAGTAAAATATTTGCTTTTAGTTCTTGCTAATTGAAAATCGCATAACCATACACAATGGCATTTCTTCCTTTAGTTTTGTTGTGTATTCGTCAAGAATTAATGCACAGGCATATGCATTCTGCATCCATACATACGCAGTAACGTAGATAGAAAGTAATTCAACGTGCCATTCAGCTCGCCAACTGAGTTCCCCATCATGGATAACGTGGAATATATCCAAAGCTGGGCCGGATTTCAGATTTATTGGTGTAAAATACGTTTTATTTCTTTTTATGGACATTCCCCCTAACATGAGATATCGTTTAGTTATACTTTATCTTTGTCCTTTTATTTGTTTAGCGAACTCCAAGCAAAATAAAACTATTAATGTTAAACTGTTATATTTTAGCAATAGCAGGAGGTCGATTGACCGGTTTATTTCACAAACAGTTTTCAAAGGATGACAACTCTTAACGCTTGTGGTTGAATGCATTTTAACTTTTAATATCATATATTCGTATTTTAAAACGCATTAACACTTATTTAAAGGTTACTCAGCATTACATAACCTTTTTATTTTAAGCATAACATAGAATATAAATTATCTAAAATACCTGCAATACCTTTATTAACATGTTGAATAATCATAATAATAATTTACAAAAGATAAATACACAATTATTACAGTTGTAACGTTTTCCTAATGGAAAAATTTGACCGAGAAAATAACCATTGAATTTATATACATTTGATTATTTCCTGTTTGTTTTAGGTATGCAATATTTCAATTAGACTGCTAATTGATTCGTTCTTCTTTTGAAGAACAAAATATGCAGGTGTTAATTGGCAAATAATTTACAACGCTCATTTTTTCTGTCACATATTAAACATTACATTTTAATTAATAGTCTACATCATTGAGAACGTTAAATGAGAATATTTTTGAAAATTGTTCACATATTGTATGAAAAAAAAACTGTATCATAATAAACTACAAGCATTGTAAAATTTTAAATAATATGCCTCCAGTAAATTTTGTAATATTTAAAAATGTAATATATACCGTTTTTAACGGTATTTAACACTCGTTTTTACTACTGAGGCACCACAGGCGGTGAACATGGTGATACATGAGGTGAAATGATATATTTAGAAAGGATATTTTTTAAGAAAGGAAGCGTTCTAGGTCTAAGTTTAGGGTACCTCCCCGGCATTTGCCAGTTTTGAGGACTGAGGAAGATCTGAAAAAAAAAACTCCAGTTAGGAAGGACGGACGGACGGTCCTGGTGGGATTCGAACCCCAGACCTCCCGCTCATGAGTCCGCGCCTTAACGACCTCGGCCACCTGTGGCGATCAATACATAGTGTGAAACAGGGATGTCTTATACCTTATTTTTTATAGCTATTCAGGTTACTGTGGTATAAATTCTAATATTTTTACATTTTAAGCATTTAGCACCTGAAATGTTTTTAAATATACTGAAATATGTACACCTACACACACATATATATATATATATATATATATATATATATATAAACTAAAATTTACAGAATTAATGGGGTATGTTATCACATTGTTATTTTGAATATGTGAATTAAATTGCTCATGATTAATTTTATTTTGCTGTTAATATAAAACTTATTTTATTTAAAAACAATCATTTGCAGTTATTAAATATCTCAGCTTTGGTTTTAGTTAAGGCAGGTTAATTAATACGTTTGGAAAGCTTTCTAGCGTACAAAGAAAAGCAAAGAAAGAGCTTTTTATTAAATCAAGGGGAAAATATTTTTTTATAAATGAAACGATACCACAAGGACCGAAGTATAAAAAAACCGATGTACTTTCTTTTATCCTCAGTAACGGCAGCAAGAAAACAGCAATTTGGTCCAAAAGTAAACAATGTAAGCCACTTACACGCTGCACATCCCAAAGCAAGCTACAGTCTTGTAGTATACGTATACATGCTTTACTGTTTATCATTCAATGCAGCTTAGAAATGACAATCATAGGATTATTTTACCTTGTATCAGTTGATTATAACGACCAACAACACTGTGTGATATCGATATACCTGTTACCGGTAAAATGGAATCTTTGCAAGAGACAATATTATTGTTTTATTACTTTTTTACTTATTTGTTTATTAAATATTTATCAGAAAGTGCAAAAGTAAAAGCTTAGCTTCCGGGTGTTGCCGTGTGTTGAAAAGTTATATTGGTTTTATTTAGTAAATTATCGATGCACTTTCAAAATTGCTATTATATATTTGTATCAAAACAAGTAAATCATACATTTCTCGTCCTTTACAAACTGCAGAAGTAAAGCATTAAAGTATCTAATACAAGGATCTACAAATAAGGAGAATAAAGAAAGGTAGATAGGTTGCAACCTTATACGGTGTATACCCTTTTATTTATACCCATTGTTTGTAAATTCTTATTTTACACAGTGGCTATGCCAGATTTTCAAAACTATGATAGTATTAAGTATAGCCACAGTATATGGAGGTTATGTACTTAGTGTTAATAAAAGTACCACATTGATTTACTGGGCATAGAGAAATATTAGATGAGCGGTTTGAGATTAGAAACCAGCGGTCTACTGCCAAATAGCAGAGTTGTAAGAAAGCTTGCTTTTGATACTCATAAGCCAGTATTAAACCGAAATTCAGTATTATTTTATGTTATAATAATAATCTTACGCTCCAGGATTGGAAGCGTGACAGGGGAGTATAACTCAAATAATAGGGATTAAGTGATATACAAAGAAATGGTTTCATATGAAAAAGGATTATGACTTGTTTTGCCAAGGTGACTAGAGCTAACACAAAAAAAAAAAAAAAAAAAAAAAAATGCGGTGACGCTAAGCCTGAGCTGTGATTAAATAAAAAAGAATAAACACCATCGGGGGTATGTCTCAGGCCATGGTGTGACGGAGATCGGGAGCGCTAGGCGTCGCATTTTGTCTTTTAATATTGAGTTTTACTTTCGAAATTGTCTCGATCTTTATCGAATATTACCAGTTCTATTGAGGGTTGTTTTGCAAACAAACCCCAATATGGAGGTATGTTGAAAACCTTAGTATTTCCCCGCACCTGAGAGATGTGGGAACGAATACTTTGTGCCACTTTTTACTGATGTTATGAGTATTCACTTAATGTAACGTTACTACATCGATGGGTGGATTGCTATTTTGTCGTCTCTGTCTTTGTTATGAAACCTTTCTCTTTTTTAAACCAAGTTATGAATGTGACAATATCCTAATTTATATATACTGGGTATTAATTCATTTTGTTATATGCGTGTCAGAATATGAAAGCGTTTATGTGTATACACAATTGTGTGGTGTAGAAACTTAGTAATTTATGGCTAATCCTAATGTACTGGAAATATTAGTCCTAGTCTGCAGGATTATGTGACCTTGATATAATAAGATGCATTTATTGGAAAACTTATATTCCGTCACAAGGCTTAGCTATATGCTTAAAATATTTAATGTTTTCAAGAAAGTGGCACGTAAGTGCTTCATTGGAGTAAGCATGGATTTTTCAGATAGTTAAGTACATTTTGTCTACAAGAAAATGAACTCATATAATCATCCTCTTTTGTAGCGTAACGGCCCAATATTGGGCCTTGGCCTGCCACAGCGAACGCCGCGTCCTCTATCTCCGTCTTGCGACATCATTGATAGAGTGCAATATTGCAGGATGGCATATGATCAGCCTACCGGCACATTGCCGGCTTTCGAGAATGAAGAACGTCACCATTTTATCGGGAAGCTCCTTCATTTTCCTCACAAGGCTTGGTGGACCAGTTCCAGGCCTTCGTGGCCTAGAAAATGGCTAAAAAGGTACCGAGATCAACACCGATACCTCCCGTTCAGATACTATATAATACAATGACCAGTAGTGTATGTATATTTTACCTATATGTTTGCTTCTTTAGGCTCTGTAAACCAATAGATCAAAGCGTTATTTATTCATCAAATAAAGAGATCAATCAAATAAAAAAAGTGAGCTTAGAGGAGTATTTTGCAGACCTTTCGGAAAAGTATTTCAGAGATAGGATAATGACATAAGGGCGTTTCTGGAATAAATGTGTTTACCTTGAGGAAGATTATGTACAAAAATAAAAATTATACATAAGTTCATTTTTTCCCCTTTATTGTTAGACCGAGAAATTTTCAGCTGGCCTCCTATAGAGGAACTTAAAAGAATCTATTGGGCCAGAAGTTATAAGAATTACGCTAGTACAGTTGTTGCGAGTATATGCAAAATATCATTAAAAGATATCAGAGATGTGTGACTGTTGATGGACTTTAGAGCTAAAGTTCTATAACAAATAATGAATTGTGTATATCAATTGTTGATAATTGTATAAGAAATTAACATAAGAGTTTAATGATATTCTGTTTTATTTATGTTATATATTTTGGAGTTTTTTATTATAGAATTATTATTTAGTAAACAAATAATATTGTTAATAATTAAACCTGGGCGGATTGAAATACAAAGGGATAGCCATCCATTATGTGGAACTTTTTTTTTTAGTCTGGGAACGCGGACTAAAAATAACTTTCAGTAGTTAACAGTTGTATAAGCCTATTTGCTTAAATTCCTAGAACAATCATTAGATTACCTAGGGGAATAGTATAAGTTACAGTTCAGGTAATAAGTACATATCACCTCTATTTACTGAAACAAATTTTTTGTGAATATTTATTAAGTTGTGTACTATTTTAATAAAGGTTATATTAAAATATGGATTATGAAATACTTCTTCTGGTTGTTGCAGAGTAAATTATTTATACTGCGTATAGTCTAAATTAAATGACAGTATATATCATATTGTCAATGCCAGTGTGCCTTGAGGAAACACTGCATGATTCCGCTGCTTCCTTTCTAAGCGTCTCATCTTTCGTTAACGAGCACGTAATAAAGGAGATGGGAAGTGCCGCAGGCAGCTAATACCCTATGGAATGTCTTGGAGTGGTACTTGAGGCTGCCCACGCTCTCAAACTCCCGCAAGAGACTCGATGGCAGACCAAGAAGCTATATAAGGTCTGTAGAGAGAAATCTGGTGAACATTTACCTTCATTAAGTACACCAGAAAATATTTGAAGAAAATTAGATTTCAAAAATTGCACGAGGACTTCAGGAGAAGCAGTAATAATGATAAGATATCAACATAATTATGCGTCTGCAATGCACAGGATACTAATGAATAATTCCACACTCATTTTAGTAGACAGTAAGAGATCTGTTGGTTCATGAATTATATTTTCTAAGCTAGAACTTAATGTTACTAAATTAACTAGATGCCGTGACTAGTTATGCTTCAATCAACGTTTCGTAACGGACGAGCTCACGATGAGTTTCCCTTTAGTACATTGCCCATTAAAGGTGAAACACTCTTCGAGTATTCGTGAAACTTAATTTGCTGCCAATTTTATATTTTAAATCTTACTATCATTCACTCCGGATGTTAAGATTTGGTACCCCCAGTCTACGAGACACGTTTTCCTCAAAATGAAGAGTGGCTACGGGTGCATTTTGCAGCGCATGGGCCTCAGAGATCCTCGTTCTGTAGTCACATGCATGCCGTCTCTTAGGTTACTTGTTTCGATATATCTTGCAGCTATTGAAGCATGATCTCCTGCTTTTCCGTAAATAAAGTGCACAATGGCAAGTTCGGGAAACATGTAACTTTTCTCCGTTTTACATTTCAGTTAACTGTTCCATAACAGTGCCGTGCAATACTGTAGACAAAGAGGAAATGTGTTAGATGTTCTTGGAAGCAGCAGTAATATACACAAGACAGTGCTATGAAGGAATGTATTAACTTTCTATTTTTAATTAAAATACAATATACATTTTTGTTACATAAAAACACCATCACACATTCAAAAGTGAAATATACGATAAAGAAAAAAAATATATTTCACTTTTCATTATAGTTACTCTTTATTGCAATACACTTCACACATCTTTGTAAATTAACATTTCAACCCCCCCCCAAAAAAAATAGAAGTCTTGTCTGCAAAATGGGCATAAACAGAATCCATCTCTTCTTCGTCACACTTAAATTTCCTTCCTCGAAGGTCCTTCTTAAGTTTCTGAAGTTTTTTTTTTTTTTTTTTTTTTTTTGAGAAGAGGAAATAGTCGCTGGGAGCTAGATCTGGGTTGTAGAGTGTATGGTCGATCTCTTTGAATCCACATTTGGTCACGGCTTCCTTTGCAACAAGAGCTGTGTGCACAGGCGCGTTGTCGTGAAGACGGAACACACCACCACTCAGCTTTCCTCGCCTTTTCTCTTTAATGAAAGCACGTAGTCTGTGCAGTAGGCCAGCATAGTACTCCCCATTTACTGTGCTGTTCCTCTCCTTGAAGACAATGAAGAATATTCCTTCACAGTCACAAAATACTGTGGCCATGATCTTCTTGGTTGACTGAGTGGCCTTGGCCTTTAAGGCGGTGCTTCGCCAGGTTTACGCCACCCCGTTGATTCTCTTTTGGACAAGGGAACATAGTAGAGGACCATAAATTCATCTCCTGTAACAATGGTTTGTAGAACTTCTCTCTCTCTTTCGTTGTCACGGCAGAACTCCAAAAATGCCTGACAAGAAATTATTCGTTGCTGCTAACTTATTATAATTAAATAACAATCTGCACTACACATAAACTTCAGTTACTCGTATCTCTTAGCTGTAAACTGAGTTATAATAACAACAAACTGAGGTAAAACTTGCTCTCGTAACAGAAAACTGCCACTGACAGCCGATATATAACTATCAGCGCAGGAACTGTCTGCTAATATGAACTTGTGTGAATTTAGCCCAACGAGCTCTGGGGTTTCGCAGCGGACGCAGGCCAAAAATAACTCCCCATGTATCTTATGGAAAATGTGGTTTGGTAAACGCATTCTGCTTACATAGGAATTGTCTCAAACCCAATTACACCCAGTAAAAATCTAATACTCTTCCATATGCCTATAGAAAGGGAACTGGAGAGAGGGGGGAAGAGAGAGAGAAAGAGAAAGAGACTGGTATAAAGATAAATGATGTCATCACAGTCTTTCAGTCATGTTCATTTTATTAGTTTTGTTGCACAATAAAAATGAAGATTACATTTATTTTGAGATGAACATGTAAGTCGAAAGCAGGTAAAATAATGATAAGGGTAACGAACGAAAAGACATCCACTTTCATGTTTGCTTATTAGAGTTAACATAAGCAAGAAAGAAGCGAAACTCTACCGCAATAATAGATCATTATTCGCTCCTTTTTCATTCGGATTCATTGTTTTAAGCTCCACATTAAACAAGATGTGTTCACTTACATTATTACTATTACTTCTATTAACTTTAAAATTTCTACTGTGTTTTTTTTTTCGAAAAGTTATTTATATAATCAAAAACATCCCTGCCTTTTAGGACAAGAGATGTGTAATCAAATGATATAAGAAATGCAAGTTTGACCCAAAAGGAAGTATAAATAAAAGAAAATATTCTTATCCAACACATAGAAGATGTTATGCAAAAATTAAATAGGTCTAGCGGCTGTTACGCTAAAGGGAAGAAAAAAGGAGGGGGGACTATCAGACTTATTCTGCTTTCTTCATTCCTCTCTCTATTGTTTTTCTCCAAGCTCTTGCAATTTCCATTTTTCCAAATAACATTGTATTTTATTTTAGTCCTATCATTCTTAGTATAATAACATTTAATTTTTTAGATTTTATTTGCGTAACTAATTGTGTGCAGCAAAGTAACTGTTTCTATACTCCTACGTAATTTTTGGCCTTCTAATTAGCTTTATTTATTTTTGATAACTGTTATGTACCAACCTCTGTGATTTATGGAGTACACGCGTTCTATTTCTGGCATTCCTGAAGCACTTTTCTGAAGAAGTTTATTTGAAATGTCTGTTGGAAGTTAAGTATTCCGGTGTTCAAGTCGGTCCTGATGGTGTAGTGGTAACCATACTTGCCTCCTAAACCTAAGATCGCGGGTTCGATCCCGGCCAGGACCGATGAATTTTTGCAGGCATAAAAATCCAAAATATGGCTTCCTTCGGAAGGAAAGTAAAGCCGTGGGTTCCGTGTCGTACATTTCCGGTATGTAAAAGAACCTCAACTCTAAAGAAGGGGCTTCTAAGCAAAATTTATCAGCCGTTTCACGCCCTGAATAGAATGGGACGCTGGTGACCTGAGCTGTTAAAGAGCGTCCATAAATAATCAAAATTGATCAATGCATGACAATATAGATCATGAGAACCGATATTATGCATGTTTAACTAAAGGAAAAATTAATAAAGGTATAAACAGAAATTGTGGGATTCTATCGTTCACGTAGCAAAGATCCCCAACCGCAACTAGGAAGCAGTTATTCTTAACCGTGAATTAAAAAAAAAAAAGCTATTTATTTCCCTGTTTTATGCCTATGCATAAGATAGCAGTGAATACTCGTATGTGATTTCTCCAGTGGGAAATCCCAATGATTCTCCATTTGTAGTAATTTCCCATGTGAATATAGTTTGGGTTAGAATTGTTTATTGAACCATTATCAGTTACATTCAATAGTTTGTTGGATATCAAAATAATCGAATTACTATTGCTAGTTTGTGATATTCTACACAGATAATGACCACTTTGCTTTCATATGAAAATATATACTCATAGCAGTTACCCGAAGTGTCAAATGTTTAGCATTTATTTTATTATATTCCAATATTTTTGCGTTAAGATATCTTTGGCAATTCTCACAAACTCGCCTATGCTTTAAAACATTTTTCAACTTGTATTAAGTTCGTTATAGCACTTCTATTGAAAACATAATACGCTTGAAGGTATAATTTTTATCTTTCATGGTTTAGTTATTTTGTAGGCCTCATTTGTTTTCTTCTAATCGACAGTTTAGCCGTTCTAATCAGCTTAACAAGTTACGTGAGTGTAAATGAATAAAAATATGCAACTACTGGGGTTAGTTATGCTTTTTCATGTATTAAAGAAAAATGCCTCTATTTTATAACATTCAATACACAGAAAGCCGAACGCAAGCCGCGCGTAAAAGTAATATAATGAAAACTAAGATAGAAAACTTTAAATATATGAACTACAGAAATAGTTTATGAACAATCTTTCTTTCTCTTTGCTGTGTACTAAAGTGTATTAAACACAACACTGTATCCGTGCAAAACGTGAGACAAATGACAGCTGTTATTTATCTCGCGGACATTTAAGGTGTATACTTTCAATAGCAGTAGCAGTAGCAGTAGCAGTAGCAGTAGCAGTAGCAGTAGCAGTAGCAGTAGCAGTAGCAGTAGTAGTAGTAGTAGTAGTAGTAATAATAATAGTAATAATAATAATAATAAATATAATTCCAAATTATACCTTCCACTTTTCGCAACTAGTATGAATCTGTTAGAAAATGCATGGGTGATTTATTTAAATGTAAAGCGCCATTAATATAGATCGTACTGGAGGTGTATAAGTAAATATCAATCAAAAGTTTAAATGTTTAACTGAGTGGTATGAGAGTTTGTATGTACAAGGGAAATATATATTTTTGATGCGCAGACTAGAATATTTTATTTTTTGGAAGAGTGGCTTAAGTAAGGTTTTCATGTCAGTTGCACGCGTTTTCATTTAATTCATATTAGTGGGCTTTGGGTATACTCAACTATAAAAGTTAACATATTTTACTCATATCAATTTTTTTTATGTTTGTATAAAAGTATGAGGGCAGGTTTATTAAGTATGAAGGCAATTCAAAAAGTAACAGTAAATTGACTGTATTTCATAAAAAGAAAATCTCAAAGATTTCAAACTCCAATACAAGAGAGATACATTCTTAAGTTAGATGTAGACATGGCCCACAATAGATAAAGTAGCTGTAGAATGTAGTCCTTTGCTATTGGCACCTTGGAGTACCAACGAACAGTCGTAAGTTTCTGTAGTATAAAACCCTGTGAAACTTATGCCTGCATTTGGAAGAGAAGAGTGCACGAATAGAGACATGTGTTTAAATATAGGGAAACGTCTATTCCTGATGATCAAGGTAAGCTAGGTTGACGCCATTATTTGGTGAAAGAGGCGCATTGCTCTAGAAATGATGGCCAGGGTATAGAATGTCAGCATCGACAGCATTGAATGTGGGTACTCAAATATTGAAAGGCATGTGCCTGATGGGTGCATAGAATTCAGGTCGTGTGCACAGGTGTGTAGACTTCCGCAGTGTGATTATAGCTATTAAGGAAAGTTTCTGACATATATTCTCGCAGGGGACAGAAAACTTGCGTGCATAATTTCGACTCTTTTTCTGGGAGATGAAAGAGCTCTATCAGGGAAAGAGTGAATAGGGTAAACAGAAGCTAGCAACACGAAGCTGTTGCAGGGAACTTTTGCCTAAAGCCGCTCTTTTCCTCTCATGATAAAACACATCCTCATTCGGCCTCTGTAGCTCTTGAGATAATCCGAAGACTGATATTTTAGGTCTTATAGCATCATCATAAAGTTCTGATCTGCTCCGCTTTTGTATTCCTGAAGATGCGCTGAGTGAAGAAAGGGGGGTGACTTTGGGGCCAAAGAAGCGATGCGTTGCTGACTGCAGGTATAAAGAAAAACTTTATTTTTGAAGAATGAATACTGGATTGCAACGGTGTGAGAAATACTTTTCTCTACTTTTTGAATGCCCTTGTGTTAAAAATAGTTTAAAATATCCTTTATATATTTTGGGATTTATGAATGAGTAAATTTATTTCGCATTAAACATTTAAATTATATCTTTATATACTTTTTCTTAAGAATCACTTTCATCTACATCTTTTTTTGTTTGTTGAAATTGCATTACACCAGTTTTAAGTTTTTTGTTGGTCTTAGTGAAATAAATAGAAACTTTGTAACAAGAAAATAGCAGAAGAGCCCTTTCGATTAGAAAAATGCGAGTGTCACAGTTTTCTCGGTGTGCGCTAGTCAATACATATGTCTTAAGTATTGAGCCAAGAATCTTATAAGTAAAAGCTTTAAGCAACACATTTGGAGAACTGATATACTTCATTTGAAACCAGCCACATCAAAGAGCATCTTAGTGCGATGTCGGTCTCATTTGCATACGGCTGATTTCAACTGTAGTACTGATAACAGTTATATAAATGCACAGAATTAAAGTTACTTTACTTTTCAGGGACTTAATTTTGACCATTAAAGGCAGTTCAATAATTATGCAGTTCGATGTACAGCCGGAATGTTGCTTGAGACCGGTACACATTTCTCTTACTTACCATGCCTATCAACGGACCGCGGTACTAAGCTGAGATAATGAGATTTTCGTCCTCGCTGCCTGTAATCCAATTCAGAGTTGATGCGGGTGCTTGCTCAGGACCTGTTAGCAACCTAGGACTGACCCGCGCGTGAGTGTGCCAGTGTGTATGTGTGTTCGGGCTCGCGTGCGTTTGTTACCTCTTCTGCCATTCTGCCTTGCAGATGAAGTCTCGTTTCTTGACTTAACACATCTGTTCGATGTCAAGGTAACTAACCTTGCGGTCTCTCATTTACCTCTACCGATGCTAAAAGGGAAGATGATCCCAGGACATCGCACCTGGTGGGGTAAACAGTCGCCATAAAGCGCAGCGAAATGTAATTGACAGATGAATGAATGTATATGCCTTTCAAAATAAAACTTAAAATAAAGTTTTCCAGTCCGAAATTATGATTTTAAAACAATTAAGAGTTTCATACAACTACTGAACAAAGAAAATGCTTGAAATTATGATAAAGACTTCAATTGACATAAGTTGTTTACCGTTTGAAAACTGACTGTACTTTTCTTAGCTAGCACTTTTCTAATATTTTTCGCATAAAAATAAATGAAATACATTTCTAATTTTAATATTTATTAATAAATTACCTTTAGGTCTTTATCCTTTTGCATTTTAAGCGTGTAGTTGTAGTTTAGTTCTTAGTATTCCATAGAGCTCGTTATCTCTGTCTTTGGGTGGAAGAGAAACTGCTACTGATTTGTAGAATGAGGGAAGCTCAACAAAATGGTAACCAATGAGAACTTGAGCAAAGACGATGAGCATTGTAAAGTATCGTAAGCCAATGAAAGTACAAAACATTAAATTAATGTTGTTTATCTGTTTTTTGCAAGAACAAAAAAAAAAAAAAAAAAAAAAAAAAAAGAAAAAGAAAGAAAGAAAGAAAAATCTCTTTTTACACCATGACTTTTTCTGACACCAGTTAAGAGTATTCCCTTAAGAAATATACCTATAATAAATAGGTTCAAGGTATTTAGCAAAACTGAAGATGAAGGGCACATCTCAAAGAACAGTTTAACAGTTAAAAAACACAACCACACTACCTGCAAGTCACGGTGTTTTACCTCTTGGCTACTAGATGTCCCACAGTCGTTGGTCCGTATTTCAATTCTGCTTTCATATGAATCCCCGTGTCATTTCCTTGAACGTCGCTTGTTAAGCCCGTTCCCTACCGTTCTCACTTTTATTCGTGAATGGTTAGGCAGTTGATTCTCTCTAGCATACAATCAGAGCAACGAACATTTGTGTATAAATATTATTTTAAATACAGATCAGTTCGTCGTGATGTTCTTCACCAATTGCCTACTTCCAGAAATCCAATTTACCATATTGTGCAAAAGTTTCAATCTTACTGGCTCAGTGAGAAGGGGGAAAAAGTACATCTTTAACGGAGGAAAAACATGAACGTTTTAAAAAACGATACAAGGCCTGTTTAGCCAAGGAAGACGACAATGTAGCATGATATGGTATACCACATTTTAGGAAACATTTAATAAAGTACGGCTGACGCCTGTGTGGCACGCATGGTAACCAATGTACAGTGCAACACATGGTTGGACAAAATTTATATCTAAATTCTGGTAGTGTCGAAATTTACTTATTTTTTATGTTTTCTTTAAACTGCCATTTGCATTCATTTTTAAATAACTGGTATTATGATTATAATGACAAAAAGTTTCATTTAAGAATATATGTATTTTTTAAATATACACAGAAAAAAATTGCCACTCTTGTTTCTTTCGGATACGAATACTTCAAGGAGAAAATAATTAGAGAGAATATCATCACTTTGAACTAAGATACGATTTTGGTTTATTTCCGGAAGCTCTTTAATATCCCAGGTCATCAGTGCCCCTTTCAATTAAGGACTTGAAACGACTGACAAATTTTGCTCAGAGGTATCTTTTAAGGCTTGAGGTTCTTTTTCATGCCGCAAATCTACGACGCGGGACCTACGAATTTACTTTCCTTCCGAAGGAAACCATACTTGGGATTTTTACGCCCGAAAAATTCATCGATCCGGGCCGGGATCGAACCCGCGATCTTGGATTTAGGAGGCAAGTATGGTTACCATCGCACCACCAGGATCGACTGGGACTAAGATATGAACTAGTACTCCTAGAAATTTGAAATTTAAAGAGTTAGTTAAAGGTATCAATGTAGTTTCTCACACAGCTGTAAGAGATTCCGGTTAGAGAACGTTAAAGCAATTCGTCCATTAGAGCTGTAATGACGGCCATCCAAACTCAACGTTATGATGCAGCGGTATTAGAAATGAAAGAGCACTTTTCCCTCACGCTATTCACTGCCTCCATTTTACATCAGAGAGTTGTCTGCCTAACACCCAGAAAATGTCGGCCAGGCTTTCTGCACTGAAACAACGAACTCCCCCGGAAACACTTTCTTTTAACGAGATTTTAATGACTCTAGCTTTGAGATTTAAAATGGGGTCTCCTCCATTGTGAACATAGCAAAAAGGATAGGCTGTCTCTGTATGTGCGTAAAATATCCAACAAAACTTTGTTCTCTTCTGAAGAAGAGTAAGATCTTCATTGGAGAACACAGGAGGTAAACGTTTTAGTATAACGCTTTTCAAATAACTTTCATTCTTTGTTAGGGACTGCAACATAGTTTACATCAATGCATCTTTTTTATGTGATTCTTCACCGGAAGAGTAATGATGAAGTTTGAGACACGTTCAAGAGAATACCATTAAACAAACTTCCAAACTGCTTCAATTCAGCGTATGCATAGACCACGAAGTTGTCGAAATGCCCTAATTATGGATTAAGCTTTGAACAATGCAACTAAAGTAACAAGATATAAAGAAGCAGAAAAAGATAAAATCACTTAAAATATTCATACAGTTTTCGCTATATTTCGAACAACTAGTGTTCTTCAAAGTCAGGTGACAAGTGAAAGTAATAAAAATAAATATTGAGTGTGAAAGATAATGTAATGCGTGAAAACAAATTAAACAAGCAACAGAGGGAGAGAGGAAAAATATATTTGTGTTTAGTGAATGATCTGTAATTATATGCAATGTGTTTAGATAAATTTTTCAAAGGTTGGGCCTCTCTAGAAATATGTAATTCCTGTCATGCAAACCTGTTCTGGTCCTTACCGATGTTACGTCAAAACAACAGCAGGCCAGTTCACCTCTATTCCATGTTCCTTTACTACTTTACCATACCCGTGGTTTAACTGCATTGTGCCAGTAAACACGAAGCGGAAAAATGGAACATTAAAAGTGTGCTGTCTGATAGGGGCCACTCCAACGGTGTAAGATATGACTTATTGATGGGATATTGATGAAAAACAATGTAAAAAACTTGTTTGCCTCTTGAAGCGGTTGTTACATGCAAATGTTGAAGTTATTGTTGGACCGAGGGTCCCACTTCATATCCCGGGTCTTTCAGGGGCTCGCAGTCGCTTTTCGTGTTTTATTGGTCACGGTAGGAGGGAGGTGGAAAGAGATGGTTCTGTGCTTCATTGAATGCATTTAGATGTTTAATCACACTACACTTAATTATCGGCCACCTAGTTCGTTATCTCTACGACTTTGATGACGCGTGCAACATATGCTGAATCTGTGCCTCTCGTCTACTGCTCCTAGTAAAGCGATGTTGATCATTAGAAAACGAACAAACGAAACATGTGAATGAATGAGTGTACAAAAACCTATATCTAAATGAACGAACGTATGACTGAAAAAACGTGGTTTTGTTAGATTGTTTCTCTTTATATATGAAGTCCAAAACGTCTCCACTTGGTTATAAAAGCTCACAGAGTCCACAGCACAGCGCGCACGACTTCCTGAGCCTTTGAATATTTAAATACTATTGGTGAGCTTTTGAACTCTCAAACGAGATCACTTTAAATTCATCGCCTCTTTGGCACATTATTGGAGAGCTCCTGATCTCATGAGGTAACCACGTCTTCGCGACACCTGTTTCCCGTTCTACCTTTAACAAATTTTGAAGCATCTTCAGCTACTAGGATATAAAAGACCTATTGTTCGGCCGCCTGTATGCACTTAGCTTTGTCACAATAACGAGGCGCATCGCTCTAGCCTTTACTAGCAGAAGAAGCACAAAAGATAACAAAAGGCAACCATTTCCCTATTGCCAGAGAGGCACATCCAGATAGCCATAAATACATTTTCGTAATACATGAAAATATAAGCTATATATTTAATAATTATTACTAATTATATTATCTAAAGGCATTTAATATTGGGTATGCGTGAGTGTGAGGACCTGTCACACTTTATAAGAAAATAAACAATGGCAATTGAAGAGCGTAGAGGTAACCTAGGGGATAAAGGGGAAAAATAGCAAAGAATAACTTCATTGAGAAATGTCCTGTGCGATGTGCATTCACTTTTCACACATGTGCACATTTCATCGAATTCAATCCAAAGGACCATGTCAGACTATTGATAATGAAGAAACTTGGAAAATAGATGCCCCATGAACTCAGTTTAGATCAAAGGGAGCAGCATGCATCTCAATGTATTTTAGCCTGCCGCAGATGGATAAATGCTCTCACCGTTGATTAAATGTATCTTGTCCTTCTTCTGGTTTTCAAAAGAAGAGAAAGTGCCTGAAGTGATAAAACAAAGCAAATGCGGAATAGAGTCAAGCATTTTACTGGCATTGCATTTTTGAGGACCTATCCGACAAAAACAACAGTAGCAGGCAAGGTTCAAGGTTGATGAAGAGATCAAAGATAGTTCAATGTAAACAGACTCAAGAAATCTTAAAATCACGATGATGCTAGAAGGGATAGTTCAGCAGCATTTACAGGCAACTGGCAATCTCCATTGGTTTCAGACCCCCCCCCCCCCCATTACCGTTTGGGATTCTGTTGTTTTGGCCAATTAAAGAGCAAGGTGCGAGGAACATGCCACGAAAATGGCATCAGTTAAAAACATTTATTGTGATATCAGTGAGGCAGTAAAATGAACATGGATCTATGAATGCTATTGCGTATCTCCGGGACAAATGGAAATGCTTGTTAGAACGCGGAGATCTTAGCTAAGTAAGACTGGAGTAATTCTTTATTTTGATTGCAAGTAAACATATTTGTTGTAAAGACAGCTTTGCATGAGGCGATCTTATAACAGAGAAGAATATAGAATATAGGATAGAATGGATTTTATTTTCTGGATGGCAAGAATAAGCGAAATTAAACATATTAAAATAATAAAATATATATGATAAAACCTGTTTTTTAGATCATAAATATGGGATTGGCACAATAACTCGAGAAATGCCCAGGGGCAGAGAATGTGTTGATCAAAGGTGTTCCCGGTTGCCATATCATAAGTTCACAACAAATTAGTAAGCGATAAATGCCGCGTTTCGCAAGAAGCAAACGAACGTAATTAAAAACTCAGTTATACTAAAGTAATGATAATACGAAGTGAACATTCATAGTGGCATAATATTATTTAATAATGTTATAAAAATGAAACTTATTACAGTAATAAAAAATATAAGATAAAGCATGTTTATCGGATACATAAATATGGGAATGTTTCAATAATTTGAGAAATGCCTAGGGGCCCGGTGTGTGTTGTTGTAAGGTGTTACCGGTTACCATACCATTAAGTTAAAAACAAATAAGTAAGCGATATCTGAAAAGCAGAGTATTAAAGTACCGTCCATAAATTTTAAGATCTGCACTGAACATAGTTTCTGTAAAAGATTTTCTTATTCGGATAAGATGCAATATAGAGCAATGATAAAACATTTCAGTCTGTTTGGCGTGGAAATAGAAGGGAACATGACATGGACATCAAAAACCGGAAAGGAAATATTTGGATGGCGGGTCAGGAGAATAGAGAGAGCACATGTGGGAAGGCTAGGAACCACTTGAGGGATATGAATAGTCAACAGACAACTGCTCAATGAACCGGGATGATGTCATTGGAAGTGCAATCGGGGCAAAAATCTGAATGGGGGATGTAGAAATTTATCAAAACAGAGTCTAAATTCACTTGACAAGAGCTCACGTAAATCAGATTAGGTGCATGGCGGATATTAAGATCAGTGACGAATAAGCGCGAAAATTTTGTTCCATCTGTGAGAGGCGTGTCATGGAAACACACATTCTAGCTGAATGTAAAGATATGAAAAAATAAAGAGAGAAGTATCTACCACACTCCTTTACAGGACCAAACAGAGGGAGGTGATTATACTGGGCTCTGCTGGCAGACAAGGCAGGGGAAGATAAATTAGGTCAACGTCTGATGAAAATGAGACAGATCAGGTGTAGAAAAGCTGATAAGTGGGAAAAGGTTTTTTTTTTTTTTGTATTTCATTCCTCTTGTATTTTAATGTTATTTGCTTATTTTTATCCTATTTCCTGTTAACTATATAGTTTTACAACTTATAATGAAATATCTAATCTATTGTACTAAATCCAACATATAATTTATTATAAAAGTACGTTGGACCGCTGCACCTGTTAAATTATATTGTATTGTAATGTATTGTTGCCACTGCAATAAACATCCTCCTAATTATTATCATATCCAAGCCGATAAGAGGGTTTCGTAATGATTCCCCGTTTTACAAATTTTGATATTTTTGAAACATTAGTGTTTCTTGCTCTTCCCGGGCACACTGCTTAAACCAAATCAAAACTTCGAAATACTCACTTAAAGTATCCATATTGTTCTTGAAATTGTGATGTCGAGGAAAATTTCTTAGAAGTTGTAAAAGTTTGATGATGTTGTAGAGCAGAGACGGCCGCGACGAGTCAAATCCGAGCAAAGCATAGCAGCGAAGGATCACAATGGGTAATCGATAAACGGTGCAATGTTGTGATGACGTTGGATAGATATCCATTACTTCGAAAAAAGCAATGCGGGTTAATAAAAACCTAGTTTGAATCGGAGTTTGTCTCCCTTGTATAGTACGAGGGTAGAGGGTAGTTTACGACCTAACCATTTTCTAGGTATGATAAAGGCAAAAACTATATTTCAATTTTCAATATAGTTACAATTTATTTCAATACACTTCTCACATCTATGAATTAATATTTCAATCTCTACCCAAAAAGTAGTCAGAAGTCTTGTCCGCAAAATGGGTATAATTATCATTCATCACTTATTCGTCACAATTAAATTTCCTTTCTAGAAGAAGCTTCTTGAGTTTTGAAAAGAGGAAATAGTCCCTGCAAGCTAAATCTGGACTATAGAGTGGATGGTCGTTTCTTAGAAGTCATATTTGTTCACAGCTTCCTTTGCAACAATAGCCGTGTGTACAGGCGATTTGTCGTGAAGAAGGCGCACACTGCACAGCTTTCCTCGCCTTTTCTCTTTGATGGAAGCACGTATTCTGTGCAATAGGCCAGCATATTACTCTGCATTCATTGTGGTGTTCCTCTCCTTGAAGTCAATGAAGAGTATTGCTTCACGGTCCCAAAATATTGTGACCATGATCTTCTTGGTTGACTGAATGACCTTGGCCTTTAAAGGCGGGGCTTCGCCAGGTTTACGCCACTCCATTGATTCTCTTTTGGAAAAGGATCATAGTAGAGGACCATAGGTTCATCTCCTGTAACAATGGTTTGCAGAACTTCTCTTTTGTTGCCACAGCAGAGCTCCAAATATGCCTGACAACAGATGATTCCTTGCTGCTTTTGGACTGAGGAAGTAAATCTAGGCACCCATCTTGCACTAACCTTATTCATGTTTAAATGTTCATGAATAATTCTAAGGCCCAACCTTGAGACTACTTCTGTAGCTTTGAGCATCCCGTCTTGCATAATTTCTCCATCCACAAGAGCGATGTTTTCAGGAGTAAGCACCTCCAAGGGCCGAACTGCCCACTCTTCGTCTTCAATGCTTTCTCGACCCATTCGAAACAGTTGGCCCATTCTTTTAAGGTAGAATATGAGGGGAATGCTTCCCCATATACACCGTCTAATCACTGTTTTAATTTCATTTGGAGTAGGTGAAGAACTTAATAACAGTTCCATTTTGAACATGTCATAATCTTCTACACATGCCTTCTTTATGCAATGATATCTGAAAAATTGAACATAGCGAAGTGGAAGTTACAGCTGCAATTATTTACTTAACAGATAAGGTACACACCAGATGAGGGTTTTGTGAAGGCGATAATCCTTATCGGCGAGGCCGGAAAATTATGGATCTACCCTCGTACTGCCTGCCAATAGGCGAAAGTATATTTGCAAGCCAGTAGAGTTGCTTTCTTGTATTTTATTGTGAACAACTTTATAGCTCCGCTCTATGTTATTGGAAATATTTCAATTGTTTCAGAAGGGATTAAAGTAATTGTTAATATTTTTATTCTTTTAATATTGCAATCTTTCATGCAATTTATTATGTACAAAACTTAAATTTTTCAGTTTGTCTCAATAGCTTTTCATAATTTGTTCAATAAATAATGCTAAAGTGGATAAATTGTGATTTGTTTTAAAGGCATTTTTCGTAATTCCATGGTACACATGACAAAACATTGATCTTTTGTTTGAAAAATTTAATTTCAAACAGCTCGTTTCTGTAAAGTAAATACTAAAGAAAGAACGAGATTTTGGAAACATAAATGAAAATACTAGAAGCAAAAATATGAAGTTAAAGCTTAACATGGGCTTATAGTAGCCTGCAGTACAAACTCAGGTTTCACCGTCCCAACCTTCCACTATTGAGTTAAACAGAGATACAGCTTCAGTTTTCATGTTGGAAATAACATCAATCATTCTGCTTCTATAATTCCATTTCGTAGTACATGATGACACAATGCGCTTTTGTACTTCTCTGTCCAGCGCTTCATTTCCTTTTGGCGACTTTGAAAAAACGCAGATATTCCAGTTATTGTTTGGGAAAAGATTACAATTTTTTATTTGGTCGACTGATTTTTGGAGAACTAAATTAAGTCTCTGAGTGTACCAATGCATAAAAATAATCCTCATATATTTCTCAGACTATAGATTGTAGATCATGGCTGAACCGTCATACGTTTTGGTCACAAGTCTATCACCAGATTTAAATTCTTTCACGAGATTGAACAAATGCTTTCACAGATTAAGTCCTGCGTCATCACAACTTGGTATTAATACTTCTTCTACACATTCTAGTGACGTCAGGAAAACTATTGACAGTTGAACTTATTGGACATGCCTGTAGTTTCATCCAAGATAATTGATAACTACAAAGCTGCTCAGCAAGCATATTGCTGATGAGAATGTAAAAGTTAAATTAATAAGTAAGAAGTAATTTTCTTTATGTATTTACATGTCCCTATTGCCGCTGGGAACAACGGCAACGCGGACTCCAAGCCCATGAAAATGACGAAGCATAGAGTTACCAACATTTCATATTTGACTCAAAAAGTGTGTGCATCCTAAAGCGTTTTTGCCACAGATTTTTCAAAGTGTAATGCATGATAGAAATGAAAATATATTTGAAAACTTCTATATATAAGAGATATTTCTTATTCATTCCTTAAATTATTTTAATAAGAGCTTAATTGTGTTCCCATTTTATTAATTAAACTAAATTTTTCAATATATCTTCAAATTAATGAGCTTAACTCATTGAAATTTGACCTTAGTGTGCTACCCTCCAACCCTGAGTTGCAAATACGTGTTCGCGGTTCTCGACAGTAATGTAAAGCACTTGCAGTGTACAAGGTGTAATGTGTGGTACAGTGTGAATCGGGCTCGTATTTAAATCCCGCCAGTAGGTTAAAGAAACTGAAAACCATATAACTTTGTTAAATGTTCGCGAACGAGATGTTCCAACTTCGGGGAGGAATTTTGCAGGAGATGAAAAATGCACAGCTGGTCGCTCCAGGAATGTCTTTGGTAAACTGCTGTAGGAGAAGGTAATTTCCACAAGCAAATGTCAAAGAACAACAAAAGAAAATATCAAAGCAGCTTGCATATCATGTTACTGGCTGCAAGAATTGAAACCTCCCGTGAACAGAAATGAGTTATTTTACATTTACTCCAAAAGCTCATCAATTTCCATGGAAGAATACGAGTTGAACATGGTTTCCAGATCTAATTGGGTAGCCAGTCATTTGTCTGAATACCCGCATTTGGGGCTAGAAAGAATGCTCGCATAATGGGTCATGCATCTCTTAATGAAAAAAATTGCGATTAGTGTATTCTATTTAATGACTCAATCTTTTGCATACATTAGTGGATAATGCAGTTTCAATGAGTGTGTGAGTTAGTTGACAACGAGGAAATCCATACTAGCTATTTTCAGCAGGATAGTGCTATCTATGCCACCATAAATATTAGCATGGCTGAAATTGTTCCCTTCTTTGAAGATTCCGTCAATTGTCCACCAAGCATAACCTTACCCTCTGGTCCAAGGGGCATGATGAAAGGTAGCACGTCATGGACTCTTGTAGGCCTGCAAGACATCGGGTGGGAAATTGGGAAATTGAGAAATTGAGGCTGTGGCTCTGTATGTGTATACCTCCAGCATTTGCTAAGAGATCACCATGCTGTTCATATACAAGTTTTATGTCCGTGTCAAATGTCATCGAATTAACCCCTTTAGTTTGAAAATGAACGCTAAAGACAGAGAGCTAATAAAACACAGGTACATTTTTCTTAGCTAAATCTGATTGAAATGTTATTTTACTCGTGGTATATTTAAGAACATTTTAACAAAAAACGCTTCGCCCTATTTAGTATTTTAAAGCAGTAAAATGCAATTGTTGGTGAGTTTTCAAGAAACGTTTAAAAATAAGGCATAATTAAGAAAAAATCTCTACAGAGCATCTTTACACCTCCTGCATAAAATAATTACTTCCTCATAGATTAAGGATCCCCAATTATGGAGATAGTAGTTTGGCTAAAAAAAAATAGCCCTTCGAAATAGAGCAACCCGGATAATATAAAATGATAATCAATACCTGGAATCCGTTACTGGTCCACAAACATCTGAACCACAACTCTTCAAGCTCTTACCCCCTCCCACTTTTAAGAGTTCTGTACCTCTGTCTCTCCAGGTACTTTCAATCTACTGATGATACTGACCGTAGCGTTGGCAAAAGCTTTGGTTTTAAATGTCATTTGAACTAACAACCACGGAAAAATAACCGTGAAAACTGCTGAGGAAAGTTATACGCAAATGATAAGTTTTTCTGCTAACTAAGTTCTATAAACTATAAAGAAATGGGCCGGAATTCGGTGTTTGGAAGCTTGGTTTTTAAACATTCACCAAGGTTTCTTACCTCTCTTTTCTTTGATATTATTTAGTTACTTCAGATACGAGGGTCATACTGAAAGTCGTGAGCAACCCATTGTTCAAAATCAAATTGCAACAATGTAACAAAAAGGACTGCAGGACCATAATCTGCAGACTTTACTCCATATGTTGCCATATTGTAACGTCATTAGTTTCTATCGCGTAACCACAGGCAGTATTTCCAAAATGGTGACAATCAGTGTTTCGTTTCGACAGCGTATTGCCATTGAATTCCTTGTTAAAGAGGGAAAATCTGCTGCTGAAATTCACCTCAGACTTCAACATGCCTATGGAGGTGTCTGCATGGGTGCTAGCAGTGTTGGGAGATGGGTGAAACATTTCAAAGATGGGAAAACGAGTATCCAAGATGAGCCTCGTAGCGGTCGCCCGCGAACTGCCTCCACGGAACGCAAGGAAAGAATTGATGAGCTCATTAGAGAAGATAGACGTATCACTGTGGATGAAATGGCTGCAAAACTTGCAGTAGGACATAGTGCAGTGCAAGAAATGATAAAAGGCTAAGGTTATCGAAAAGATTGTGCCCGTTGAGTCCCGCGTTTATTGACCGAAGACCACAAATTTCATAGAATAACCTTCAGTCAAAACTATCTTCAGAGATTTCAAAATGAAGGTGATGATTTTTTGACGAGTATTGTGACAGGCGACGAAAGCTGATTTCATCATTACGAACCTGAAACAAAACGCAAGAGTATGGAATGATATCATTTTGGATTCGCCATCGAAGAAGAAAGCGAAGACAGTGCGATCTGTTCGGAAGGTTATGGATAGAATCTTCTGGGATGCACAGGGTTGAATTATGGTTGATTTTCTTGAACCTGGAAAAACCATAAATGCTATCCACTATATTCAGACACTTTGGAAGCTCCGTCATTGCGCGATAAGCACCCGGGAAAGAATATAGAATAATGTGCGTCCTCACACTGCCGGTGTCACAATGGAGAAGATCAGAACATTTGGATGGGAAACTCTTCCACATCCTCTCTACAGCCCCGACATGGCACCTTCCGACCACCATATTTTTGGTTCTGCTAAGAAACAGAAACGAGGCCAGCATGTGAGAAGGTGGAGGGAATTCGGAAAGCAGTGCGTCAGTGTCTTCGTGCAGCTGGAACGGAGTTCTATCGTAAGGGTATTTTCAAACTTGCAGAACGATGGAAAAAAATGTGTGAAAAGAAATGGACACAATGTTGAAAAGTGAGAGAAAAGTCTGTAGATTACGACGATGTACTTGGTTTATCTAAAAAATAATTATTAATAGGTTTAAAAATTGTTACTCGCTACTTTCAGTATGACCTTCGTATCTATTCATTTGAAAAATAATTGCTTATATGTGAGGAAGAAAGAAAAAGAATTATAAATAACGTTTCACGAAAATACTTACTGTATCTCTCCAATAGAAAGTAAATATCAACCAATTTTTAGTCAACATGAGATAATATTAAGACCTATACCCAAACGAAATTAATTCTGTTATTTAATTTTGAACTTTCTTGAGTTTTCAAAAACATTTAAATGCTACCATCATCTATAGTTCCGTGTTACAATTTTGGAGATGGAATATTAGGCCAAATGTTACTTCTAAACACATGTAAAGGCAAACTCTTTTGAATCAGGAAATTCATGTCCAGTAATCAATTATCTAAAACATACCTGGAATTGCTGAGTTGGAACTACGGCGTAGATGACCCAGCAGGAAACATAGTTGGTGCTAAGCTAAGAGAGAATTACGGGAAACTGATAGAGAATGTTTTAAAAGTAAGTGGATATCTACCAGAGAGGAAGCCCAGAGGTTGTTTGTTGTTATGATGTTAAAAACGAGTGCTAGAGCACACCGTTTCCTATCAAATCCGTGAACAAGAAGCTTACACTCTTTAGTAAATATTTAATGTAAGTAATTAGAACTGTCACGTAGGGAATAAGGCAACTTAATTCAAAGTAAGTGTTCTCACTGTCAGAAGCTGGTGCTTTTAATTTCTTCATCCATCTCTGTTCCCATGAATATATCACTTCAGACGAATAATAAATTACGTCTGTAGACTGCTAAATTATCTATATAGAGAAGAGAATTCCCCACTCCATCTTCCCGCAATAATAACCTTGAGAAACCGATGTGTCTGCTTCTGCCTGCTGGTGCCATGCTAACAACCCAATATTGCTCGGATGAGAAAGGTAGATACAATTTTCGCTAGAGATGCAGGAGCGCTCTCTGTATTTATGACAGCTTTGCAGATGTAGTCGATAAACACAGCTACGAGTACATTGGAGGCTTGTTTAAACGTCTCTGTTTTGACCTCAAGAGAGTGTCTGGAAGGTTGATGATGGTTTAAGGGCGTACTTTGAAGGAGGTAGAGCTATTACTTCCATTTCTTGAGTGATTTATGTATTAATATTCACGTACCGAATGAAATATAAAGTATGATGCCTAAACCATCGGAATTTTAAACCAATTGCAAGATAATAGTTATAATTTAAAATCACACAAGAGAAGTATTATACAGCCATTAGAAAGTACAATTCATGGACTACATTAGGCCTACAAATTATAGATGTTGACAGTCAAAAATAATCCAAGTGAAATATTAGAGAACACATTTATGTTGCATCTTACACACTACCGAGAATAGAATACACAAGGTTAGTCTAACTATATCAGGGAATTTAAAATTTTAGAATGAGTAGGATATAAACTGCTTTTGGACATAACTTGAAGACGAAGAACTTTATTTTGTGCTTCCTCCGGGGAATTTAGATGTGATATTATAGTCACCTGCTAATATATACAGGAAATGTCTGTCTACAGAAGGAATGTACGCTTCTTTTGTACTCTATTCATAGGCTCACAACTGTAATCTCCGTTGGACATAACTTCATATCAAGATATAAGAAGAACCCTATTAGATAAGTCAACATGCATGTTGTGTACGATTTAAAGACTAGCCTGTGCAAGATAAAATATAGGTACAGGCTGTTAATAAGCATTAACAGTCTATGTGGAGCGCATGCGGCAGTATTATCAACGTAGTTCCAAAAATTCAACTTCGATGGCAGAAAATAACAAAAATATCACAAAAAGAAATATTTGGAGCCATTCTTCGAAAACATAAGCGGCATAGAACAAGCCAACTGCAGCTTCTTCAAGCTGCACCCATTCAATATGATTTTCAGAAACTGATATCAGATGATGATTTTAGTTTTTTAGTGATGACTGCATCTTCTACCTAAGTGGCAGAATAAATCACCTTAATATTACAATGCAGATAACTGAAGACCTGCATGCATACGTAAAACATTTGTGACATTCTACTAAAATCAACATGTTTCGTTTCATTTCGTGTAACATGGTTTATGGGCAGTTCTTATTCGTGGAAAATCTTTTACTCGGATTTGATATTTGGACACATTGATACGTGGTTGATGCTTCAGCTGTAATATTCCAATTAGATAGAGCCCCTCACAATTTCAACTTGAGAGCTAAATGAACTACCACGACATTGAATCGGACATGGGTTTGACAGTGACTGTTGCCATGGACTCCGCGGTCACCTGATCTGACTACATGCTACTTTTTCTGGTGGCACATTAAAGACGTTGTTTTGGTACCATTCTTGCCTTCTAACATAAACAATCTGAAGAGTATTGTCAACGTTTTGCACCCATTTATGAGGCCATACTACGAAGAATATGGGTAAAATTTGAACATTACATTGATACCTGTCATGTTCTGTAATGTACATTATGATTATGTATTAGTACTAACTTTATGCTGCCCTGTTTAATAACAAAATATGTAAAAATTCGAAGAAGTTTTATTATTTCTGTATATGCGTATCTTTACTGTAAAGGACATCTGTACAAAAATGAAAGAAAGAAAGACACACTGTAAAATTTAAGATACTAAAATATATGACAAAGACATAAAACTAACAGAAAAGTATCCGACTTAAAATTATTTTTGGAGGCTAGGGCTACGGATAAATGCAGTAAAACCCAATATACATATTACAAAAAAGCTCTACAAAAATTAACAAAGATAGAAAGAAAGAATGAAAAGAAAAACAGTTATGAAATTTTGCCATTAAGGGAAAACTGCTTTTCCAAGAAAGAAATTGAATTAGAGACCGAGTATTCAAAAGCAAAGGCCAGGCAGTTGTATTCTGCTTCCATGTGCTGTGCATATGACAGTTAGGTATTGCATTTGGGGGGGGGGGAGAGAACTACTCTGCGCATTCGCATACGTTCGGTTTTAGCATTGAGTGAAGGCTGAGACTTCGAAGAACTTGCCCCAGAACCTCAGATGGGCCGCCCTAGCGATATGCAACAACGTAATGGGGGGTAATTATTAAATATGGTAGATGATGCTAATTTCCCCCTCAGTTTAAACACATAACTGTCACGTGCACAGCACATGAACACAACCATTTGGCCTACGAGTCCAATAACATGTAAACTCACACTATATTGTTAACCGCATATTGTAAGCAATATTTAACATTTACTCCCCAATATTCTACAATAGTACAAAACCGATTAATGTCATTTTACCATATTGAGGCGAGTTTGAAAAAAATGTGTAAATGGCTACTTTTTCCAACACATCCTTTACCTAATTCATTGAAATATGGAGTTGTCTTTATGCAATTATAGGTTTTACAGCCTTATAGTGATAAGTTTTGTAGAGTCTATTATGTTTGCGTCAATTGCAGCGTCACAATATGACAATATTGCTAATACTGTGTTTTAATAACCATCTTTAACTGTTGTGCTGCATTTGTTTAAATAACTATTTCAACTGTTTGTTTTTCCCTGAATGTGAAACAAACGACCTCACTTTGTAAGATGACATAGTTTAGCAATGCAAAGTATCTTGAGATCTCATTCATTTACCTTTGTGAAATGTTTCGTAACAGAGCTGCAGTGAAATAGATGTTTCAAGGAAAGCTTTCAAACAGAAGGCATCCTATCCTATTATTAACCTCTGCCAGCAGGGCACGTACTTCCATTAATTAATCTGATCTTATGTTTACATTGTGCTATTTAATTTTCTTTGTGAACAATCCCTTCAGTTTTGTTGTCATCCGCGAGAACCTGTTAATGACTTTTGGTTTGTTGTTATAGCAGCTGCAAAAGCAAAGTAGTTGAATTCCCGCATTGCAAGATTGTGCACATTAAAACAATGGTTACCCTAGAATGGATGACGCTATGGAAAAATACATTTAAATAAAAATACTCAAAATAAAACAATCTTTCCCCAGTTAAGATGAAAGTCATAAATCCCCTTCCATACTGTGTGTTTGAAGGAGTTAGATGGTTTATGAAGATACTAAATACAATTATATAACTGAAGTATTAAAGTAATGTATAACTGATGTACTATAGTAATTCTTGAGCGCAAATAAACATGCAAAACTCGTAAATATACGGGTCTTCAAAAGGAAATTCCTTAGAACGCTTAAAGTTGGTGAAGAGTACATCAACAACCAGAAAATGAGGAAATAGCTTTATACATACACAGTTTGAATGTTTGATAGAAAACAAGAAAAAGCAAAGCATCTGTTGAAGTAATCAGGAATTACCAAACGAGCCATAAAGCAAAGCAGCATTGAAAGTAAGACCAGATAACTTCTTCTGACTTTCTGTTACAGCAGAAGGAGGAAACCTGAATTCAACATTAATATTATTGAGTAGACTGGGAAAATGGAAATGGAAAGATGGGATGTTTAATTTATTATTTATTAGCTCAAGGTGAGTCATAATTATATAAGCGACAAGTAAAAGCAGAGTTCCGCCATAAAAGGAAGTACATTAAAATATTTTCTGTATCTCATTGCATAACAGTTCCAATTTTTCTTTAATTACATTTATTTTTGAATATTCTGAAGTAATGTACATGTATATCAATAGATTTTATAATTAATTACACGTAAATGAATATAAAACTATTTATGTTGATACTGACGCAAATATTGGTACATATTTATGATCGTTTAAACAACTATATTGCAATATTCTACATAAAGAAGCAGTTTATAATGAATAAATGTATATATTATTATCTTATTGATTAGTTTTTTCTACGTATTGAAACACTGTTTTGGAAAGTTAATTTTTCTGTTAAGTATTGGTTGGGACAGAGTAGAAATTTATGGTACTTCAATTGTGATCAAGGGCTGTCCACCAATGTGCTTGCGCTCCCAATAGTGAGGGAGTAAGGGATTAGGTGAGGGATACACTTGTTGGCCAGGATCCAGAAGCAGTGAGATATGGACCTAGAGGGGAACGCTAATATTGTATGCAGTTAGAGATTCCAACACAAGCGGAGACCGCACCTCTCTAAAGAAATCTAGTTTGTCAAAAGATTAGCTTTCACGCTTGTCGCAAAACGCAAGCCACCGTCATACCGCACACAACATTAATTCATCTCACATGGCACTTTCGACCTTGCAACAGAGCCTGTAAAATAAAGTAAGGTTATATGGAAGAGCGGAAAAATCGTGCAAAGGGGAGATAAATTCAAGATTCGCCTAAACGACAATAAATAAATAGAATGGCCAGCCCTAAGGAGTTTAAAACCGGGATCTCCCGAATGCGCATTCCAAGCGTTACCGCTTGAGCCACCGTGCTCGGTTCTGCTAAGAGCACTCCATAAGGATAAAGGAAAATGAAAATAACTATTACGACTGATAACAAACAACAAATATTATTTTCAAAAGCATGAGAAACATCATGTATTATATTAATTATTTCGGTACACTAGTTGTAACATGTCCTTAAATGTTATGTAGTACACATGCTTTTTATTTTAGTAATATACAATAAAGGATTGTATATGCGTCTTGGGTTGTATAAAATATGAACGTTAAGGTCGATGCTTAACTGAAGACGAAAATGCAGATATGAAAAATGATTTTTAAGGTCTCTGTAATAAAAGACAAGAGCGAGATAGTTGTGATTCATCGTCAAATCTCTAAGGCTGCAATATACAGTTTGTAACACCTGCAGGCCTTTGTTTCTCTAGAAACTTTAATTAGAAACGAAGCAGTTGAAGAGACTTGAACGCGACGCCTTTCAGATCCCCTCTGCGTTCTCTGGCACAGGATATTACCACCATCTCTCCCACCAGCCGTTCCATTTCTTCCTCTGTCAGAGACAACTAAGTGGATTCGATTCGCAAGGAAGTTTTTCTTTTCTGGTACGTATAGCAGCGTACGTAAACTTTTTTCCTCTACTGCGAATACTAGCTAAAATGAAATAAGGCTTCTCTAGAACAAGAGAAACGGCGGTAAAACGATTCCTTGCTTAGAATCGATGGGTATAAAATAAAGTACAAGTTTTATATACCGGTCCCCGTTTTGTTTCCATTCTATCGTTGATTTCTGTCTTTAATTCTGTTCCTGTGAAATGTTTACTTGTTTTTATAACGCTGATAATAAAAACAGACGTTTAAATTATTTCACATTGCCCATATAGACAATTGATATGTTTTATTTTTATTTATTTACGGACGCTCTTTAACATTTCAGGTCATCAGTGTTCCATTTATTTCAGGGCATTAAACAGCCGAAATTTTTTACTCAGAGGCCTCTTCTTTCAGGTTTGTGGTTCTTTTCCGTGCAGTAAATGCACGACATGTGACCCACGGCTTTACTTCCTTTTTGAAGGAAAACATACTTAGGATTTTCAACCCCGAAAAAATCTAGCCAGGATCTAAACCGCGATCTTAGATCTATAATGCAAGTATGGCTATAACTAGACCACCAGGACCGATGCATACAACGACAAATTGACAATAATTAAGGAACATGTCACTTGAGGTATATATTTATAGATTTATAATAACCTTTTACATGCTGAGCTTAGGTTAAGTATGTTCATCAGTTCCGAAAAGAGAGCTCCACACCAATGGAGATTTAAACCATCACTTTGAATCAAACCTACATACTGTACTCAAAAATGGAGTTTAGACAGGTGAAACTTTCCATAAAAGAACTGTAACTGAAACTTTTTTGAAGTAAATGCGGTTTGAGTAAACTTTTAATGACGGTTACTGGTGTTGAGTATTATTAAAAATGCATGCCATGACATGCATAAAAAGGTTCCTTGGTTCAATTTGAGTTAAAAAAAAGCACTTCATAATGCGCAGCGTGGTGTAGTAATATGACAGTGCCCGATACATAAATACAATTTCAGAAGGTGCAGTCAAATGTATCTTGGTTTTGGCCATATTTTTATAAATTCTAATACTACATTTCAGAAAAATTTGTCCGCTGTTTCACGCTCAAAACTGAATGGGACGCTGATGACCTGAGGCGTTAAAGAGCGTCCGTAAATAAAACAAATGAAAAAAAAACGTTCTTTATAGAATAAGAGCTATGTGCTTACTGTGAAAAATCTAACAGCTTTCTCACACCATGTTAAAAATGACTTAAAAATACTTAATCAAGATTATTGCACTTCCAGCCACGAATATGAAGACAATACTTTTCAACTTCTTTTGTAAAAAACATATGCTTGAATGCACCTGATGCAGAAAACTACGTTGCCAATTTTTGCCGCTTTCTCTATAACTGAAGCCTATGTTTCAGAAAAGTTTTTATTGCATTAAGATACTTTTGATTTCCCTATATAAAACAGTTTAGGGGAATTTAGATCAAGTTTTCGGTTATTTCTTCTAGCATTCCAAGAAAGACATCGTCTAAAACATCTCCACGGCTGCTGACTTTTGAAATAAATCTTGGAATGCAAAAACATTGCATTCCAGTTCTTTGCCATTCTGGCCATGTCGTTTAGCTAAAGAACAAGTTTCCTGAGGCGTTAACCCCAAAAGTTACTTACTGTTCCTCATTTATCAAAATACGCAACATCGTCATTTTCATTTGCAAATGGAAATAAACTCCAGGGAACAAACTCAATTAAATTAAATGGAACATACAAACAGTTTGTATTCACGAAGGCTCGCGAGCAGTTCTAGCAAGAGACTGTTTTGTAATTTTGTTGGCAATAAAGGTGCATAGAAGCATGCTTGCACATGTGCGCGAGTTTGTGAAGTTTTAAGAAAGAAAACGAATATCAAACGATATATATATATATATAGAACTGAAATGTTGTGAGAGCGTTTGAGGTTCATGCAGAATTTACTTGCTTCCATCCTGCATGACGACGGTCAAAAGCTATCCCTGTTCTCAGGAATTGTTAGAGAACATTAATATATTAATGGTTTTAGATTCATCATTAGTATAATTAAAATGTTGGTACATAAAAATGTGTTCCTTTTCAATGCTCAAATTTTGTAATATTTATTCTTAGAAAGATCTTATACATGCTGAATATGACCTATTAATACATTAAATGTTATATTTTAATGAAAGCAATAGTCTTTTGCTCATATTAGTCCTTCCTTTTTTGCATTCAGTAATATATTTCCCACGGAAACTTCAGGGTTTTCTAGCGGAAAGTTTAAATTTAGTGTCCACACTGACTCTTAACATATTCATATGCATTTTATACACTGTCGCCTACTTCCCCACTCAACTGTCTATCGAAAGATTTTAAACAGTGCCTATTACAGCCTATTCTTATATATTTCACGACAGCATTTTCTTCCAGCGTTAACTAATTCAGCTCTCGTTTTTCTCAGAGGGAGGTAATAGCATTTTGAATATGTATTTAAAAATCCGGCAACTCTTGTAGCTGCTTCAAGTTTCCTCTCAGTAATCTGTAATAGCTGTCTTACACACACTTGCTAGTTTAGTTTTCGGAGTATTCTGTAAGTTCGTACAACAGTCATAGAATTTCGAGCGTAGGAGCTATTTATATATAAGAACAGTATAGGTCTTTATACATCGTTATGTACACATTACTATTAATTTATACAAAAATATAGTGCATCAATATGATGAAACTGTCATTCGTATAATCATATACGAAATAGTGAGCCTTTTTATCAGATATTTTAAGAGTAGTTTTGAAGGGTTTGATATTATTAGTTAAGGCCTTTAGGTTAGTGGGATGAGCGTTATGTGTTAAAATGCATTCATAATAAAGTCCTTTTTGGAAACATGATAATGCAGGGTTGTGTGCTTTTACTTTTTGTTCGGTATTTTTATCATGAATATTTTGTTTAGTTTCTTTGTTTTTTTTTATCTAAAACGTTAATAGGGATGGTATATGTCTACATAGAACAGTCAGTATTTCTAGACACATCAGTATTTCTAGACATATCTACTTCTCTGTTATGTGTACATGAACATATTCGTGTTTTTTTTTTCTGTAATAGAAAGACACGCTTACTTTATATCAGTTTCCTAAAAAATGAAACCATATTTCATTACTGAAATAAAATAGGCATAATAGATGAACTTCAAATTAATCCGGTGATTTCAAGATTAATAATGCGCGAATTGCATAAGTGCATTTGTTTGGTTTTAATTATGGACGCTCTTTAACATCTCAGGTCATCAGCGTCCCATTGCATTCAGGGCGTGAAACGGCCAACAATTTTGCACAGAGGCGTCATATTTTAGACTTGAGGTTCTTTTTCGTGCCGTAAATGTACGAAACGGGACCCATGGCTTTACTTCCCTTCCAAAGGAAGTCATACTTAGGCTTTTTACGCCCGACAAAATTCATCGATCCTGGCCGGGTTTGAACCCGTGATCTTGGGTTTAGAAGGCAAGTAGGGTTACCAATACACCACCAGGACCGATTTATATTACATTACCTTGGATAGATGTCATAGTATAAGATGTATTTAATAACGAAAGCTCAATAATAACAATAAAGTGTATTAGAAAACACAGAGAAAGTAAGAAATAAAATTAAAAGAATAATAGATAAATAGTAAAGAAGTCAAAAGCAAAACACACAACGGCTATTTTAAATTAATTAGCCAAATTAAAAGCAACACCAGAGGTGGACACAATATAAATTAAAAATAATGTAACACTATTAACAATATAACTAAAATAACAATAACTAAAAAAGCAGAAAAGGATAAAAACTAAGAAAAAGTCACAGATTAGTGTTGTATCCTTTTCAGTTTTCTAGTTTTATACTCACACACACGCGCGCGTCACATATATATGTGCGTGCGTGCGTGCGTGCGAGCGCCCACCCGTAAACATTCTAGCAGTCGCATTTTTGTTTTCTCTCAAAATTCAATGGAACTTTTGATTGCTTTTATTAATGTGACTGCTACATTTTAATTGTTTTTGAACAGTAACATATTTTTGTTTTGTTGAAACATATTAAGAACATCTTAAGTACACAATGTAATTCTTAACTTTCTCTTATTTCTCACTATTTTAGTGAATGCAAAGATAATACCAAGGACTCAGGTCATAAACATGGTTACATTTAAAATGTTCAAAAATACTCACACAGTAAGTTTTGGCTATCATTTAATTTAATTAAGAATATGACATTAATTTTTGTGGTTTAATTTCAACAATAACAATAATAATAGTAGCAAATTTAAAAAGTGGTTTCTCTTTAATAATACTTACAGGTTGCAAGAATTCTAATTTTGTTCCCCTAATACCACACAATAATACTACAAATTATTTCATATCACTAATTAATAAGGCTTCAATTGGATTTTATATTAATTTTTATTAGAAAGTATTCAACTCTGTAAGGAATTCGTTTATTTAGGCGGCTTCTGCGTGACGGACTTTTTTGTTGAAGCGCTGAAAGGAAATTATATTTATCAATGTCCGATACTGAATATGTCACTCTTACGTGAGTATCATGGCCGACTAGTACTAATATGGAGGAAAGCTACAACAAACAAATATACAAAGCCTGCTCTCGCTTCTCTGTACTTTTTTGCACCTTGCACTATCCAACGTACTTTCCAAGAGACGCTGTGATTTGGATCAACAAAATTATGAGCTTGATTTACTGTAAAGTTCCCTAAACCTATTACTACAATAATTATTTGTGTTTATAATTTTTTCACCAGTTCGTATGTTTACTGAGCCATTCGCTACTTGCTTGGAGATAGCCTGAAATAAATTTGCAGCACAATGATCAGTCACTTTCATTGAAAATGAATCCCATTTTCCTTATAACATAGCTTACGATAAACGCACCAACGAAATTGAATATTATACGACGCCCTGTAGAACAATTCTTCTTAGATAGCAAAACAGTACTAGTTTGCAAAAGTTTAACCATTTCTTCCTTAAAAGATATCAATGAGTAAACCGCTCCAGTTACAAAAGAATAACTAAAAGTCTAGATGTATGCATAGCCTTCTTAAAGCTAACTATAAAATCCGATGACATCCAATATCTATTTAAATCACGATTATAATGGGAAAAGTATGGAAGCGATGTATTGCAGGTTAATCCCTTCATATACTTTAATCCATAACTACTCTTGATCTCTGCCTTAACCTAATCTAACCATCTTTCCATACATTCATAAATCGGTGTTATATTTAAAATTTATTTGCGATTTCAAGCAAACTGATGAAGCGCGGTGTATAATCCATGACATGAACGTAACAATCTTCGGCAGTCAAATCTTCCGTTCACCGCGTTAACCCAACCATTTCTTTACAAGCTTTAAACTTTTTGAAAACTATACCGTGTCCTAAATATGTAAAATTTGCTTTTGCATCTTTACACACGTTGAGAGTGAGGGTAAAGACCGAAATTCTCTCTACTCTTTGACTGCCATGGGTGGCCGAGGTCATTAAGGCGCAGACCTGTGAGCAGAAGGTCTGGGTTCGAATCCCACCAGGCCCGTCCTCTCTGACTTAGGTTTTTCCCAGCTTTTCCTCAGTCTTTATAATTGGTGAATTCTGGGGAGGTACCCTAAACTTAGGCTTGGAAATTTTCCTTCCTTAAAAATAAACTCTTTCCCAATATATAATTTCATCTCATATATCATTCAGTGTCCATCACCTATGGTGCCTCAGTAGCAAATTAGGGTGTTAAAACACCATTCATTCATTCATTCATTCATTCATTCATTCTACTTTTTGACTGAGTAACTATATCTCAGGTCACAACATCATTGGCATATTTAGAAGTTATTTATTTTGTACAATGATGGATGTCTTAGCAAGAATGGATTGTTGTATCAGCCTATAGCTGCCGAGATTGGGTTCAATTCCCATTTGAGATGGAGTGTTTTCTAGCCTTGAAAAGCCAAATGCCAGAAAACGTTCTTTTCCGATTAAATGCTAACTGAATCATGCTATTGTTAATGCAAAAGTTGTGCCCTTCCAAAATATTAATGCAGTAATTATGATGTCCTAAAACTTGATAAAAGGTGGTTACAACCATCCACAAATTATTAATTAAAATATATAAAATTTTATGGATTAAAATTTTAAAATGAAGGGCTAATTCAAGAGCACAAATTGCATCATTTATCCTTCACCTATTCACATTATCTAACGTAACTTTATTTTCCTCGATACATTTCCAGGAAGTTAAAAGTAACGTATCTAGTTGTTGCTCTAACTGCTCGTATTGAAGGGGGTAGATGTGAATGTGAAGCTATCGAATGAGGTCAGACATATACAGTATCGATTGAGAACCTCCCCATCCGGGCCCTTTCCAAGGAACTGTTTTGTTTGCAGGAAAATTATACTTTAAAGCTTGCTAGCTCAAACACAAATGTATGCCATTTAGGTGATGTTTACTACTGTTTATATAAATAAATGCTTTCCTCTTTCATATTTTAATAGGTAAAATGTTGAATATAGCATACATAAGAGTAAATTTTCTCACTTTGAAGTGGACAGTTAATCATAAATTAAGTGGAGTGCAAGTTTGTAGCTGTGGTCTCTTTTGAACTTATTTGAAACTGCTCAGTAATTCTATCCCAAAATTTAAGCAAAACGTTGTATTAATAACATTTATTTCCGAAAGGTACAGAAGCAATTTCTTGTGTTTATGTTTTAATGAGAGAATTTATGCGAAAGCTGTCAGAGTGTAGCTTTGGGAAAGGATTTTGGCTGCTCGCAATGTTTGCTAAAATGATGGCATGTATTCTAATGCTTCAGCTTGTTTCAACCCAGCAACATAAAATAGGAATATCCTTTGTGCTGGTGCGAACAGGCTGTGATGTATGTGGCACAAAAATCGTTAATGAAGCAAGCTAGTCTACAAGCATACTGCCCAAGCTGCACATTATTCCAGCTGACATTTCTGTTTTGTTTATCTCTTTGATAATAAACATGGTAAATGTTAGGGGAAAGCACCATTGTGAATTGGCAATCTGTGGTAAACAAAGGAGTTTGTTGCAGGCAATGTAGTATAGCAAACTTTACTGTTATAAATATATATTACAATAACTATAAAAACAGGAAAAAGATAAAACACTAAGAAAAACGTCGCAGATTAATAATAGCTATATTTCGAACTGCTTGAGTTCTTCTATGAAAAGAAGACATTTACATTTACCTCAAGCCTGAAAGAAGAGGCCTCTGAGCAAAATTTGTCGGCCGTTTCACGCCCTGATTTGAATGGGACGCTGACGACTTGAGATGTTGAAGAGCATCCATAAATAAGCCAAAAAAAAATAATAACACTTCTGATTCTTTTATGTACGTAATAGCAGGGATAGAACGCCTCACTACATTAATATAACAGTGGCCTAAATTCTTTTAATAATTCGTAAGAAGAATTTTTACTTCTCCCTTACATAAAACTGGGCTTTATGAAAGCAGCTGTAAAAGCAACCGACAAAAATTATTTTTCATTTATGAATTTACGTTTCTAAAATTTCCAAAGCTGGTGACGGAAAGCTGATGAAAAGAATTTTATGGAGCCACAAGTATAACCACTAATAATGGATGATAATCATTTTGAGGAACTGTTAAATCACAGGATAAAAGCATGGCAATTAATCTAATATATCTGTTGTATTTATTTTTCATGGAAAACATACAGTCAAAAACTATCCTGATATAGTAAGTGATCGTGTGAATTAATATAAATTTTAATATGTTTACTTCCTGATCTCCCACCTAGACAGATAAGACAAGGGAACTTTTTACCCGATGCCTCCACCAATGTTGTCTCTGTATACTTTAGGTGTTTGGCAAATCAACCTCCTCCCCGGTAGTCATTGTAATAGGTTTATGCATCTAAATTGAAGCATATGGGACGGATATCAGGAGACTCGGCCCCAACTGTACAGCAACTCCCCTGGTGCGTCAATGCTGTAGTAAACTCATTAGCTACCCGGGTCTTGTCAGTTGAAGTAAATAAAATATCTCTGTTGCTACAGAACTCACCTAGGGCGCTTATCCCGAATCTTAAAATCCACTATGAATACAATACAAATATTTATCATTCTGTTTCTCGACAAGTGTAACGAAAAGGTATTCTATTTTTAAAAATAGACTGCCCCAGAAAAATGATATGTTGTATACTGTTTACGATACCGATTACCCTCTTAGCGTCCCCCGCAACCGGAAATTGATTTTTACCAACGGGAAGTAATTGCTTAATGATTTCGTCTCCTGCCAATTTTGTTGATTTGTTTTATTTGCGGACGCTGTTTAACATCTCAGGTCATTAGCGTTCCATTAAATTCAGGGCGTGAAACGGCCGACAAGAGGCTCAGAGGCCTCTTCTTTCAGGCTTGAGATTCTTTTAGTCCCGGGACCCACCGCTTTACCTCCCTTCCGAAGGAAGCTATACTTAGGATTTTTGCGCCCGTAAAAATCCATCGATCCTGGCCGGGTTTGAACCCGCGAAACTGGCTAGTATGTTTACCACTACACTTCCCTCCTGCGAGGGAAATCGTGTATCGCATGGAAATCATAGAGCCCAAGATTAAATTCTTTCATTATTTATTAGTAGTAAATATTAAATAGGAACAGGGCCGCAGAAAGAAGAGGGTAACCTAAAACAATAGTGAAAGTGATACCAAACCAAACCGACTCAGCACTTGAACCTTCCAGTTAAATTGTGTTAAACTTGTAAAATAAGAAACTAGACTTAACAAACACATAGAGACAGCACCTCATATGGACTAGCTCACCATATGAGAAATGAATGAGCTCCCCTGGATGGGACATAAGTGGCTTATTTCATTTCTTCATTCATTTAATCAAATAGTAATTAATATTGTACTAATCACTGAATTGTCTCGTACATACATCTACGGTTTTTACTTAAGGCAAGGCAGTTGTTTTATATAGATGAAGTTGCAGCACCTGAGCATTTTATACATACTGCCGAAAAATACATAAACTAATAATGTTAAAGGCTTTCATAAAGTAGTTCCGTATCAACAGCCTAGTTCATCAAGCTTCTTATTAATTAAAACGACTTCAGTTCAAAATTTGTTCATCAATGAAAATTACACTTCTCTATGGAGAAGCTACTTCTGGAAGTTTAGCACGAAATTCCCTGCTACAACACTTTTACGATTTTGTAACAATTATAAATAAATAATCTTTGTTCTAGGGAATATCTCCCTCTCGCCAAACTCCGCAATTCAAAAATACACTGTAGAAAGTCCAATAGACACTTCCTATAGATATGCAACTGAAATAGTCGGCGTGATATACACAACTTAGCGGAACCTAACTTCATTCTTACCGGAAATTTCACTTCCACTGCAGATCAATCAGTTTCCACTAGTGTATAATAAAGAGAGTTTAAAGATACATAAAATTAAAACTATATATTTCTTCATAATCACCGCTTGATACTAAACAATGGAGAGATGATAAATTATTCAGTATGAAATATGAATATTCAGGGAGAAAGACTGTAGGTAAATATTCTTTTGTCCCAAATAATGGTCAATAAATACACTTATAATACTGAGATATGCTTAATTATGACTAAAATGTAATTATTAATTGAAATTTAAATGAACGTTTTAAATTCAACAATTATTTTATTAATAAAACTTAATATCTTTGTTAATCGTTTCTTAAGAGTAAGATGATGGTTGTTCTGCCTTAAATACTAGGTTTGCTTCGATCAGAACAGAACTCTCTTGCTCACTTTGCAACGTGGTGAGACTTGATTTCTCCTCTGCAGCATTTACATCTCTAGGAAATCTTCCGCCCAAGGCACCCCATGTAATGGGAAAAGCGAACCGAGTTTAACCATGCGACGCTAATGAAACTTAAGCTTTCCCTTCTAGCTTTCACTCAGGAACATCAACGAAACTTTCTCTGGGCCTTTAACCTTCTCGTTCCCTATCCTACACGGTTTCTTTCCTCGTTTCTCTGCGATTTCCAACCATTTGTTTGCCGCTCCATAATTTCTTCTTATTTCTGTTTTTCCTGTCCTTATCCTCCCCCTCCTCTCTTCCGTAGTTTTCCAGTTCTATTTACTCAACTACCCACCACATGGTATTACGCTACAGTTTGGTCTTCACTTTCAAATTTCCCTCTCTATATGGAAATTTATTTTAGTAAACACTAAAGTGACTTAATGTTAGGGATCTGCTTGTTATATGCGACCACGCTAAAATATTTCAGTAAAATTTAGGAAAGGAAAATGTGCTAACGCTTAACAAATTCTATTACAATATATAGATTAGAAGAAATACTGCATTCCGTAATCTCGGTGAGACAACTATGTCAATAGATCAAAACCGACAAGCTGGCCGAGGTTGTTAAGGCGCATACTCGTGAACGGCGATCTGCGGTTCAATTCCCATCAGGACCATCTTCCCTGGGAAATATTCTAAAACTAGGCCTGAAATTCCTCCATTATAAATATAAAAAGTTCTTTCTCAATAAAGTTCATAAATAAATAAATACATAAATAGTAACTTTCACGTATCATCAATATCCATCATCTGTGATGCCTCAGTATTAAAAACGAGCGTTAAACACCAATAAAATGGACTTCAAATTATACAAAGTTTAGCTTAGAGAACTACATAGTGTAAAGCACACACCTACTTACTTTTTTTTGTTGATTTGTTTTATTTATGACTCTCTTTAACATCTCAGGTCATCAGCGTCCCATTCAATTCAGGGCGTGAAACGGCCGACAAATTTTGCTAAGAGGTCTCTTTTCACACACTTGCTTATGCATACTTATACACTTATATACACACTGGGAGAAATATTCAGTGCTTAGAAAGAAAGTTTTCGGTGCTTATAAAATTTATTGACTAAATATTTATACATAATGGAAAACAAGAAATAGCCATTTAGTTATAACTAAATTTTACATTGAAAACTACACAGAAATATCAAATATTTTGCATAACTGTGTTCTTTGTTCTAGGTACATGAATAATATGATTTTTAGCGTTTAATTATATTTATGTCTTCTTAAAAAGTTCATTGTACGCATAAAATTAAGCAAAGCAAAACCTTCTTAGTCAAAAATAACTACGTAGTGGAAACACAACGCTGCTGTCGTGTTTGTTTCTAAATGGCCCCACATTGGGCGCCAGAAATATGGGGCTATATGCGGCTGGAACGACCACAGTAGGCTCAGCTAAAGGCGGCCTCAGTTGTGTATGGGAGTGTTGCCTCGTTTGTTGATATGGATTTGTAGATAGTGTTTCTTTTCCACTCCCGTCCCAAATAGAAGTAACAAAACCTCGGGTAGATTCCGCTGTTTTATTGATACTGAGTCATTTGACTAGGAGGAGATACCGGCATTACGTATAAATAGGCGTTTAAAAGTAGCTTTCACTCGTGATTTATTGAACAACACTTGCTGGTGAACCTAAGTGCTCTGTCGTTAGTAGAGTAGAGGCTACGTAATGAATGAAGCGAAGAATCTAAAGACAAGTTAGGCTTGGCGCCCAAATCTGCCTTTTTATACAGAACTGAAACATACATCGTTGGGACGCACAAGCCCCGCAAAAATCTGCAAGTTCATCGCGTCTAACTTCATGATTTTAAACTTAGCTCTGTCACTGGCTATATTCAAGTTTACTTGGCCTTATCTGATTACTGGGGACTTAAAACCATACCTGTGATAACGAGGTTTTTAACAGAACCGTCATTTCAGCTCTTAGCAGTTGTTTTCCTCCTAACGGTTTTTAAACTCCCCTTCTTACACAAGTTAAAGAAAATGGCAGCTTTCTCCTACGAAATTATCTCTTTTAAAAAGACATAACATAAAAAGCCTGGCCTTCACAAGGCTTATTGTCGGAGGTGTTTTCGCTCTACGGCGGGCAAAGCACGAGGTTTTCGCAAGAATTTACAGCTGTACAACGTAAGAACAAGAATTGCTAAATGCACATTACTTATTACATATTATATCAATTAGGGAAAGAAAACACACCAGTAGTAATAATAGTGTGGGCGACACGTAAGTTATGATGATAATAAAAATAATAAGAGCGAAGTCATAAATACTGCTTCAATAATCTGAGGAACTTTGTTCAATCGATAGAAATTTAGAGTCTAAGCATCAGCTCCAAGGATACAAGATGCATTAGAATGGTTAATTAGCATAATCGTTTTAATAAAATCATTTCATGCTACTATCATACAGAACATGTTTAAAACAACACTACACACTAATAAAATGCTGGAAATGTAATATCCCGAATACATTTGATTACATTTTCACTCACTTTATGCACATATAATAAGTTGAACAACTTATAAAAGAGTCTGAAAGCGTTCTCTACAAGCAGCTATAAAGGATTGAACCTATTTCATTTTATTCGAAAGCCCGAATTCGTTTTTTACAAACAGCTTGTAGCAATTTTTGGACCGCTGTTGCTTTCTATTGTAATCTGTTTAATTTTTATCTTTATGCGCTATTGCAAGCCGCTTGTGCCAACTTGCGCAATTTTGATGGAATCCTCCACATAAAGTCAGAAATATCTAACAACTTGTCTGTCTTAAGTTTATATAATTTTCCAATTATTTAGAGCCAGTCTCACGAAATTATTCACTAAGTCTAATTGCATTGCGATGAGGCATATGTATATCTGAGATTTTTTTCGGATAATTACTGCAGTAATAAAGCTGTGTTTATATCGCCTTGTTCAAAGACGTTTTCAAGAAGAAAAGCATTTTCCTAAATTGAATGAACCATTATGAGAGAAACTGAAATAAACGACCAATTGTTATTCAACTGCCGTTTAACAACCGAGTCCCCACATGGCCAATTTAATATAACACGAGAATGAAAAAACTACATGTAGTAAAATGTCATGAAGCAAAATATACTTAAACGAAAACATAACTCTCGATACTTCGATAATGAAAAATAAATAAGTATGCTTCCGTAGCCTTAGTGCACAGTGATTTTACAAACGCAATTTACCTTTATAGGAGGTTAATGGATTTTTATGTAAATTAAAATAAACCCATATATGATACATGCTTTTTACAAAGAATGTCAACATTGATATGATGTATTAATTTTATTAGTCACACATTTTCATAACGCTTTCCCGTTGTTACGATCAGTGAATGCAATGTCCTTAAATCAGCCAATCTTAAGCTTTTACTGCTATTGTTTTGGTACCAACTGAATGAACATAAAAGTCATGTTTCGTTTTCCAGAAAAGTGTAAAATGTCGCTTCATAAGTAGAAGATGCCAGTAACGCTTCTATTATCTTTGTATTTTATTTGTACACTTGACTGCTATAAAATTTTGCCTTTAACCAAAACATATTTAAAAGCATATGTTTCATAGAGTTCCTTTAGACTTTCAACACGCTTTTGTCAAAAGTATGTGTCAGTTGTGGATTTTTCCTTGATCTAACCATTCACGAGTGTTCAAAATTTATATCTTTTACATTTGAAAATGTCCTATAAATAAATATACTTTGACACCCTATAGAACAGTAGAAAAAGAAATAGGTATCGCTATGCTATTGCACATTGAACATTATAAATCTCAGTAATATACAACTCTCAGGTTGAACGTTTGATAAAGTTATGTTCTCTACCTAATTAATCTGTAATGGAAGGGGCAGCATTTAACCTTCATTCTATATTGCAATTTACAACTATCACCGAGATTTTTTCCAATATTTCACATTCTATACAATGGCCACTAGGGTCATTTCATGCGTCATTAGCAAAAATTGAAGTTGGACTGTTAGTGTATACTTTCAGGCCGAATTTTTTATGTGGATAGATGTAGTGGTGCTCTGAAAAACAGGGCTATTGCACCCCTTTATTAGGAGTTCCACAAAACATTCCGTATTAACTGCATTGCATTTTTCATGTGTATTTTTCCAGCATTTTTCCAATTTTTTTCAAAATAAAATTAGCAAGAACTATTGTAGAAATGTATGCATTCTTAATTTTCTCTCAATGTTTACTTCTTCATACAAGCGCATAAATGTGCAATCACATATACGCATTAAAATATTGAAATATATCAAGAAATACAAAATGTATGAATTATGGTTTTTGAGATTATTGAAGAACTTATTTTTTTAAACAAACTGTGTTACCACATACACGAAATGTTATTTTCTAAAGCTTTTGCACATTCAATTTTAAAACATTTTCAATTAAAAGATATAAACACTGTTATTTAATATTACAAATATAATGCTGGGAAGACTGTTACTGCAAGTTCATTGCCAGATGGTACTCGTATTCTGTTTTAAAAGGAAGAGTGAAGGCATGAATGGCGATGAGATTGGTTCATGGGTTGTGAAGCTAAGTGGAGAAAATGGTGCCTTTACTTACTGGCGTGTTAAAGATTTATTATATGCTGCAGCTGATATCTTGTTGCGAAATTCAGCGAACAGAAGCCGCACCGTGAAGCAAGTAGAAACACGCGAAATGGACGTTGGAGACGACATGTATATATTCAAAGCACTTGACAGAAGAGACGTAGATAGGACTGTATTGGGTTGTCCGTAACTTTGCCACACTTCTATGAACACCAGCTTCATCGTGATGACCCAGGGTAAAGGTGAGCAGGTGGGTATCCGTAAAACTGCAAACCACATCTCAGCATCTGCCTGTACACTTTGCTCAAGACAGGCGCGTCTTCCTCGTCTCCTTACGCTACTTTTGTTCAGTGCTCTAGGCAGTATTTCCACATAAACAAATTGATATCTTTCTGCCCTTCTTCTCATATTTTTTCTTACATTTTTTTAATGTCTCTGTTGCATTTTTAGGCTATTTTAAAATTATAAAGCATGTTCTTTTCCTTATATTTCCTTTACACAGCTATGAACATTATGGTTTTTATTTTCCTATTTATTCGTGCTCATTTCCGTTCATTGTCGTTGTTCTAGTAAGAGAAATAAACTCAAAAATTTAGTACTGCAGTAAATACTGCGAGCTGTTTGCCTCTAAGCGCAAAGCTAACTTGGCCAGGTCACGTCATGGATGCATGTGAAGAGTCAGGCATAGTTTTCATTTACAAAATCAAAATGCATTTCTATCTCTGGACTCATAATTAATAATTACAGGGTATTTATTAAAGAAAATACCACAGTGAGTTATATTGAAATGTTCTCACCAGAACAAAAAATTTAAATTATACAAAATAAAATCTTATAATATAGTGCAACTAAAGCTGGAAGAATTGCGGAAGCAGAACTGTTACATGTAATGTAAATTTTATCAAAATATGCCAGACATTTACTGTACGCGGGCGCTTCTTCAAACACGTACTATAACACGAGTTGTACTCATTTAAAAATAAAACTGATATTGTGTGTATGCTATTGTTGACCACAGTTGTGCCAATAGAGACGCGCAGGAGCTTGTCCATTGATGCAGCTGGCGGTTCCCCCGGACGACTTGTGTGCCAGTAAAAATCTCTTTGTATAATAGAACGGAAGTTATACATGAAATAGCTGATAATTTTGAATAAAATTCTGTGAATGGCTGAGTATTTTGCCCTTCGTTTTTGTACAGTTGCAAGAATTTTAATTTATTTGTTAAGCTTTTCTGACATATGCATATTCCAAATATCTTGTAAAGAAAATCATAACTTATTTAATAACAAATTTAAAATACTATTTATTTATTTGTTATTCTCAATATAAGCGCAAAACTTCTTAAAATGCATTACATATAGTAGCATTTGTTTATTTATTTTGATTTATTATTTGTTTATTTGCTTTCTGTGAGATACTGAAGCATAACATTTCAAAAGATTTACCATTTACATTAAAATATAAACTCAGAGTTTAAATGCATAAACATTCAACAAACCTGCGGAGTACTAAGAATTCATTTATACAAGGCGCGGGATATTAAATGTATCCTTAAAGTTGCCCTAGAGGGTATAATGATCTAAATTTATCTATTGATATTTATAGTAAAACTATTAAGCATTGTTGGTAAACGAAACATTTGAAAATAATGTTAATGGTTCCTTACAATGTTTGATGCTATAATAGCTTAGTAAAATTGCGGAAACCCCAGGAATATTTGAACTTCCCATTCCTGGTTAAGTAAATAAATAAAATAAAGTACTCTAAACAACGAGTCATCAGGCGAAAGCACGAGGATGAAATGGCGTATATACCGGGTGGTCTTTGCCGCTGCACTGAATGATGCAGGATGACTGTGATGTTATATTTAATGGTGGTGCCCTTTCATAGGCCAATTTCAGGCGATAAGAGGAGAGATGTAACAATTGCGTGTCCTTTTTAATACATATAAATAATTACAATAATAAGTCATAGTAACTTGACTAATTATTACTAATTCTGCTTCCAGAGAAAATCTAACAATAGAATAGTAATGGCAAAGAGCTACACATCACTTGTAGGATTCGAAATGTCTATTCATATATTTACTAGGCTGTTGTTCTGTACACCTAAAACATGGTAATTTGGAAGTATACCTCGTTTCCCTTTGCAGCAAACACTCTATCGGTTTTATGTTACAATTACATAGAAGACAATATTACAAAAAGAGAATGCATCATGTCATAACGAAAATGAATTTAAAACAACATTATATGCAGGAAAACTATTGGTACTATATGAATTGTTTTTAGACTCGAAAAATAACCAACTAGGTGCAAAAATATCAGAAAATTTACCATTTGTATAAAAACACTTTATTGTCAGTGTAATTTATAACGAAACCTGCTCTTGTCAGCTGACATGGGTTTTTCTTGTGTTAAATATTTTAGTACTTATTTATTTAAAGACTTCATTATACGAATTTTTTTTCAACATCAGAGTAATTTTGGAGTCCTATTTTGTTCCATCTTCTATATGACAACTGTAGTTACGAGGGTAGATCCATAAATACCTGTCTAACCATTTTCTGATTATGACAAGGACAAAAACTATATTTCTCTTTTCAATATAGTTACCCTTTATTGCGATACACTTCTCACATCTTCGAATTAATATTTCAACCCCCCTCCTCAAAATAGTCAGAACTCTTGTCTGCGAAATGGGCATAAACCTCATCCATCCCTTCTTCGTTACACTTAAATTCCCTTCTTCGAAGGTCCTTGAGTTTGAGAAGAGGAAATAGTCACTGGAAGCTAGATCTGGATTGTAGGGTGGATGTCGATCTCCTTGAAGCCACATTTCTTCACAGCTTCCTTTGCAACAAAAGCTGTGTGCATAACCGCGTTGTCGTGAACAAGGCGCACACCACCACCCAGCTTTCCTCATCTTTTCTCTTTGATGGAAGCACGTAGTCTATGCTGTAGGCCATCACAATACTCCCCATTTACTGTAGTGTTAATCTGCTTGAAGAGTATACCTTCACATTCTCAAAAGATTGTGGCCATGATCATCTTGGTTGACTGAGTGACCTTGGCCTTTAGAGGCGGTACTTCGTCAGGCTTATGCCACTCCATTGATCCTCTTTTGAACAAGGGATCATAGTAGATGACCATACTTTTATCTCCTGTAACAATGGTTTGCTGAACTTCTCTCTCGTTACCACGGTAGAGCTCCAAAAATGCCCGATAACAAATGACTCGTTGCTGCTTTTGGACTGAGGAAAGAAGTCTAGGCACCCATCTTGTACTAACCTTATTCATATTTAAATGTTCATGAATAATTTGAGGAACTGTTATTTTAGAAAAGCCCAATCTTGCTGCTATTTCTGTAACTTTGAGCCGCCAGTCTTCCAAATTTTCTCCTTCCATAAGAGCGATGTTTTCAGCAGTGAGCACCTCCAAGGGCAGACCTGAAGAGGAAATAGTCACTGGAAGCTAGATCTGGATTGTAGGGTGGATGTCGATCTCCTTGAAGCCACATTTCTTCACAGCTTCCTTTGCAACAAAAGCTGTGTGCATAACCGCGTTGTCGTGAACAAGGCGCACACCACCACCAGCTTTCCTCATCTTTTCTCTTTGATGGAAGCACGTAGTCTATGCTGTAGGCCATCACAATACTCCCCATTTACTGTAGTGTTAATCTGCTTGAAGAGTATACCTTCACATTCTCAAAAGATTGTGGCCATGATCATCTTGGTTGACTGAGTGACCTTGGCCTTTAGAGGCGGTACTTCGTCAGGCTTATGCCACTCCATTGATCCTCTTTTGAACAAGGGATCATAGTAGATGACCATACTTTTATCTCCTGTAACAATGGTTTGCTGAACTTCTCTCTCGTTACCACGGTAGAGCTCCAAAAATGCCCGATAACAAATGACTCGTTGCTGCTTTTGGACTGAGGAAAGAAGTCTAGGCACCCATCTTGTACTAACCTTATTCATATTTAAATGTTCATGAATAATTTGAGGAACTGTTATTTTAGAAAAGCCCAATCTTGCTGCTATTTCTGTAACTTTGAGCCGCCAGTCTTCCAAATTTTCTCCTTCCATAAGAGCGATGTTTTCAGCAGTGAGCACCTCCAAGGGCAGACCTGCATGCTCTTCACCTTCAATATTTTCTCGTGCCATTTGAAAATTAACGAAATTTACATTGACGAATCAGATAAAAGACATTGCGCAAGAAAGTTAACGTAATTTCATGTTAATTCACTCATTTTATAATACAGTACTTTACATTTTATTAATATCGTAATATGACTTTTAACATTTTCATTAGTTTAATACAGTCACACATTCAACAATTACTAACCGATTTGTAATAGCCAAAAACTTAATTTGCCTATCAGATATCTGTTCCTTATATCCTAGAATCATTCTAAAATTTTATTAGAATGTTATAATTTGCTTAAACTATTACCAAACTTAAAATTCAATTTACGCTGTACTTAATATTCATAAAAGGAAAATAAGCCCAACTTAATGCATTAAGTGATAGCTAATATCACACTTGACTTCAGCTGTTTTATGTTCCAATGCTATGGAAATTCTCAATTTAGTTAACCAATTCCAAAACTCACCAACTCACAAAGAACAAAAAAACTGATGTGGCTAAAATAAAACTTTTCTGTACAGTATTTGTGTTAGTGTTTTCAGGCAAACAAAAAATAATTCCTTTTTTACAAATTTAAATGAATATTTAAAATCTAACAAAAATAAGGATAATTATTTAGGTGGAGAGTTTTGCAACATGAATGAGAATTTGATTAGTTTTGAAGAATATTCTGAATTTATATTCATAGTTTGCTGCACATTATTTTGGGAAGTTAATTTTTATTTTCAAGTTTGTTAGATTTATTTAATAAATTTGTGTGTTTGGAAATAATAGTTAACAATATTTAAGGCGTGTTTCAAGTAATACAACAGTTTTTCATACATTTTATAAGCTTGTGTTCTACATAATTTATATATATATATATCATATGTCATATATACAACATTATTTCATACATTTTATAAACTTGTGTTTTATCATTTATATAAGTCCATGTCATATCATTTGTGTATACATAATAAAATCACCTTCAGCAAGCAAAGCATCAATTCCCTTGGGTCTATCGTCATCATTTTACATTACTCTAGTGTCTAGAACAGTTTGGACTGTGGATTTGGGCAGATTAGTTGCGGCAGTTCATTTTTACAGGCCTATTTGAACACAGAACTAGTGGGTTTAGATATATTAAAATAAATTAATCCTTTTGTGGGACAAAAGATGTGTAACAAAATGACATTTAATTTTAATTTTTAATAATTTTTGAGTTAGTGACTTTTGAAATTCAGCAACTTAATAAACAGGGTGGTAACTTTTTATTATTCTTTTATTTTTCTTTGATTGTTTGAATCATCTCTCAGAATCAAGAGGTTTTATTTAATGGATTAATGTACAACGTAGAGAACTAATATCTGTTTGTAATCTAGGCTTTATATTTAGAAGCTTAAGAAATAAATTAATTTAGAAATCATTTGGCTTAATTGCAGCTTCATAACATTTGTTGGATTAAAATTAATACTAAATACTGAAATAAAATTAAACAGTAGTAATGTCTACAGATAGTAGTTTACATATTCTAAGTTATCCTTAAAAGCTCAAAATTTATATTTGAAAATTAGACAAACCTTGCTAGGGTCTAAGTGAGTGAAGTTAAATTTATACTCTTTTTGAAAAGATAAAGAAATAAAAGATTATACACCAGAAAGGAACAAAATGGAGTAATTTGATATTAATGCAAATTTTGATGAGTTCCAAGTCATAAAGAAGCGACGCCACCAAGTCGCTTTGTGTCAAAATTAAGGTTAATAACGTTATACATAATAAATATAATTTCTATTATTAATATGTTAGTCATAGCTATATTATTAACTTTATAAAAATATAAAAGATGTTAAGAGATTGTTTTTAACTTCAATGTATTTAATAATAAGATAAGCCCTCATCTTTATCTACTGCTGGATAGCTTGTTCTATTTATGATATTTGTTTCCTTTTTAAATTGATCAGTTCATTTTATTCGCCTACCTTATATTCTTTTGTAATTTAAATATATTCTTTAAATTATGGCCCCAGACATATTTTGGATGTGATCTAATTGTTTTGGTTAATAATAGTGCGCTATTGTGCTTGTCCCTTTTATTTAGAATTCATTTCTTATATCATATCCTCGCTTCTCTTTAGTCTATTAATTTATATCCTGTTAATAATCTCGAGCATTTTATTTCAGCTGTTCCAATTATTTTCTTTTGCTTTACGAGCTTGTTAAAACTCATCCATGCATACGTTCATCATTTTATAAAATGTTAATATTATTTTATAAAACGTTAACATTATTGATTTATGATTTGTAGACTTTATAGGTACACAATTTTATTGAACATTAATTACTATTCATTCTGTTACAACTGTAATAATTACCGCCAGGGGTGGCCGAGGTGGTTAAGGCTCGCACTCGTGAGCGGGAGGTCTGGTGTTCAAATCCCACCAGGACCGTCCCCCTGAATGTGGTTTTTTTCCTGGTTTTCCTTAGTCCTCATAATTGGCAAATGCCGGAGAGGTACCCTAAACTTAGCCCTTTCCTTCCTTAAAAATAAATCCTTCTCCAATTTATCATTTCATCTCGTGTATCATCAGTGTCCACCGCCTGTAATACCTCAGTACTTAAAATGGGCGTTAAACTCTAATAATTAATAGTACTTATTTGTTCTGTTGTTTTTATTTCCATTATTATTTAGTTTTTAACTTTATGTCATTTTATTTCGATCTGGAAATTCTAATATCATATTTTTCCTTCTATTATTTAATTTGAACAGCGATCTTTTTGGATTATCTTCGTGGTTTGCGATGAATATTTGATCATCAGTAAATAATTGGATTAATTATTACATTCTCAGTGTATAATTATAAACATATTAACTAATAATATAGAGCCCTTTTAAACAAAAACAACAATTAAATTTAATTGCATTTTTACCTTTACTTCCATTCTCTATGGAGATTTTACTTTCAGCACATAAACGTTTTATTTCTATAATAAAATGTTTGAGTAACTCTCTTCTTTCATAACGTCCAATTTCCTATCCACACCATCCTATAGATTCTTATTCAAAATACTGAAAAGAAATGGTAGGCTATATTATTGTATATTTGGACATGTTTTAATGAGATTTTCATTCACTCATCACAATTCTACTTTCATAATTTTTCCTATTTCTGTCCTATATTTTCTTGAAATTTCTCTACAGCAATGCCAGTTTACTTAAAAAAACACATTATAATTAATAACACTGTCGCAATTACATCATGTAGTTGCACTAAGACCTAAGTTATACAGGTTTCTTAACACAAACTAAGTAATATTAACACAGTCAGAAATGCTGCTTGCTCTCGTAATAGAAAACTACAATTAATCGTCCACGTGCAGCCTTTATCGCGGGAGCTGTCGATTATCGTAGATGAAGCGTGAATTTGACCCGGTGCGCTGCGTATACACGTTCCCTAAGTTTATTCCTATGAATAACTGTTGCTTCTTGTTTTATACTGCTTCTTCAATGCAGATTCTTGGTTTTTTTCGCTCTATTCCTTAAAACAAATTTTATTAAATGTTCTTGTATAGTGTTACAATCGTTTGACGCAAGTTAATTTGAAGAGAGATATGTATACACCGAACTTTTGTGCTGCTGACGTTCGTACACCGATACGAACTCTCCAATCTCTGTTCTGCATGGAGACCTGCTTCCTTGTAGTTGCATAACTACTTGTACAGTGAGAAGAGGGGAAGACCTCCCAGAGAAGAGGGACAAGTAAAAAACGTGCACTCCACCTTCGTAGCACATATAACTAGTTTCTTTTCCTTGAACTTTCTTTCCTCTCTTCCAATTTATATCTTACGCTCTTAAGTCAGTTTTCTGCTGGTTCATGTCAAGTGTTTTGGACCTCATTATTGGAGACGTCAGAATGAAATATGATTGTATTACCCTGAGCTAGGACACGAGAGCGGAAACTGTGCCGACAGGCAGGGAGAGGGGAGAAACATTATTTTCTCTCAGTTTTTAATAAACTGTCACTTTCTCTTACTACTGGCTTAGGAGTAATTAACTTCATGCTATATCCTCTAAACTTTTAGTTAGTTCTGGAGCTGTGCACATGCCACAGCAGATCAGCTGTGTACTAATCCTTTTTCTAATTATGCCTACTGTGGTTTTTAATGACTTAAAACCATGGAGTTTTATGTTGTCTGATTTATAATACCTATATGATTAATAACGTGGTTCTGTAGTAAGTGACTGCAATAGGGATCTGTGTGATGGAATGAACTCTTTCGGACGATATTGTAATAAGTAAATAAGATAGAATGATTGGTAACTAGCTTCAGTTAGTGACCCTGGAGGTCATACTACTTAGATAATCTTATCCATAAGCTAGTAACTGTTCCTACCGTGTACTCACAATGAAATATAAATATAATTTATATTTTGTAAGTTCAATAATAATATTTATGTATTGTAATTAGTAATGCAGATATCATGTATTATATGTATATAATGCGGTATAACGTAAACATGTGAATTGTATATCGAAAAAAGAGAAAGCGAACCTCATAAAACTCTATACCAATCAGAAAATAAACCCGAGTGTGATGCCGCTTTTAATAGGATTACCGTTGGAGGGTTAATAAACCCAAGGCCTTTTAAATTCGTTAGGTTGAACTCGACAGGAGTCGTACAGATAGATAGCTTTAAACTAGCCAATGTCAACAAAATTATTTAAAACTTCAAACAATAGCGAATTGCACATGTGGCAAGTGAACTTAAACCAGACAATGGAACATTTATATTTGAAACTTTAAAATATAGGCGCAAAACATGCGAGGGCTTGGGTGAATCCCTTTGGCATCATTAAGTCAACGTTTGCTTGATTTGAATTTAATATATAAGGAGGCGCTTGCTCTGCCGGGGCAAGCAGTTCTCACTTGACCTATGCAATCATATACAGTTCTCATTTGACACACTCAGTCATCAGTTAGGCAGTGTTAAGTTGGACGCTCAGCTGAGAAGCATCTATAAGTTTCACACGCGGCAAGAGGCACTTGTTATTTTGATTCCGACGCGGGCACTCAATTGTAAGATGTACGCCGCGGCAAACGCAGTATTCAGTTTCACTTCTTAGTTCCACTTACGGCAGCTAAATTTGTATTCTATGTATATAAGTCCTAGTACCAGAGGACGCAAAATACTTTGAACATAATAAAGTACATATATATTTTATGCCGCATCGCGTGCTTATTTATATTATTGAACTCCTCTCCCACTTCTGTTGAGTACGAGTCAACAAAATAGTATAATTCATCCTGAAAATCGTTGTCATTGAAGTGTGGGCAACAGCACTGAAGTGATCATTAAATCAATCTACCAAACAGTTTCAAAATTGACATCACAACGTGAGGACCGACAACAAACCCCTTCAAAATTGGTGCCCAACCTAGGGCACTTAGCCTGAATCCAATAAACGACTTCAACCTTTATCCATTTAAAAATGTCATTATCTTCATTACTGAATCCAGAATGCTCTCAGGTAACTCAGTTAACTAGTTAATAATTAAGTGTATTTCATAGATGTTCTTAACAAACTGTCATTGCACAGCATCACACAAAGAAGTAATGTAATTTATGTGTATCAATCCCGAAATCTACAGTAATGGAATTTAATTTGACTCATTTCATTTAAGAACTAAAATAGTAATGGAAGCCAAAATCAGCATGTCATCAAGTTTAACTATATGGATATATAATCTCTTATCCATGGAATAGATGTTGATAATATATTAAGTTCAACAGTTCTTTGGTACAAAAAAATAACCTAATAAATAAAATAAGGACATCATTTATTTTGAAAATCTCCGAATCTCTAGCTGTATCTACTGCTGCAAAAGACAAGTGCGAGAAATAGTGCAGTGGGAAAGTAAGGTAACTCTTTGGCTGGCCATGTCTATTCTATTAGGCCATTTAACAAATGGTAGCATATGCTTCAAATTTGGCACCAATTGCAAAAGCATGTAGTAGTAGCAGTAAAGGACTTTTATTGTAGCAGTTCTAAAGTACACACAAGTAAACGTAACTGTTGCACGGACCCTAAAGCCGTACGTGCTAACACTGTCCTTGTAACAATCAAAGTATGCTTACATAAATACAAACACATCGATTACGTAAGTCACACGTTTACTATGAGTAATTATGTATACACACACACACACACATGAATAGAATTCCTATACTGATTCCCCTTCCCTTTACTCACCCTTTCTCCCCAACTCCTCTCTCTTTTCTAAAGCCATTAACATTTAGTGGACAGTGGACGAAGCACATTGACAAAGTGAAACACAAAGTGGGAATGGAAACTCTCCGGATATGCAGCAGAATTCCAAATCTCGCGTTAGGTTTATTGGAAACCGTTTAGGGGGTTCTATGAAGTGGAAATCTGGGGTTGGGAGGAGCAAACGAAGAACCCGGATCAGGTAAGAATGTGTTTTTTGAAAAGGATTTTGGGGGTAGGGAGGGGTACGATGAATGCGGAATTAAAAGGGAATATGAAGGTCAAAGTGAGATAATAGAATGTAAAATTAGAGCGGTGAAACATTGTTTGAAAATTATTCTGGGAGATCAATATTTAATTAGAGCAATCTGCTTTAAGGAGCAGGTTAGATTGGAAGTCAATAAGACATGGACTTCAAAGTGAGAAAGGGGTTAGAAACCATCGATTTGAGAAATATTGAACAGCAGGTCAAGGGAACAAAAGAACTGTATGGAGGAAGGTGAGGAACCGTCTGAAGGATATAGACAGGCAGCTTACAATTGCGCAATGTGGGGAGAAGATCTCGGTAGGGATGCAAACGGGGTTAAAATCTGGGTGAGGGATGGAGCATTACATCAAATCAGGGGCCAGACGCATTAAACAGAGACTTGCATTTAGACTTGAGGCGTGGTGGCAGGTCAGAAGCTCAGATGAAAATGAATTGAGAATTTGCCCTTCATGTGAAGAGGAAGATGGTGTGGTCACACATCCTAGCGGACTGTAGCAGCACTGAGGTGTTGAGAAAAAAGTTTCTGCCGTCTTCCTTTACTGACTCTAACAGAGGACAAGGGGCATGCGAAGGTTGCAAAGTCATTAGTATGTACTTAATTTGAATAAAATACACTCACTCATTCATTCTTTTTTGCCCCTTCGCTAGAAACATTCCCGATCTCTCACGTATCTCTTATGCAATAACACTTCCCGGCAGGTGTTCAGACTTCTGTTGGAATTTCCAGCCTAGCGAATATAAGAATACTTAAAGTAATTAATGTTCAGTTAAGAAAACCTGTAAAGGTACGTTCCCATACTTGAATGGTTTATACTGCAGTACTTTCTGAGTGTACAAAAATTAATTTCGGTATATTGCACTTATTCATATTTTTATTTTTATATGTGCATACTTACAGCACATTCTTCGTAAAATTTCATTCAAACTTAGCCATTGGTATTTGATTGAATGCATCTTGAATAATCTTAGAATAACTATAAATTTTTAGCTCTTATTTATACCCAGTTAGTTACAATACATACACTACGAATTAATAATATTTCACAGCAGTAAAGTAATTATAAAGGAGTAAAAGCACTTGCTACATCGCGATAGGTTCTGCTTTTGAGTTTTCATAGAAATCTACGACTAATATTTTTGAATTATTACGAGATTGGCTTTACACTGGCTTTAAAAACTTCTCAAACTTTGAATTCACTAATATTATTCCCTTTATTATGAATCACAAATCATCGGAAATTCAGGTTTAAAATGCATGGATGCGGCATTATTTTTAATGTATTTCTATTAGTGTGTAATCGAAGTGAATGCACTTGCTCAGTATGAACTAACAAAGCATTGTACAACATTTTTGTTCTGTTCAGGAGTATGATATTCACGTTAGACAATTGTTCTTGATATAGTGGTATCCAGTTCACACAAAAACAACGTGTAAATCAGATGCTCAAGACATTACTTTCAACTCTCTTTCATATTTTCGTAAATATCTTCCATGGGTTACAGGTACTGTAATGTAATTCAGTACCTGTAGAGCAATCTTAGAACAAATTCTCGATGAGCACCATCCTTTGATCCGACTGATATTCATGCACAAGAGTATTTTTATACCTAATATCATTACAAAATATTATATCATACTCTTCAGACAGAAATTATTTAAAATCACGATGATGACTATAATAACATTATATGTTTGTGTAGCACATTGCATTCTTTGAGCCTTGTGCTCTAAACTGCATATTATTATGTGGATAAGTTTAAATCGCAAGTAAGATAAACGATACATTCTTGAGTTAAAAGTGAAGTTATTATGATCAGACCGCAATCCGGGTCGTCATTCCTTAAGATAATCTGGATACTTTGATATAGGGGGCACCTCATTGTGAGGGACAGGTCTCATTCCGGGTGGCCAAATAGAATGTTTCTTTTGAGATGTATCCCTGTAATGAAGTATCAAATCAAATTAATGTTCATAATTTTCCCCCAAGGTTTAGGAATGCAAATGGCATATTGCGTAACTACTCTAGTGAAAAGTCTAATATGTGATATGCATATACCTATGAGAAGCTCAGTTCCTTGAAATATTGTCCACTGTGTAGCTAAAGCAAGATTAGTAGCACCTTATAACGAATTGCGTGAAGAATTATTGCACTGAAACATTACAGAAATTATCAGGATGATTTTAATACTTTTGACATTTTAAAAGTAAGCCAACACATTGATAAAATGTGGAATGTGTATAACAAATCACTATAATCCTAAAGAGAAACGAAATACCGTGCTAAGAGGTTCATTACGAGTTCATTACTGGCTCTACCAAGAGAATAATTCATACTGCGGCACAAAAACGCCACCTTTCCTTTTCTTCCTCTCTTTTCCCCCTCTTTTCTCCCTTAGGATGCTCGTTTCTGTAGAATTTTCATTAAACCAGGTAACCAACTTGAATATGATCGGTTCTTCTGTGACGTCACTCTTATACTTTCCGTGGTCTCGCAGAGATCATGCGAATTGCGTGGAGAAAGGCTTTTTAGACTCTTGGCTTTGATAGCGGGTGAGCCATCGTTCCTTGGTCTGTGTTTCTTTTAAAACTTTTCATGTGGACGGCAATATAGGTTAAGGCTTGAAAGAGCGTTGTCGTTATAAGGTTGAACTACGGGAGTTTGTTAAATAAATTTCAGTGAATTTTAACTGTAAATTGCTTTTGTGTTCCCTTCATATTTTGCACATAAACATTTGCACTATCAATTTCTAAAAACGTCTTGTGTTTGTAAGTTTGCGAGGACTACAGGGTACTAGTGGGAAAGTGCCCTTGAATAGCACACATGTCACGATATGAATAAATTAACTGTGTTTCAGCACAACAGAACTTCTCCATTATGTTGAAAAAATACATATATTTCTTTTTACAAAAATTTTGCTTATCAATATAAAGCCTAAATAAAATGATGTTATTAATATATTTGCAACACATATCAGGATATATATATATATATATATATATATATATATATAAAACTTGTTTTGTAAATCTAATTTCTGCATTTCAAGCAGGAGAGTAGTATCAGGGTTGATTTATTCCATATTAGCGTAAAATGTTATTTTGTTACGAAAAATTAATTTATCATATGGAGTCGTTCAGTTCTTACATTTTTGTTGTCGTAATAACAAATATTTTTCCTTGCGAATAGCATTTAGTAAAAAAATTAGATTTATTGTGAAATAATGAATTTTAGCATCAACATTTTCTGAACAGATTAAAAAAGTATACAGAGCAGTGACCTGCGCTTAATCACATAATTATGCTGTATATAAATAAGTTTTTAAGTAATTCACTCTTTTAATGTTGCAAGTATTATAATATTAAATGTTGAAATTTGAATGTGTGTTTTTTGTGTTTTTAATCTACGTATAATATATTTTATATTTTATATTTTAACATGGTTGGAAACAATAGATAAGAGGAAACATGAATTTATATAAGTTATTTTACCCAATTATTCCAAAAATTTTACATGAATATCAGGAGTTCATAGTTCTTCTTTGACAGGCATTAAATGCGAATACGGGAAATACTTCAGTTCCTACATGTTCGGAAGAAAATTAACCATTACATTCGTTGGACATGTGAAGCCTTAAGTTTTGAGTTGGAACGGTAGAGAAAGTAGAAGGCATTGTTAGTAAGCAAGCAAGAAAAGCACGTACATGACCACTGGTGAACTGGAGAAGTTAACGGATCACAGGTGTTTTCGACTTAATTGAGTATAAGCCATTCAATATAAAAGGTACGGAAAGACATAATAGTGCAAAGTACTTCTAGCAGTGTGTAAGTATAATCGTAGAACAAGCTAAAATTGACAAAACAACAAAGTTATATGAAAGTCTCATATGCGGGAAGCATGTTTTCTTCATACGGCTATTGTGAAATTGTTGCTTATTCTGTATTAGAGAGTGTTTAAAATAAGCGATAGAATATTACATGTGTATTTTATTTTTCTATTTTACTTTTTATTTTCTATTTGTTTTATTTTCTTTACACGTTTATTTTTTTTAATTTTATTTTATTTTATTTATTTATTTTTTTTATTTTTTATTTTATTTTATTTTTTTTTTTGCATTTGAAGCACAATTTTCCGCGATAAACTGGACTGAGATGAGAAACAGAATTAAAATGAACCAAATAGCATATGAATGAATGCCAAATAAATCTTGTTAAGGTCAAAGGTCTCCTACACATGGCAGTGATAGCTTTAATTATACTCATTTGGTGATAATGTCTAAGTGAGAGCTTTACACTATCCTACTTTTATACTAGGTATATACACGTTCAAATTTGGTCTAAAACGGGCTATATACACTGTAAATACTTAGGTCTTTATTAAGTTCTTCTACAAGTCTCTCAACAAATGAACAAAAAGGTACATAAATCATGCAAAGACAACAATTTGTTTATATACATTTAAATATTGTACGTGGAAAGTCCACGATAGCTCAAAACAGTTAGTATTTATACAGTAAAAGCAAGAAAGAAAAATGATGCTGTTTGGAATTTAAAAGTTATTAACCGCTATTAGCAAAACTTTGGCGACAAAATGTTTCTGTTTATAGGCAAAAATTCAATTAAATTTTATAATAGTTGAAGATAGCTTTTATAAACATTAGTGTGAATTATAGGTGCTCTTATTTGGGTACAGAGTAATTTCTCAGATATTTTTAGTCTAGTTGTTCTATGTGACATTTTTAATTGTTTTAAACATTTCAATTTTTTAGCCTTCTAGGGTTTTTCTACACTAAAATGCTATCTTGCTCCAGGTAAATAACTTAAAAGGGGAAGAACATTTATTCAGAAATATAGATCATAAAACACAAATAATAAACCTCCACGTTGCAACATATTCGTAATGACAGTAGCAAATATTCCCAAATAGGGCGTAGATATTTCGAAATTCCAGCTTTTTAGTGGATTAAATGCGGTCCTTCACATTCCATTATAATTCTTCACAGAAAAATAAATCCAACGGTGTGATGTCGGAAAGTTGAGAGTATTTCTCGGACGCACCTTGTCTTGAATATATTTCATCGAGAGTTCTCCTCTCGTCTAGCTATTAGTGCGGCGGGTTACCGTCGTGTTGAAAACGAATATTAGACCACTGGTGATCCATCTGAGAAAAGTAAGCCAGGTGTGGTGTTGCTATGATACTTTTCTGTGTAATGCGAAAGTGCCACTATTCTGTTGCATATCGGACAGCACAAAATATTAATTTCTGACGTACTCTCTTTTGATCCATGATGCAATGTGATTTTGTAAGTCCCAAATTCAAGCATTAGCCATTTACTATCCCCGAGACATGAAATGCAGCTTCGTTTCTCAAGAAGCCAGGATTTCCATCAATTCAGCCAAGCATTTCAAAAGCAAGTTCGTATTGTATTGGCTTGTCCTTTAGCTTTAGTGCTTGCGTATGCTGGACAGAGAAGCAACCGGTTTCTGAGATTCTTTTGCACAGTTGCTTGTGGCATCTGAAGTTCCCTTACAGTCTGACGTATCGATTTCCTTACGCTTCGTTCGAACGTTTGGCGGATGTTCTCTCTCTACTTATGGGAGACGCCAACCCCCTTCATGCCTTTTCAGGACGTTCCTAGCGTCCAAGTTTTACTTTTATTTTTGACGTTTGGTGGTGCTTTTTTTTTTTTTTTACAAAAAGAATAAACAAAGAAAGTGCGTATGCAGCGAAACAGTAAACTCTTAATAACCCACCCCATCTTATGCCTCCTGCTAAAGGGACGCCATTTTTAGGCGAAACTTAACTAATAGCTCAAATAGCGGTGGAAATTTCTTGCCTTATAAAGCTGCAGTGTTGCGCTTCTGTGTACACAATAAAAAATCAATAAAAAATATAAGTTCTATATGAGGATACTGGGGAATGAGGGAGTAGGTCAATAAAGCTCTAAATTAAAATATTAACGTAATAGTGCTATTTTAAATAGTGTTTAACGCCCATTAATACTACTGAGGCACCACAGGCGGTGGACACTGATGATACATGAAATGTAATGATAAATTCGAAAAGGATTTATTGTCAAGGAACTAAGTGTTCTAAGCCTAACTTTAGGGTACCCCCCCGGCACTTGCGATTTATGAGGACTGAGAAAAACCTGGAAATAACATCAGTCAGGGAGGACGACCCTGGCCGGATTCGAACCCCAGACCTCCCGCTCACGAATCCGCGCCTTAACGCCCTCGGCCACCCGTGGCGGTTCGCGTAATATTGCTATTGAAGAAAGTGTCAGATAAGGAAATAAGGAAATAGTCGAAAGTTACAGGCTATGAAGGCGGAATATCCACGAGTACCATTATCGGTCTGCATAAACAGCGTGTTAATGCACGTGATCGCTTTCCGCGTAAACTCTTTAGGAATGAATCATTATTTCCATTGTCTATTATCATAATTACAATTTCTTTTCTATATGCAGTATTGTTTCTAAGACTTGTAAAAATGCACTCTTTCACTAATAGTAGTGATTGTGTGAGAACCAGTGAACCTTAAATAAGAGCAAAAAATAAGAAAAGGAAGAAGAATGGAAGAATTTCTCCTACTTTTAGCTGACAATTACAAGAGTAATTAGATGTGCGACAAATGTTAATTAAAGCAACCATTGCCTTATTGTACACAACGTGATCCTATTATTTCAAACTTAAATGTTATTATATACGCTTAATTTGTTTTCTTTTAGGTTTCCAGGCATAAAAAAGAGGATTTCATATGTATCAATGGAAGAAAGTTTACCTTAAGGATGCCCTTATATATTTTCTTTCTCACAAAAATAGTTCGAGTTAAAAAAGAGCTCTGTAAATATGAACGTAAAAGGTCTCTTTAATTAGGAAATTTGTAAGAATATTATACTCTATACATACATCCCCTATTTAAAAGTAATGTATTTTTGTGTTCTTTACAATTCTATATTTATTTTATAAATTAACTATTTTACAGTATTTCGCAATATATAATATTTCAATTTTTTGGTAAACAAAGTGCTCACTGCTAAATTAAAAATAAGAATTTGAACACAGAAATTTGAAAAAAGGTTTTTTTTTTCCAAAAGTAATTTCAATATTTTTAATTTTATTCTCAAATTAAAGCATTTTGATGTAAACATCTGCATAATTTCCGAGCATGTTCAAATAAATTCTGCGTAATATTAGACAAACTAAAGGTGTATTTTCATTCTGCTGAATACGAGATACTTAAGTAATTTTTAAGTTGCTGAAGCAAAGTAAAGTAGTAATGTTTGATTTGCTATGGTCATTCCTATTTTGTGCTTAAAACAAAATGTTGTTTGTATTTCTTAAACATCTTTGTTCTTTAACCATGTGATGTATTGATTTTGCAGACGCTGTCGGTGTTGAACCCTTTCCGTACAACCAATGCAGCCATCTTGCAAGACACTGACCTGGCAGGTCCTCTTGTGTTCTGTTTGGCGCTTGGAGCTTTCTTATTACTGGTGAGCCATATTCTTTTTGTGCCAGAATAGGAAATTTACTGATTTCAAATATGTTATGTATGTTGACCTCTTCGAGTCAAAATCCATGTTTTGTAGACATAAGGTGTAACACATACGGCAATGAGTTTATAAACTGTATGATACTTTTTCGTTTTTATTTTTTAATGTATTCTTTAAGATTTCGCATATCTTTTCAGTTTTATTTCAAAGCTATTACCTTTAAAAATTACATATCCATGTAATGGCAATTTAAATCGGTTACCTGATCATTTATGTTAATTATTAATCATAGTTTTTCATGTTGAAACTCCAAACGGTATAATAGATTTTTTTGTGAGTAGAAAACTCACAAAAATTGTTTCAGAGATTCAAAGATGTAAGCCAAGAAGTCAGAAAGAGGAAATTAAAAATAAATTCCTGAATTAAACATAATTTATTTGCAGATTTATAAAGCTCAGATAACGCTATACTTATCCAAAAGTTCGACTATTAAATTAACTCGGAAATATTTAGGCAAATGTTACAGAGCATCGCATCTGAGAACTACGTAATCAACAGAGAAGAATCGCCTTTGGTAATCTGAATAGATCCTAAGAGGATTGCTTGTAGTGCCCAAAAGACATTAGAAAGCCATGAGGATATGATTAAAACGTACCATAAAGTAAAAACGTATTTACATTGACAGTCTAAAGTTAATGAATTGTAATGTTAAAAAATAAACGGCAACAAATATACAAATAGTAATAATGTTTTAACTGTTTATTCATTATTTTACATTGAGTTAGTGGTTGTAAAATGCACTTTTGTTATGTTTAAATTTTTTTATAATAAACTGAGCGTTAAAAGAAAAGTGTTATAATTCTTTTGTGAGTGACGAATTAATACTTCTCAAACATTTTAAGAGTATGCTGTTGTAGCATTGTTCGTAAAGTTGAAGTCACATATAAAATATTCCCTTAAAATATCACTTGTAAATAATTTTATAAGATCCATTCACTTAAGAAGCTGCCACCATGAAAGTTTAAAGATGTAAGGCCTTAATGGGAGAGGACTATATATTTTCAGTTATTGCATTTCTAAAACATTCTTGGTTGCATTTTTCATACCACAATTGGTTTACAACAGTAATTTATAAGATTGTTACGAAAGTTTTCCGAGTAAAACAACTTTTTACGTATTTACTACAGAGGCACCACAAGCGGTAGACACAGATGATACATGAGATGAAATGAAATATTGGGAAAGGATGTTTTAATGTAGAAAATGTTCCAGGCCTAAGTTTAGGGCATCTCCCCGGCATTTGCCATTTATGAGGACTGAGGAAAACCTGGAAAAAACCCGCAGACAGTGTGGGCCGTCCTGGTGGGAATCGAAACTAGATATCCCGCTCTCTAGTCCCGCCTTAACTAACTTGGCCACCCGTGGCGGTGAGTAAAACAATGTTAGCTTTATTTTACGTTAATGCAAATATTTGCGTCGTCTCAAATCTCGTAAACGTTTATTAATAGAATAAAATAAACAGCTATAAATTAAACCCTTCGCTTCTGCAGAGGTATCTAAGCGGTATTATGATGGACATTCATTCTAACAACATCTTCAGTATTAGTGATTGGCGAATTTCGGTGCGCGACTTGAAAATTAACTACAACCATGCCCTCCACCGCTGAAAAACGGAATTCTTGTAGCTTTATTGAAAAGGGTGTTAATATTACGAAGCATGATTAATTATTTTCTCCTGGAGAGAAATGATGCACTAAAAATAACTCAAGTTATAAGAGTTTGCCGTTAGTTATTGTTTTCCATTATGGTTATATTCTAATTAAATGGTTGTTTATACTAATCTCCTAACTTTTAAAAAAGGGCTACAATTTACTTAACACAATTTATTTACATTGACATCTTGTTTATTTCTTTGTAAACGCTGATGACTTGAGATGTTAAAGAGCGTCCATAAATAATCAAAAATAAATTTCTTTGTAACACAGTTGTAAACTGCATGCAAGAAAATAATAATATTAATATTTTTTTATTTTTTACATTCTAATGCCAACACCTTGGAAAACAGCCAGACCGGTACTTTAAATAGATTAGTTTCAAATATTAATGTCTCATATGTTTGCTTAATTGTAGTACAGTGAAAAGTTTCCCTTAATTTATTATAAAATGGGAGAAACTAGTTAAAATATAGAAATCCACTTAAAAAGTTTTCCATTAATGCCACGGCTTTGCTGTACCAAGTACAACTAGCTTAACGTTGTCAGGACAAGGGATAAAGCATTATCTCTGTTCCCTGTGCTTACCTACCACAAACAAGCGAACATCTGCTTAGGGTCTCGGCTTATTTTTATCCAGTAAGTCGTATAATTTTTGTTGTTCAGTGAGATGGTTAACATTACTTCCATCAGGGGTTAGTATGTTAAATTGCTTGAGTTCGAAGGTTAAGCTAGGCTTCTATTGACAAATTTTCACAATAAGTGAGAGCCCTGATTGCTGACGGCACATTTTGATAAGTGATACTGATATTGTTTGCCTAATACAACTTGGCAATTCCGTCAAACAAAGCTGATAGTAGTAATTTGCTTACCTTGCCAAAAATACATAAAATATCATAACACATATTGTTTCTACTTTCTCAAATTATTGTGCAGCAAATTTTGGTTTCTGCTTCATGCTCTCATCATCATGTAGCGACCAAAATATTCAAAATGTGTGGTTTACTAATTATACGAGTATGAAATGTTTACTCTTGTGAACATTTCTCGAAATTTTTAGATACATAGAAAATATTGAAAATTTCCAATATCATGAGCTCAACCACTTTCATGTTTAGCACCGAAACTAACATGGACTTGGAGATAGCGTTATATACTTTAACATGTTGTACAAACTTGAAATAAATGATAGAATATGGCACTATTACTTTCTTTAATTGTAAAAAAGTGTCACTAAGGTATAGTATCAGGCGATTTAAAAACCGAAAGAGTTTAGTATGTTGTGCGTGGCGACAAACTGATTATTTTTCAAGAAAAGACCCATCTATGGTTTGGGCGCCTTGGAACGTCAACAGTACTTCGAATATGGTGATGGGGTACTTTCCACTTTTTGTCAATAAACCTCCACTAGCCCATTAAGAGCATTCCGTCTTGCATTTACTGCTTTGACAGTGCAGACATAGGCACACCCGGTTTAAGTATTGTGGTTATGTGCGAAGTAGCAGTGGCAACAGCGGCAATAGCAGTACCAGTAGCAACGGTATCTTTATTGTTATAAAATTCTATGTATACAAATATATTTTATGCACAGATATAGAATAATATATAATATTAATAATAATAAATTTTCTGTGCGAAGTATCTTACACGTTGCATACCTGTGCGATAAAATCCTGCACTGATGTTACATAGTCTCGAGGCAGCATCGTAAATGGGATGGGAATTGGGCTGTATGGTAGCTGTGTTAATTAATTTAAGCCCGCTGATCGCAGATTTCGCCACGGCTGCTGCAGATCACCTAATCTGCTTTCATGACTCTCTCACCCTCTCTCTCTCTCTCTCTCTCTCTCTCTCTCTCTCTCTCTTTCTTTAGGGCTTTCCGCTGATTTCTAGCAACTGTAAGCTAGCCAGGGCTGAATGAATTGGGATTTGATATGATATACGCCGATAAATAACGCCTCGTGATTTAGTTGCTGAGGTTGTTTATTCTCACAAATATGAGTAATCAGATGAACTCACGTCTCTCGCCGGACCGCTGGCAAGGTAAACTTGGCAAACACGTAAATTTGGTTGCGTTCACTAAATGGTGCCTAATATGAAGAAAGTGCTGCTTCAATTGTATTTAATGCAGGACAATGGTGTTATACGTAGCTCGCGGGTTGATTGATTTGTCGAGCCTTGTTGATGTCAGATCTTGTATCTTCGACTTAGGGCGTTCTTCCTCTAACTTCCCGTGCGACGCAACAGCACCATCTTGGCCCGGAAAATTTTGAGATTGCTCCCTTTAGAGGCAAACTTTATTTCCTATATACTCTAGAAAAACTGACGCTTTTCCCTTAAAGCGACGCGAAATGTTCCCTCCAGTTTTAGTTTTCACCATGCTCATAAGTCAATACTGAAATAATCGAAATCCATTCCTATTTACTGAGCAAATGTTGGCAGAATACATTACGCCATTCGTCAATCAGCTCATTTAAATTTTAAACGTTATGTCAATGACCTGCGAATGCACACATGTCGCGTACCTTAGCGAAAATCGTCCTAAGATATAGCCAACCCTTTGCTCGCCGCATGCCTGAAGGAATTAGTTTCTATTGTGTGGTTTTTGCCAAGGCTTACTGTGTTCGAAGAAAGACGTGAGTTTTTTCTTACTTTGCTACAATATTACATGTTATCTTTTAAATATTACTAAAATTACACATTATGGATATTATGCTCAGTTTTAAACACTATACGTCTTAATTCTGGGCAATGAATTTTGTCATCGAAGAAAGCACAACATTCCTGTAAGAAATCACAGAATCGTTGATTTAAAATTACAAATATTTATTATCTTAATTACTGTATAATTGATGGGCCAGGGACAGGTTAAACTCATGTGTGCTACAAATACAATTTTTGGCATTTTTATAATCTTCTGCCCTTGCTGTAAAAATGAGTGGAGTTACTTTTTTAAAAAATATTCTTATGTGTAATATTTTTTGTGCAGAAATGCTAAATCCATTAATGTGTATGCTCAGTACTTATGTGCCACATCTATGAATTTTCTGGTATATGCATTAATTCTATTTGGTGAGCTATATTACTATCGGATTAAGTTACTAAAAGAGGCTGATTTAAATCAAATCAAAATCAAAAAGATTTGTTTAGTGGAAGGCTGAACAGATTAAATTATTTGTTCCTTAATATCAAACAATGAAAGTATCTCATCATCTTATGTGGGCGTTCAAGAGAAGTTTTAAGACTTAGCAAGTCTTCTTTGTTCAGTGTGATTGTTCGCCCGCTTCCATGAATTAGGTTGTTATAAAGTTCCATAGTTTGCAATATCTTTCATTTTCTGCGTTCCATCTTGTTGGGTGTATATAAGGATTTTATGTACTTTTATTACTTTTGTTTGTGTGTTTCTCTTTTAATTTAATTGTTCTGCTTCTTTATCTTTACGGTCCAGAATTCTATTGGTTAACTCCTACTACTACGGCATGAGTAATATTTAGTTTTCCTAGTGCAAAAAAATAATGGAACACGCTTATTATAAATGGATCAAAAGAAAAAAGTATGCCTAATTACAAGGATATACAAAGCAATCTTGGTAACATAATACAAAAATATCAAAGCAAAATAGTTTTGGGAGGACTGTTAAAAGAGTGAATATAACTTGTGTAAATTACATGAACAGTTCCCTATTTCCACTCTTGAAATAGGTAGTAGTTCAATAAGGTAAGATAAGAGTTAGTACCGTACGTATTGAGAAGAATGTGGGTGTAGTTATCTCTCTTCTATAAACACCAGTTGGTATATCACCCTACCTAACTACTTGCTAATACATTTTTCTCCACCTTTATCTTCATTTCTTCTCTTACTTTTACATAGACTGTCACTTTGTGAAAAAGTACTGAAGTATATGACGGAGAAGCTGGGATGTTAAAGAATTGGATGAAAAAGTATTTTCAAAACACAAGGGCGTCAGTTGATCATTGATGCACACATTGTAAAAAGGAAATTAAAAATCTTTGAATTGTGCTATAGTAACATATACAAATTATTTAAGTTTTTTTTTTTGGTAGAAATTAAATATATGACATAAATTATAATTTGAGGCGAAAGGTGAATTTTGTAATTAATATGTCAAAAAAACAAGGACAGAATTAGATATAGTAGAATATATTTAAATCTTCACACCATAGGTAATTTGACTGTTTATTTTGAAGTTGTTTATATTAATATTGTTTATCTTGGAAGTCATGTATCAATGGGAATGTATAGTTTAAGTAATTGTGTAAAATAAACTACCAAATTTCCACCTCGTAAAGTAGGACTGAGATCGCCAACATTGATAACGCACTGAATGTTTTGAATTTTTCTTTATTTATTTTATATTAGTGTTATAATATTACTTTATAATATTCAAAATATATTATCGTGGCTTTAAATATTTTTTAAATTTTATTCTATATTGCTATAGTATAATATAGTTACTTACCTCAAACCTGTGCTTTCCTTGATTTATATAGATAAACGAATTACAACAATTCACTTAGCCAAGTTGTTCGGACCCAAAATCTACAGGCGTAAAATCTTTAAATCCTATTTTTGAATGAAACGTTCTGCAGAGAAAATGTATAAAATGAGATAAATCAAATGGGGGATAGTTTGTATATTTGATATAGAATGCATTATATTGTTTTTCATCGTATTATTTAACATGACGTCATTACGTTATCCTGTACGTTGTTTACCTACACTCCACTAGCAATAAGAGAGAATTAAAGGCTTAGTGACAAATGTAGGTATTAAAGGGTAAAGCTTGAAAGTAATAGAATTGTATCAAAATTGCGTTATATGAAAAAAAAATCAAAATTAGGCCAAATGAATCTCTCTTGACTTTCCAATGCTCACAACACAGAACATATGGAGGATTAACAGAGTTTAACCATTACTAAATAAAACACTAATAGGCTTTTGTAATTGAACATTAATATCCTATTAACCTCATAACTCTTCTTCTACCCTTTGCTGCGATCCTAATATCGACGAGTTTGTCGAATTACGGCATTATGTGTTTATTTATAAACGGCAATCCGGTTTCCCGGGTGTACACATTTTCATTTTTGTTGCTTTTGTAGCTTTAGTTTTGCGTTCCCTTCTCCTTTCTTTCTCTGCTACGACTACGCTGCAACTATCATCCAAGTCATCACTTGACAGCTTTACCTCCTTACTCTCCCACATACCACGCTCTTCATTCAATATATCGATCCTAGGGGATTCGATTCTCTTGCATCGCTCGTGGCAGGGTGGGAGAACATTTCGATATCTGTCAGGGTCTAAAAAGCTTGCCATAAAAATAAGAAAGGTTGATTGGAACTTGGAAAAATATAACGAACGAGTAGAGAAAATAGAAGTTATGATTGAAACGTGGTTTATTTTTCCCTTCGTGTTAGCAAATATGTTGACAAGGAGCTGTAATGAAGCCGTCACATTCAATTCTATAAGGTTGCTATTCTTTCTGCAAATTACACAAATAAATATTTGAAGAAAGGAAATAGTAGCAGTTGAGCTGAAAGACCTTTTTAGGTGTGATAAAAGTATGAGTTTATGATGTAAATTAGTCCAAAATGAAATGAATACTACAATATACAAGAGCAATGGCATGATCTAGATATTTCTCAGAACTAGGTAAAGAAATAAAACATTCACAGTTAAAAAGTTATCCAGTAATAGTTAAATATACAAAAATTAATACATCTTTCTTTAAAGTGTGCTTCTAAAAGGAAATATGTGAGAACAAGTAAGATCTTATTCAGCTGTTATTGTATAAACCATGGTGTATCGATTAGTAATAAACTAGGTGGGAGTTCGTATACATTAAAAGTATGAAAGTTTACATTCAATATACTTGGAAAACAACATTTGCATTAAAACGAAAATTATCTAAGGATATAAGTAATAGTTTTACTTGAGCTCATTCATTACATAGAAAAGAACATCTGAATCTTTTTTAAATATTTTAATGAATGTTCCAAATGTTCCAAGATTTCCTTTTTATTATGCTACGAGTGACTTTTCCTCCCCAATTAAACATAATATCTTACACGGCATCCTCCCACAACTGCTGTACAAGCATTAATTTAGAAGGAGCATTAAGAACAATAGAACGTGGGCACGTATAGGTAGTTTTCAATTACTGGATATCAAAATTGATCAATACTTCCATTTATTATTCAAAATATGTGAATAAGCATACAAAAGCTCAAATCTAAAGACTCATCGGCCTTGCATTCAGCAGCATTATTCACATTAACAAGTTTGACTAGTTTTATTCAAGCTGCATAATCTTGAACTATTTCCCAAAACAGCAATATGCTTGCATAGCCTAGAAGCGTATACATAAATTTCCGACACACAAATTTCACACGAATTCTCGAAAAATTCATGCGATTGCCAACCAATAGGGGGAAGATGACGTTAACACAAGGCTCCAACGTTTAATAGGCGGTAAATGAAGAGAAGAAAAGAAGTTTGGGACACACATACAAACACAATGGTGCAAAAACGGCACAATTATCCGGCAATTAATTATTGTATATATCCATAAACTTTTGTGCCTCATTTCAAGCATTACATTACTGAAAAATTTTCACTTTCTCTGAAAGGATTTCCCCCAGTGGACCCAGTATATGCTTAAAAGAGGTTGTCAAAAATTCAACCTGTTTACTGCAGATGGAGTCAGCGACTTTCAAGCTCGATGATTGTCAGGAAATAAATGTGTTTCTACAACAATATGCAAATCTGTAACATTCAAATTTATTTAGCTGCATATACTATCTTTGACCAATATTGCTATGAAGCCTTAACATTGATCTTAGCATCGCCACGGATGGCCGAGGTCGTTAAGGCGCGGACTCGTGAGGGGGGAGGTCTGAGGTTCGATTCCAGCCAGCACCGTCCTCCCTGGCTGTGGATTTTTCCAGGTTTTCCTCAGTCCTCATAAATGGCAAAGGCCGAGGAGGTACCCCAAAATATAGGTCTGGAAAGTTTCCTTCCTTAAAAAAATCCTTTCTCAATATATCATTTCATCTCATGTATCATCAATGTTCACCGCCTGTGGGGTCTCAGTAGTAAAAACGGGCGTTAAACACTACTCAAAAAAAAAAAAAAAAGATCTTAATAGGAAATGTCAATATCGTTAGCTGTGCGAAAGTATGTGTGTGAGGAATTTTGACAATTGAGTTGTAGTAACACTTTTTATATATTGGTAAAATTCATAAACATTATCAGAAAATCAATATTTAGAGGCTGCATTTGTTAATAAGTTAAAGCATATTCTTAATAATAAATAGTAGTCAAAAATACAGTATTCCACAAGCTACGATTCAATTTCATTTTATTCTACTATTTTATCTGAAGAATAGGAAGAAATACTTAAAAACAATTTCATTTAAACTATAATAAACAATCCCGTTGACACAAGTCAGTTATTACAGACACTGCGAAGGGATTATTTAAAATTAAACAAATAACCAAGCTATTTGTAAACAATACATTTAGTGCTGACTGGAAACGGTTTTATAAAAGACTACGAGATATTGCAGCCAGAAAAGTGAAGCTTTTGTCTCTGTAAACAGATTCCGTTGTGAGAAAAATGTTCGAACTTATTTCTAAAAAGAAGTGAAATATTGACAGTTAAGATAATTTCATATTCCTCAATATCCTGGCATTTTATTCAGCTCATGTTTTATTTCAAATATTTCACTGGAGTCAAAAGTGCAAAGGATGTTTCTAAAGCAAAAAAGGGAAACCTTAGAACATATAGAACTGTAATGTTAAGCTGTTCATGGAAATCTTGTACCATTCTTGTAAAACATTGTACCCATAATTATTTTAAATGTCTTGGCTATAAATTAAAAACAAGTAAACTTCGAATTTAAAATTGAGTCGTTATGAATTAAATTAAAATCTCAAGATATCCATCGATTACTATGATCGTAAAATTGTGCGGTTACTATGGTTAAAACAACCTAGCTTGGCCGGGTACCTCGTCGTAAATATGTACTGCTGATGTTTCTGCCATCTTGCTTTGTGTCTCTTCGAAACTTAATGTCTATTTTCCCTGTTTGTATACCCGACGATTATAAACCCTTGCATCCTGAGTGGTAACTATCAAGAGTACTTCACCAGCCAATGAGTAGGTATCGTTCATTCCTATTGTGCTGTGAGTCAGTATATGATTGATTAATAGTCTCTATTGTCCATCGAGAGGTAATTTTTAGGTTTAAGACTAACTTTCCAGACTAGGGACGAAAATGAGCCATCATGCTGTTATCATAATTTCTATTGCTTCCCATATTATTCTAGAATTTGTATGAGTACTATAGTAAATAATTGATTTATTGATTGATTGATTGATTGACAGATTGATCTTGGGCATTGCTTAAGCTGCCATTGATGTTTTCAATGAGCAGATTTCTGAAGTGGCTGTAGAAAAAATAGGGCATAGAATGAACACGTGCATAAGATTTAAAGAGGAACATTTTGAAAATAATAAAGTCGAATGCTGAAAGAATTTGTTACTATGTATCAGTTTGCAGAAACTTTCAATATTCTCATCGCATATGTACTGATCAAAGACATGCTAAATTAAAAGAAGCCCATTGCAGCGGAGGAATCTGGTGAATGAAGTGGACAATTAATACAAGGAAGGTTTCTATAGTTCTGGAATAGTGGGTATTCAAACACTTCTCGAAGGTGCAGATGGAAAATGCATAAAAATAGAACACCACCCTTCCTCTACATTTTCATAAGCTTTGAAGGACGATATTCACAGACATGATAAAAAAAATAGAAAGGGCTTTGACCTGCATTGTTAGAATTTATCGCACTGATATGAGAATATCTTTTGACAAAATTTGTTTTCTCTGTAAGAAATTAAAAAGGTCCACTGTGAAATAAAATATGGCATTGTTTAAACACTATGATCACACCAAGGGTGTATCGTCCTTGGAAGGGATTCACTTGCATCCATTTATACCCCCTTAATGAGGTGTCTCACTGTCATATACCAAGTTCAAAGGGGAAACAGAAACAGAAATAAATAGATAAATAATGTTAAATAGGCAGAATACAAAGGAAAAATACCGAAAAAAATGTATCTTCCCAATCTTTCAGGTTTGTTTTAAAACCACTGAAATTAGTATATAATTTAATGTGAACCTCGTTTATCCCCTGGAGTTAAATTAATTTCTTTAAAATGCTTCATAATTCATCAAGAACTTTTGAAGTCACTCGCTATCATTATGCTTTTTTTTGAAGAGTGAGGTGTTCTCGTCAGAAAGCCTTTTAAAATATACCTTGCCAAGTGGTAAGCATTTGTATTCATTTTCTGCAAAAGTTAAAGCAGATAGAAGGCATTTCAAATATTACAAAATGAGAAATGGAACACTTGTTACTGTTAAGCATATTTTTTATAAAAATCCAAGGAAAAATATATTACGGGTGAAATTAAAATCATTAACATTTAAAAGTTTAAGCATTTGAAAGAATTTAACAAAAAACTATAAAATATATATTTCAACAAAGAAATAGTAAATGTGGTCATCATTAAGGGGTTCAGGTATGTTAAGTGTAGCGTGTAAACGTACACCTGTAAATATAGGGTTAAAACACCTTAACGATGTCTGTGATGTTCTCAAAGGGTGAGGATGGAGAACATATTCAAGGACAGCAGTTTGGTGACTTTTTGGAATGGAGGGGTTTAAACATTTATAAAATAAAATTAATAATTATAATTATATGACGGAAGTTAAAATAGTATTGAGTTCATTTGAGGATGGAGAATAATGTGGTTTGAACCAAAGATAGAAATAAGGAATCACAAAATACTAGAGATAATGGCCTTTTTAAAGTTAAAGATCTAAAGTTAAAGTAAGCCTAAGGAACAGTGGATGAATAAAATGTTTATAAGATTTGAACATTGCGCATTTGGATTAAAACGCATTTTTAATCCATTTATTGTAACTTTAACAAGACAATTTCATAATAACGTTGTAGCCGATGTATATTAAAACATTAAAGAAGCGTGTTTTTTCTGGCTATTGGCAAAATTGTAGTTTTCCACATGAGTTATTCAAAGCAGACAAAACGAATTTTATAAATATATGCAAGAGCATGAACTATCTGAAGATTTCATTTAAAAGACATTATCATTTTATTTCGTGATATATTCGCATGCTGTAATTAACTGTTTCTCTGTCAGTAGACTTTTAATTCAAAGATATGTTCAGATTATAGTATGTATATTACTGGGTACTTTGCCAACATTGATTGTTAAAACTGCAAACATTAATTTCGATACCTATGAGTCAAATGTTTTTTGGAATTTAACTGATTGAATTTGTGGCTATAGTAATATAACGTTAAGGATGAAATATTAAACACTGCGGAGAAACAATAATAATTTAGTGTAATGGGCAAATAGATATTTGCTCTGTTTTATCAAATAATAAATATCTTCCTTAACGTTATCTCACTATTAATATAATTTATCTTAGGATAATGGATAAGGATTACAAGCTAAATTGAGCCATGGACAAAGTTAACATTTATTATAATGGGAAAAAATATTCAATAAATAAAATAGTAAATATAGGACGAGACGGAAACTGTATGTGTTCTAACGCTTTATTTTCCCTTAAAACACGTAAAATATAATTTTATACCAAAATGAGCTCCCCTGACAGGTAGAGATACCTCCAAACTTAAGCCCTATATTACATGATTGGCATTGTTCCTCGCTTTTACAGGTTGGGGAAACTTTTAGTTAGATTAAATTCTGCTAATTTCGTTGTACTAAGGATACGGCTATGAAATAAGAATTAAGAGATCAAGAAGTACTCTAAAATATTTCTTTAAGTTTATTCCATTCATTATTGAACGTAAATTTACTTTTAATATGCTTTTATTAACACTTTTGATGATATTACCCATTTGTATAATTTTATGATTAATTTTAGACATGACTATTTTCATGGTAGGTCTCGAATAGTTTATGATAGTGTCAAAAATTAGCAAATGCTTGTAGTTAGTCAGCTTTAGAAGTGCAGCCTAGATACATGAAGTTAAATGTATGAATGGAGCCTTGACAGGAACCATTCAGTGCATAGAATCCAGTTTTCAACCTTATCATCATTGTCAAATCTTCCTGAACTAGACCAATATCCTTAGTAACCTTGCTTTTTTCACTTTATCACTCGTAGAATACGAAAGTTGTTAGCTTTTAAAGTTTCAACATATTTTAAGTTATATTCTAGTTCCTCTCCCAAAATGGGCACTAATGACCACAGCAGTTTTGCGCCCTTAAGCAATAATCATCATCATCCTCTCCTAACGTACGCAAAATGAGAAAGATGAGGTATATGTGCACCAGTTTTCTCCAAGATTGACTTCATAGGCATCAAAGCTTGTCCTTGAATGCTTTCTCAGTCCTTTTCTGTAGGAGTAGTCACTAAACTTTCGTTACTTGCAATATTTCACCGTTAATTGCATTCATGTCAAAGGAACCTTATAGTAAGATTTCATAATAGTTTTTTCTGATAGACCATCTTAGAATACTTTCTGGTGCATTGGAAGAGGTTTTGTTCTCATTGGCTTATATTCCCTTTACTAGATTTAGTCAAATACCCTTCACCGGCAGAATGTCTTCATAGAACCACGCATACCAATATCCAAGAGTTGCAGTATAAGTATGACGTGGAAATGAACGGAAAAATGTAATTGTTCTTAACAAATTTCAGAGCGTGAGGTGTTATATGACTAGCTTGAGAGTCCATTAGAATCAGAGCAACAAAGCGTTTCAGAAAAATATACAAGTTCTCCATTGATCCAAACATTTTCGGCATACATTTGGTTGAGGCAGTCCTTTGGACGTTTTATGACAAATTTAAAATTACAAGAGATGGTCTTTCATCACCAGCAGCGTCGAGTGTCAACAATATGGTTTTCATTTCTCCCCTTTCTGCATTTTTTTTAGTAGCAATGGACGTTTTACTGTACGTTTTAGAATACATCCAGATAAATAAAACTACGGCCGTACATGCGAATGTCCTCCTTATAACAATCAAAATGGGTCTTACACACACACACACACACACACACACACGTCTATACATTCATACATATACAAATACTTCGATATATTTACGATTTCTATTATTAATTTTATATACAAATACATAAACATGAATGGAATACTCTTAATCCCCCTTCCTTTTATTCACACCCCCTCTTCAACTCCTTCTCTTCCCTATAATCATTAATCTTCTTTGTCGGGTCTTCTCTAGAAATATTTCCAATTTGTGTATCTCGCATGCACCAACACTTTCCGCCAAATGGTCAAATTTCTAATGGAATTCAGAAATTACGGTGATAAAGGCTCATTTCTTAGTCTCCGTTTCCCTGCATTCTGCCAAAATATATCTCCAGGCATCGCTTTCTTCGCACAATGGGAAAATTCTTTCCCCGAGAGACTGTTTTGTTTCCTGAACCATCCGAGACCATTTCTTTCTTCCCTGCCACAGAATCTAAAAAAATGTCCCTTCCCCATACGGAATGTATTTGAGCCTGCAGGTTAAGCGATACTTTTTCTGCGCATTGAGTCTCAATATTTTGTCTATCTATATCTCGCATACGTCTGTTAACTATTTTTCAACTATTTCGTGTAATGTCCTCTCCCCTTAACCAAATATACCCTAGTCAATTTTGTCTAAGCCTTTCTTTATTTTTGATGCCTTTCCGATAACCCACCCTTTCCGTATTTGCTCCCTTAGACACACTGTTCGAGGATTCCCCCGTATTATGCCTAACCAGTATTTAATTGTTCTTATTTTTAAATTCATACTTTCGTTAGAAATACCAAAGTCTTTAAGAACCTCACAATTTGCTGTATCCCTCCCTACTTGTAGCAACCGTTTTAGAAACTATTTTTGTACCTGATTAAGTTCCTCGGTATTCTCCCACCCCATAATGTCGGCTCCGTACGCCTCAGTTCTGTAGTTCTCTGCTAGAAAACTGTGTTGGCCCCCTTAGGACTTATCACTTTCTTCTGTTTGATAATAAAACTAATCAAATTTCACCCATACTGCAGACTCTTTCTGGAGAGACCAGTAATCTCTAAGCCGGTATCTAAATTGCCGAAAAAATATTATTTTTCCCCTGTTAAAAATGTGCCATTTAGGGATATATTTTCAGGATATCTCATACCAACTTATAGAGGCTGGAAAACTCTGTTCATCAATCCCATGCTGCAATCTTCTTAGCGCTGAAGTGAGACATTTCGTTTTTAACCAAAGAGTTAAAAGCTTCACACCTCACGTCAGTTTCAGAAAATCCGAACTCTATCTGTTGCATTAAAATGATACAGGTAACAAGCTCAGTTTGCTGATTTGATGTCAAACAAAATGGTCTCTTAATTTTTACAGCTGGCATTTCACAGACAGAAGGTCGCGAATCAAAATCCCCGTACAGTCATTTCGGGGACGCTGAACTCTTTAGTAGCTTTGTATGCGCCCTTCCCTTCCCCATGAGGCGTTTTAAATTTCTTCTAGAGAATATTTCGCACTGTATTTGCCCCTGCAATTTCCAGAATCTGCAACACATGTAGCACTTCATTTAAGCGAACCATCCCGCTTTTGATACTGCAGCAAATAATTTACATTACGGTCGTTAGAGAGCTTGTCCAGCGTCCTTGTTACTGCAGTTCACGATGCACAAAAATGCTATGAAAACGGTTGCCAAATGTAAACTCTAAAAGCTAGAAATATAACAATATATTCATATTTCTTTTTAGCAGTTATTATTCAGTGCTATTACTAACTTTACGGTTTGTAAAGCAGCACAGATTTTATAGAATATCACAGGCAACATGGTTTAATTAATCGCATTTCGCTCTGATGAAAACATTTCAGAATGGCAAAACGGAAAAAATGAATCTAATATTTCATTTAAAAGCACTTGTATTGCCTCCAAATAAACAATTGAAGAAAAGAAACTTTCCCTCATCTAGTGGATATGCAAAGATGTTGTTTGTATTCCCGGATAATTCCGCAGTAATGAAACGAGAATATACCATGAAATTACACTTGCAACAAAATAAACTAAATTTGCCCTAATTATACAATAGAGCAATTACACATTTTTGACTGCGACCTCCTATTATACAAGTCGATATTTATTTCAGATTTAAGTTTGCAAAGGTTAAAAGGTTAATTGCCGGAAGGAGAGCTCATGAACAAGACCCCCTAACTCTCCACTAATCTAAGTTAGATGTTCTATTACATTCTCTACAAAAAACCTCTATCATTTATGGCGTAGTTTCTAATAGTTTTTCGTTAAACATTGTGACAGTTCACAGTTTATACGTAAGACATTCGTTACCCTTTAAGGCGCACGTGTTACACCCTAGTAAACTTTTATGTAATACGTTTTAACACAGAGCCTCTCTGTTTCTTTCACACACCCTCATGACACATTCTTCTATACTTCCAACAATTTAGTATTCTTTATTTTCAGTATTACATTAAAACATAACTATATTGCACAGTGATAATGCATTTATGGCAAATCATAACTGAATATATATATATATATATATATATATATATATACTAAATATCCAGGCAGATATTTAGTAAGCAATGCGTAAATTCGAGGTGAATTCAAGTTATAACACCTCCGATTTTTTTTTCTCACTAACTAATCATAATAAAACTATGAAACTTGTGTCACTTCTTGATGTAATCTTCCTGCAGCCGTACACATTTTTCACAACGCTCTGAACGCTTCCGTAGAAGTCTGTTTTAACCACTGGAAAATCGCTGGAGCAATAGCGGCACGACTAATGAATTTGAGACCACGGAAAGTGTCTTTCATCGTTGGAAACAGCCAAAAGTCGCTAGGAGCTAGGTTAGGTGAGTAGGAGGAACGATGAATCACTTAAAAGTTGTTTTCATGAAGAAACTACTGTATCACTTTCGCCCGATGCGTTGGGGCATTGTCTTGGTGAAAGAGAACACGTGCTGCCTTCTCCGGCCGTTTTTCACGCAATGCTAGAAGGAACTTCTTCTTCTTCAAAACATCTTCGTAAGATGCACCTGCCATTGCAGTGTCTTTTGGAACGCAATGACTAAGGGTTACTCCATTGCTGTCTTGTAATATGCCCACCATCATTTTTTCTGCATTGACTCTTACCCGAATTTTTTTTTTTTTTTTTTTGGTGGTGATGAATCTGAGTGCTTCCATTAAGCAGACTGGCGCTTCGTTTCAGGATTGTAAAATGGCATGCTTGTCTCATTCACTATCAAGTCAATGAAAAGAATGCCCCATGTATGCCATCATCACGCGTCAACGTTGCCTGACAACATGCCACGCGCGCAGCCTTGGGTCGCCCGTCAGCATTCGTGGCATCCACCTGGAGGACACTTTTAGCATTTTCAGGTCTTCATGCAGGATTGTGTGCACAAATCCCAACTTTAGAGGCGATGTGTTCCACACTCATACGCGATCCTCCAAAACAACTTTCTCCATTCGCTCGATCATGTCGTCAGACCGGCTTGTGCTGACCGAGATTGCCTTGGTTTGTTGTCACACGACGATCTGTCTTTCTTGAACTGTCGCACCTATGAACGCGCATTAGACATATCCATGACACCATCACCACATGTCTCACTCACTAGCGATGAATTTCAATCGGAGTTAGAAGTTGAATGCACTTTACATAATGATAGGCATCCTTAAAAAAAAAACAACTAAAAGAAGACTAACAGAAACAAAAAGTAGGCGTATTAATAATTATGTTGTTTATATATGGCATGCATTTTTAAAATGGTGGAATAAATGGCAGTCTGTACAGAAGTTGCCTATTTTGTTTCTTTTGTTAAGCCCTGAGATGAAACATTTCTTACGGCCAAACAAAAGTCGAGGGGTGGATTTTTTCTGCCTATGCCTTCCGGTCTGTAGATCACTCTCCCCCTTCCCTTTGTTTACTTTCTTCTTCTGTGGCTACAACCATTCTACTATTCTGCTCAGAAGTTTACGACACTCATTGATAAAGTTCACAATCTGTCTTTCAGGAAAATTCTATGAAAAAAATGAGTATAAAAGATTTTATTCTTGCAGCCGTTCATAAGAGGGTTCACTTTGTGTATTTGCAGGCAATGGGAGAGTTTCAAGTGTACATCCAGGTGTTTGATTCATATCTATTCCATTTACATTCTATGTACGAAGTTTGATATTGTTTTGGCTAAAATAGTTAAAAATATTATTCCTGCTTGTGACTGAGATTAATTTGTCATTCTAGCGTCTTTACCTTAGCTTAAAAATACACACAATGACTCGTCACATTTGACATAACTTTGTCTATTTACTGACGAGAAGGTTATATAGCATTCTGAAGGAAATGAAATATTAACTTAGTATTAAATAAGTAAGAATTGCACGGGGGAAAATTTGGGAATCTATAAATGGGACCAATAACACTGTAGAACGTTATGTAGCTACCGTAGCGGCGGACACATTGGAGGAAAAAGATATCTGAAGAATTTTTCTTTTAAATACCATTTATAAGGAATTTGATATCATGGCCCTTTTCTCTATTACAAACGTAAAGAAATGAGTGATTTTAAAACTCACTCACTTATTCATTCCCTTTTTTTTATTTTGCGAAGAATGTTTTTGCATTATTCATAAACAAAGCAACACAAATATTTAACTGTACTGTTTTCCGTATCATTCAAATGAACAACGTTGAGCAGAAGTAAATCGTCTATTGACATAACAGAAAGAGAAAACATGTCCCTCAAAGCAGAGTCAAAGAATCAAAGGCGCTTTCAATTTGGCAATTTTGTATTACCATCTTATTTAATGCCAGGAAATTGTTTTATTTCCTCAGCGTTTGTGAGTTGAACATTTGCATTCCCTACCGGATTCTGGATTGCATATTACTTTGATACCCTCATGGTTTGATAATTCAAATGGAAATACTTTAACAAAGTCTCAGCGGGGTTATCTACATCTTCTTAGATACTAAGTGCTACATTACAAGAAAAAATTCCCTGCCATTGGATATAACACAATGATCCCATGTACTTTTGTGAATCATTATTTCTTCCATTGAATAACTAGAGCGTTCATCGCCATCATTTATGTACTGCACAATAAGTGATCGCTATTTTCACTTAGAGTTCTTAATTCTATCACTTTTACTAGGCATTTTACCTAGAATGTATAGTAACATATTCGTAGTTCCTTTATTTGCAAAAATATTATTTTTACACGCCATATAATGATTTATCTTTAAACATATTTTACTTCTTAATACCATCAACTAAACATATAATAAATCACATTAATCTACAAATTTTCAAGGATATCTCGAAAAGAACCGAATATATGGGTAATGCAGCTTTGGAATATGTTTTAACGGAACAGAGTAATAATCGACTCATGACATAGCTAATTTTTCTTTTACCTGTATTGAGATTTTCCCTGGGTTGGGCGGTATTGTAAATAATCGTTTAAAAGGCAACAATACTTATAAAATGCATTATAATATCAAATAAAATACAGTGCATAGAAATATGTTTAGAACACAATAGATAAATAACATAAATTATTTTTAATAAAACAGGAGAAAATGAATGTCTAAGACATTATGAAAATCTATAGACAAATTATAACCTCATGTACTTTCATGGTACACATGCCATATTGGTTGCATCTTTTGGGGTTTTGGGTATGCACAGAATTAGACTTTATACATGTTTATTTCCTTGAAATTTTCTAATATTTCCATTACTAAATAGCATATACTCGTAAAACTAATATTCGATCGATGCACAGCTATTAATGTATGTTTATTTTTTACTGTACATGAATATCTATATAGTATAATTTCTTTTATCTGTTACTAATTGCGAGCCGCTAAATTTAGTGCTAGCTCACGCCAATGAAGTATTTATGCAATGACAGTATTTGAAACAAAGTAAACAATTTTCAAAACTAACATATATATACGAATTGCTTGTAGCAGTTTTTCAGTAGTCAAGTGCTAACGTTTGTTAAATCAGCTGCTGCTTTTACCCAACCATTATGGTGTAATTTGGGTTGCCTATTCCGAAAAGTGTAGGACACTTATACCTCTGTATTTGCTATTTATGTACTTATGTTTATATACTTATTTTAAAGGACATTTAGCTGCAACATTGTAACCCATGAACTGAATTTATACCAAGATGCTGGGAGCCAGGAGTGGCTTTTGTAGTGCAAATTTTTTCTCAATTTTATTCTCGTATTTGGCCAAAGCATTGAAGAATTTTTATCAAGCAGCTTTGATCAGTCCAGGTTGAAACGTGTCATTATAGCTTGTAGAGGTCTAAAACTAACGTTACAGCTTTATTATCCTTGTCTAAAACGAGTGCAATTCGTAATTTAACATAAAGAAATATTTTCATTTAGAAAAAATGGCAGCCGATATTTCTTGTTTCAATGCGTCTAGAAGACATAGGGTGATATATTAAATACAATTAGTGCAGAATATTTTAAAAGCAATTCAAAGAGGTGAAGAGGGGGAATATGCAGTAAATTCAATGAAGCAACCTCAACCTATACCTTAAAGCCTGTCTGCTCCTTTATATCAAAACCGTGCAAGGGAGATGGTAAACTTCTTTATGTAACACATTTGTTAATATCATTGTCTCTTATTGACATTTTGGATTTCATTCTGCAAACGCATATCGACTCTTGAGAGCACTTCAACAGGAATAGCACCCGTATCAATACTGTACCGCATGGGCCAGTATTCCCAAGCTCTGAACGTATGCAGTCCTCTTGATGCTACATTGAAGTATCGGCTTCCGAGCTGGTCAGTCTTTCAAGAGTTCGATCGGATGACCCGCGTTCGGTTCGAGTGCAAAACCAATGTCTGGCTCGTTGTTTACACAATTCTCGAAACCGCACTGTTCGCAAATTTTCTCGTTCCAAAGGTTTAGCCATATCCTATCCCCTCTCCACCTCTTTAGATCTTTTTTTTTTTTTTTTTTTTTTTTTTTCCCGAACTCTTTGCTGAGGTACAATAGATTGACCGAGAAACAATGAGAGGAGGTAGACAGGAAAAGGTGATATTGCGCATGCCCGCCAGGCGGTGTTACCCATTCAGCTGGTCACTTATTTCCTCCCTCGTATCACGAGAATCCAATATATTGTAGTACTAGTAAGGATTCTCTCCGTCTTTATTTGTTTACCGAGCAAACAAAGGTTAGAAAAGTCTCGGTATAGAAATAAACAAATGGTTCTGGGTTGGACGTAAAATCTATGTACTCTCTACCTCCGTCACAAGATCAATAAAGCTTTGACGAAGTTAACGCATTAGCAAAGATGCTAAAAATGCTCATGTGGAATTTAATTCAGCCTTATATTTTCCGTAAAAAGATGATTTCGGTCATCACAATTAAGTTATGTTATCTTCCTGTACTATGCCATTTTGTAAAGCTCAGTAAACACATTTGAGTTGACGTCACTCATAGATAGCATTAACCAATCCAGTTCAGTGACTTTGAAATGTCAAAAGCGTTTTATTTTATTGCTATAATTATCAGTTACGTTGAGCTCACTGAATTAGTGTTCATTTACATTTGTACTATCATGACTCGTTACGACATGGGGTATAGGTAAAGAAAAAACAGTTAAGTTTAATTTATTTATTATTACATCGATGGCAAGTAGATTATAATTATAATCAGAAACAATTAACTAAAATCTATACTTTCAAATCATATATACTTTTATGGTTAAGTTACAGGATGAAATGATCATTTTGACTTCTTAGATTGCAACGTGTGTATAGCATATTGTTATCCACGTTTTGGGTCTCATATTGCAGTTTTTATAAATTGTATATGTAGTCAGAGACTGCAATATTACACATAAGACACTGTTATCGAATACGGGTATCTTGGTGGAAGGTGCGTCATGAAATCGCTGGGAAAGGGCGCAGCTACTGGGTGGCCCATGGAACACCGGCCCGACCAGATAAAATTCCCAAATTTGGCTTAAAAGCTGGAGCAGGTTAATGCGGAGCGCTCTAATAATAACAGGAATAATAATGATAATGATTTCCTTAAGACCTTATTACCACTAAAGGCTAAAAATATCGCTTTCGTACATATATACGTGACATAGGCCAAGAGCTAACCGTCCGTTATTATTACCATGAAAGAAGACATTCTGCGATAGCTTGATGATAACCCGAATACAATCACACAAGTTGAGCACACATCTCGGTGTAGCATCCTTTCCATCTTCAGCACATCGCGTCATGACAAGCTGATGATAGTCTTACTATCGTGAAATTCATGCGCAGGTTTCTGCAGCAGACTACTGTGCAGCCACATTTTACAACATATGTATTTTACACGGATAAATTGTTGGTACATAAGAAGGCAACTTTTTATGTAACTGCTGAGCAATATACCATTGGATATTCAAAGATGTGGTATAAACACTATGGAGCGACAGGCCACGTAACTAACATTGTAGAAATCTTTTAACAGTCACTTTTGGAAAATGATGTAAACGGCAGGGTGGACCTATTTCCTGACCACATAGTTTGACTACTACCTCTGGGAAAATATCAAGATATTCACGTTGAGTTAGAAAAAGACCTTGATGCAAGAATTACTGTAGCGTCTGGAACAGTTCAGAACTTGCAGGCAGTATTTGCCAGTAAATATTCCAAAGCTGTAATGCATGCATTAATGCTAATGGTCACACCTTCGAGCACATTATGCGATAAATAAACGAATTAATATATAAATATATATCGAAATATATCACACAGAAGTTCCTATTTTTTACATCAATCTCAACAATTTGGAAGGTATCACCCAGAGTTTATAATTGATTTTATTGAACAAAATTTCCTATCCAAAAAGCGCATGTTGGTGTGTGTATCTATTGTATCAATATAAGGAGAATTCTGCAGCATTCTGTTTCTCTTTGACTTCCTACTTATTATAGAAGGATAGGTCCATAAGTTTCTGCCTCGCCAACAAGGATTATCATCTTCACAAAACCATTATCTGGTGTCATACCTTATCTATTAAGTAAATAATTGCAGCTGTAAATCCCGCTCCGTGTGCTCAGTTGTTCAGATTAGTTCCATAAAGAAGAGTGTGTGTAGAAGATTGTGACATGTTCAAAATGGAATTTCCAGCTGTTATTAAATTCTTCACAAAAGCAGGACTTACTCCAAATGAAATTAAACAGCGTTTGGACGTTGTATATGGGGAAGCATTCCCCTCCTATTCTACCGTAAATGAATGAGCCAAACTTTTTCGAATGGGTCGAGAAAGCATTGAAGACGAAGAGCGAGCAGTGGCTTTGGAGGTGCTCACTCCTGAAAATATCGCTCTTATGGAAGGAGAAATTATGGAAGTAGACGGCTCAAAGTTACAGAAATAGCAGCAAGGTTGGACCTTTATGAGACATCAGTGCTTCGAATTATCCATGAACATTTAAACATGAATAAGGTAAGTGCAAGAAGGAAGCCTAGACTTCTTTCCTCAGTCCAAAAGCAGCAACGAGTCATCTGTTGTCAGGCATTTTTGGACCTCCTGTGTGCAACGATAGAGAAGTTCTGCAAACCATTGTTACAGAGAATGAAAGTATGGTTCTCTACTATGATACCTTGTCCAAAAGAGAATCAATGGAGTGGTATAAACCTGGCTAAGCACCGCCGTCAACCAAGAAGATCATGGCCACAATCTTTTGGGACTGTGAAGGAATACCCTTCATTGACTTCAAGAAAAGAAACATCACAGTAAATTGGGAGGTATTTTTTTTTTGATTGATTTATTTACGGACGCTCTTCAACATCTCAGGTCATCAGCGTCCCATTCAACTCGGGGCGTGAAACGGCCGACAAATTTTGCTCAGAGGCCTCTTCTTTCAGGCTTGAGGTTCTTTTTCGTGCCGCAAATATACGACACGGGACCCCACGGCTTTACTTCCCTTCCGAAGGAAGCCATACTTAGGATTTTTACGCCCCGGAAAAATCCATCGGTCCTGGCCGGGTTCGAACCCGCGATCTTGGGGTAAATTGGGAGTATTATGCTAGCTTATTGCAAAGACTACGTGCTTCCATCAAAGAGAAAAGGCGAGGAAAGGCGTACACCACCTTCTTCACAACAAAGCGCCTATGCACACATCTCTTGCTGCAAAGGAAGATGTGAAGAAATGTGACTTCAAGGATATCGACCACCCACCATACAGTCCAGATCCAGCTCCCAGTGACTAATTACTCTTCTCAAAACTCTAGAAGGACCTTCGAGGAAGGAAATTTATAAGTGACGAAGAAATGAATGCTGTTTATGCTCATTTAGACTATGACTGTTTTGAGGGGGGAATTGAAAATTTAAATCAAAGATGTGAGAAGTGTATTGCAATAAAGGGTACACCGAAAAGTGAAATATAGTTTTTGTCTTTATCATACCTAGTAAATGGTTAGGCCGGAAACTTATGGGTCTACCCTCGTATGTATCTCACAGAATGGAAATAAGCAAATAGGCAATCGAAATGAGTAAACAATGCTACTATATGTAATGCACTTTATGAAGTTCTGTGCTTATATTGAGAATGACAAATAAATAAGTAGTTTTTTTTTAAAACAGTATGAAACTTGAACTGTTACGCAAGTAACTCAAAATAAACCTATTTACAATTAATAGTACAAGGTTCGATACCCGGTAATGGCAAAGAAAATTTTCACCCTACTCTCCATCAATGTGTTGTTTATTATATAAGTTTGGTATTGTTTGCGAATGGTTAATATGCCCGATATCTTAGCCTTAAGGTTAAAATTTCTCAGAAAAAAAATAGTTAAGACTATTTAATTTGCATTCTCTTCTTAAAGTTTTGTTATATTCGATCAGATTAAGAGCATAAGCTCAGCATTGGACTACAAAAAAGTATTCACTTTAAATAATGAAGTTTTTTTCCGTTTACTGTTTTCAGCCAGTATACCGTCCTAATTCTGTTGTACATAATCACCCTACGTTAATTCACATGCAGAGGCACTGTAGCTCGATATGGTCAGAAGTGGATTCTCCCTTGTGTTGAGTTCGCATTTCCAAGTCTGTACTTCTCCTACTAAAAGCACCTTTGGGAATTGACAAGCTATGATTAATCATTTCACCATATCATTTATCACGTCAACCAAGTTTACATTGGGCTGAATGTTCATGTTCTAGGGCTCGGAATTACATGACAGAGGACTTAAAGAATCTAAAGCACCTACATAAATGGGAAAGGGCTCGAACGCGTAACTGGCTACTTTTTGCTACACACATTGACGATAGTTAGTTGCCCAACAAGTTTCCGCTACAGTAAATTATACACCATCATCTTGCACATATCGAAAATGAGGACCCTCGCTAAGTTATAACCGCCTTTCTACATGCTCTCTGCAAAACTGTTTAAAGAATATTTACTACTCAGATATATTCATTTTTAAATCTGGTTAGTTCTTTTAGTAGTTCAATCAATTTCATTTTAAGTTTTCGTATCTATTCTTAAGTGTCCTACTTAACATGAATAAACAAATGTACGAACAATTTCCAAATCTATTTGACTATTTTTACTGCCGTACTTTCTTGTTTATATTTTGAATTAAATGTAAAAATTTATAAATGTACGTCTAATCAATTATTATTGGAAGCACTTAGTTAAAAGAGACACTTTGTCAATTATTTATAATCCTCGTCCGCTCATGTTACATTCTAACTCTTGGGTAATAAGCATAGTTTACTTTACTTTTCCCAGTAAACTCCAGAACTAGGTATTTTTGTTTGTTAAACTTGATTTACATATGAATCCACTCATCGCTTGGGTGTATAATTTGTTTATAGCTTTCCTGATCAAGTGCCTGTTTCCAATACTGTAAATCACGATATTGTATATAAAATTGCATCTATTGGCACACAATAAAACTAGATGAAATACATGCAACACTTGAAAGTTTGCCAACATAAATCTTTGTAAATAAACATACAACGAAGGCCTTAAAATATTAGCAATGAAATAGGAAGTATTAGGTTACTGAATATTTCTGTCAATCAGAATGGTTTTTTCTATAAAATGCCCAGTTAGCTTAGGGAGGCTTTTAGCGTCTTCAATTAAGTAAGGAGGAACAATATATGAACATTTTAGGAACCGGAAGATGGACCCTGCCGAAAGCGGTAAACTTGGTAGCCATAAAGTAAAATTCTATTTTAACGGAAAGAACTTACACTAAATCCGATGTATGAAATTTAACCAAGTTTTTTAAACTTTTATTTAAATATATTTAATTTAAGATTGATTAAAATTAAATATATTTCAAATACAGCAAATATTACATCCAATAAGAGACAAAACCGTAGTGATGCTTTTGTTTCACTCTTGACATATAGTTTCTGAAAGAAGAAGAAAAAAATTTTTTTGCAAAAAGTTTAGTATCATTCCAATAGTACGTTGTATTTATTGGGCGTATACGAAGATACAATTAAGATCTAATATGAGATATGATGGAATAATGAAATTGCTTCCTCCCCCCCCCTACTTGAAATATACATTAAATTTTTTCCGTAAAGTTTTCCAGATAAAATGTGGCTGGTCACATTCAAGTTCCCTGTTTACAAAAGCAAAAATAGTGCCATTGGTTCGATGTACTCGATAGCCCGCGAAGCCCGTCGATCATGGTAACCATACTTCTTGCCTTCTAAGCCCAAGATCGCGGGTTCAAACCGGCCAGGGCGTAAAAATCGTAAGTATGGTTTCCTTCGGTAGGGAAGTAAAGTCGTGGTCCCGTGTCGTACATTTACGGCAGGAAAAAGAACTTCAAACTTGAAAGAAGAGGCCAAAATTTTTCGGCCGTTTCAAGCCCTGAATTGAATGGGACGCTGATGACCTGAGATGTTAAAGAGCGTTCATAAATAAATCAAATCAACCAAACCCGTGAAGCCTGAACTCAAAGTAGTCTCTCTCTAACATCACTGCCAAGACAGCAATGTGAAGTTGAAACCAGTGATATATATATATATATATATATATATATATATATATATATATATATATAAACAGCAGTTCATTGCTGTGCTTTTCATTACCATCGATGATCAAGAATGTCATCTTATCTGCTTCTCTGAATGGAGAAACACATTGATCATAGTTAGAAAAATCATGAAATGTACTGTATATCAATGACTATTTCAGCATTTACTAAATGTTTTAATTCTAGATAAACGTGGGGCACACAAAATAAAATTCAATTATATTATGACCATTATTATAATATGGATGAAATAGAATATATTTTGCTAAAATTAGATAAATTGTTAAACTAAGTATGGGAAACTAATGGAAAACATGAGTATAGATAAGTGTAAAATCAGAACATTGGAACATGACCTGAAGACCTCACTCCAAACCTTGTAATAAAATAAAATAAAAAAAAAATGTTTTTAACTCTGTATCATGTAAACGCGTTAATATTTACATTATTTTCAAAATATTTAATGGATATCGAGAACTCAGATTTATACCTAATAAAAAGCACATTTGAAATATTAGAGAGAAATATTTATTTATTTGTAATGCACGAACTGTTGCCAGATAAAATTACAATATAGTCAGCTGCGTATTACGTTAATACTCGCGATCCCGTTAGTGGTTAACAGCACTTTTATTACTCGTGAAGTCATAATTAGTGCCTTAATCATGTCTAATGGAATCGTGGATGTGTGCTACCAAAGAGAATAACAACGTAAATGAGCACAAATGAACCTACTACAGGCTAAATTATCGGAATTACAAAATCTTCTCCCCGCAGCATTTAGTTTAATAATTAAAATGTCAGATGCATTACGATATGAGACTATCTGCGTATAATTATGCTGAATTAGGCCTGTGTCTGTAAACGTGTGATATGTTTCAAAATTTCCTCAGCGAAAATAATCAACTCAGTTCTATTTGAAAAATTATTTTCATATATCTGGGTTATTATGATATTATAAATATTATTATTGTAATTCGGATTTTAAAACTAAAAATAATGTTGCATTTAATTTGATAAATACTACGAGGGTGTTTAAAAATTAACAGCAATCGCAGATTTTCATCAAATGAAGATACCACGAATTTCAAACCCTAGCACAGTGTAGATAAAATGTCGCCACTACCTAGATTGGCGTGCTTAATCGAAAGTACAGCACATATAAAATGGTGTCACCCTTAATTGTTTGTACCCAGTGGAGCAAGAAATAGTCATAAGATTTTCATGGTCGGAAGGTGTGAAATTCTTAGAAATATTATGCAACAGTATGAAAATTTTACATTTAGTTAGACAATATAATAGTGGGTGGATTCGTCTTAAAATGGATGTGAATTTTAAAATGTTACAGATGTGGAGGCAGAATTTGTTTTATCAACCGCCGGTGACTATGGAGGTATTAAGTGGGGTCCAACAAGAGAGTCATTCATCATTCCTTCATTCTTCAGTTCCTTCAGCGATTATGTTTTTAATGTCGTCCTTTCATGGTTTTCTTCAACCTCGGGAATAGAAAGAAGTCGCAGGGAGAATGTTTGGCATGAACCAAATGATGTTCCGACATCATCAGCAACCTCTGTCATAGGGATTCGGTGATTTTACAGAATCCTTTTCTTCACTTCTTCGTCGTTGTCGGCGGTTATTGGTGAGCTAGGAGGACGTCCAGGGTGATAGTCATTTTCAACATATTCACGGCCCTCTTTGAAACGTCTGTACGGTCGTAAGCTCTTGTCTTCTTGCTCATAGTAATTCACCAAAAGTCACAGTCAACATTTTGAATACTTTGTTGCACTTTATTCCGTTTTTCAATCAAAATTTAATACAATGTTTGATCCATCTTTTTCGAAAGTAAAATATCGCCGAGCACACCTAAACATGTCTAACCCTTTCGACTGTCAACAATGAACTAAGCATTACAAACAACTGAAAAATCCAACATTGTTCATAAACACGTGTACCAAATTGCCGTTAATTTTTTATCACACTTCGTACAATGCAGGGAATGGTATTAACTTTTTGAGCTTAGTATCTATTATATATTTCATTCTCTAAATAAATAATATTCAAGAAATATTCAAAATTGTCGTTGTGACCGGCAGTTCTTGATATGAGATGTTCCAGAGACGAGAAACGACAACTGTGAAGGATGAAGAAAAGTAAAGAGGTTATAGAGAGAATGGAATTATTTGATCGGCTGTTTAAATTATGATGAGAAGATAAGGATTAAAAACGGGTCGAAACTTAGATATATAGTAGAAATTAAATATCAATGCCACTCTTTTGAGTAAAAGTGCAAACTGCAATTTTTCATTACACATTTTATTAAATAGTGACTAGCTTCATAGGGAGAATATAGTTTACTTTATCTTTTAGTTTGGTGCTATTAAGTATTAAATAGTTACACGGGAATACTTACAGTCAGCAAAAATAGACTAAATATTTTGATCAAATAAGAGTTAAGAAATACATGGTTTTAATTAGAATGCCATTATGCATTTATATCAGCTTATAAGTGGAAAAACAGAGCTAAAATTTAAATTGATAGAGCATATTAAATTACATAAACTAATAGCGACTTTCAGTGAAAAAACGTCGGTATATTTTGTCCTTCTGCTTCTTCATTCAGTTACGTTCTACAGCTTCCTAGTTTATCACAGAGTCCATAATCCCAGTATACCGCTCCTCAGTTTTTTTTTTTTTCCCCAGATTTTCCAGCTTCTTTGCATGGATTGGAGCACATCCAAATGGATAAACTTCATTTGAGGTAAAACGGGAATGACAGCAGAATTTACAGTAAGAATAAATGGCTGCTTTTCTAGTCCATCGATTGCAAGGGGCTTTCTTGTTATTTTGATATTCAAAACGCCAGTATATCCAGCAACTAGAGAAGACACTTTAAAGCTTTTGCAGCTTTCTGCATATAAACTATGGGGTCAGCAATGAAAAGTAGTAATACCCAAGAGTAATACAAAGTTGGCTTACATGGTAGATTCACAAGACTGATTTTCCAAACTCAGGGTTATAGTGAAGAACTGCAGATTCCAAATTGCATCTATGATGTAAATCAAAGCAAATGTGGGATTGTGGACATGGAGTAAAAAAACTTTTATCTGACAGGTTTTACAACTAATTTTTAAGTTATATTTCATAGGTAAGTGTGTTGAATTGTGCCTTCTTTCGAAACTCACTGATTCCTTGTGTACTTTAGGAAAAGGAACTCCACGGACTATTACTGTATTTAGTAGGTCCTCAGTCACTGTAGGGATAAAGTTTAATACTTGTACCGGTTTCTTTACGGAGCACACGAACCTCACAAAATACATAAAGAAATGGGATTCCATGCCAGTAGTTAATATTATGTAAGGCCTCTGTGAGTTCTTATTTTATTCCAACAATTTGACGTGATAAATACGAAGTGCAAATAATATAAAGCTAGAAAAATATATTTATAATTTTGGAATTTTACATTGACAAGTGAAAGCTAACAAAAGTAGTATAACAGGGATTCTGAAATGCAGTTGGACCAACTATTTTATTTTTATTTTAGTTATCCTCATTCCATCAATGTAAAAAATTAAAATAAAAATAATAATAACAATAAAATATTTTTACACGTTCATATGATGAATGTTTTAAAATTATCCAAACTTATATTTTCTTCCGGAAAGTAATTACGATAGACAATGCTGTGTACAGAGGTGCAGAAAAACATCATGCGCACGCACGAATTTTGCAAGCTTTGCTGCTTTTAATGGAATATATTTTATGCACTCTTTCCAGCTTTATTGTCTTTTACAACTCTCATTCCCTTCCACGATTCTCCTTTGAAAGTGATCTTTCACAATGCTAAATACCTCAAACAATAAGAACTTTAATTTCAAGAATACAGAATATTACATTATGATAAAAAACTTGAAATTCGACATTCAGCTATACTGTTAAGTTTAGCCTATTTCAGCTACTATTTTCAACTCTGTTTGCTGTATCGGCCAGTCGCCCTGTTATAGGCAGTGTTTCTGTGCGACGTCGTGTTTTCGTTTGTCTGCGGTGAAACAGAAACATTGACTGAAAACTTTTGTGACAAAGAAATACATTGTAATAATTTCCTAGGCTCTATACTCTTTAAATATGACTCCGTGTGACTTCTGGTAGTTCCCGACACTAAAACCTCCAATGAAAGGACATTATACGTAACGCGATGTCGTAGTTGAAAGCTATTCCAACAGAAGCATTCCAGAGGTGCTTCCGGCAACGGAGAGCTCGTTGGGTGAAGTGTGTGGGAACCCAAGGAACTTACTTTGTAGGGAAGTAAACCACATTAACTTAGTAGATTTTTCTCCTGCGATAAGTAAGACACTTTTGTACAACAAAACTTAACTTAATTTCGTACTTTAAAGCAATTATTCCTCGTCCTTTCTTTTACAAGCAGTAAATTCGTTTTACATCTTCGTTTATATATTTTATTGCTGATGAATACATAGTCTTTGCAGTTCATTGGTCCTCTGACAAGGGGGGCTTGTTGTAAAAAGATTTTACTTTCTTCAGGTTTAATAAGTATCTCCCTATACCATTTATAATAGTGGTTACCATACTTGCCTCCTAAACCCAAGATCGCGGGTTCGAACCCGGCCAGGACCGATGGATTTTTCCGGGCGTAAAAATCCTAAGTATGACTTCCTTCGGAAGGGAAGTAAAGCCGTGGGTCCTGTGTCGTACATTTACGGCACGAAAAAGAACCTCAAGCCTGAAAGAGAGGCCTCTGAGGAAAATTGTCGGCCGTTTCACGCCCTGAGTTGAATGGGACGCTGATGACCTGAGCTGTTAAAGAGCGTCCATAAATAAAAAAAAAAAATACCATTTAAAATTCAAACCGGAGCCTACTTGCTTTTGTCTCATAATGAATTAGCTCATAATAAGAATTTTAAACAAATACCATGAAATATATTTTTATGTGATTTGAAACTTCCAACAGTGAACGAGTTTTCTCCTTGAAGATTATCCTAAATCTCATGCACCCTTTAACATGAATGATAATCATTTCTTCAACAGCAGTTTTGTACAGTTTTGTTGCAATAACTATTTTTATTTCCTTTCATCATTTATGGACCTTATTATTACCAATATAAAACCAGCAATGTAATGGTAATTTCATTTAGTTTCCCATAACGCTTTTATATCGCGTTAAATTAGATATCTGTTGATTGTAACATTGTTGTATACCGTTCAAAGCCAAAACCGACTAATGGATTCTCTAATTTGAGACGTGGGTCCCATAGACTCCTCGAAACGCATTTTATATTTATTAAAGATATTTTATTAAAATATCCAGAGACTAATGAATAACTTCAACAGTTTTAGATGTGAAAGCTCATCTGTGTTAGACGGAAGTGACACCACTTCGCATAACTAGTGACATCACAATAGTCTAGGATGTACTCATTATAACGACCTGTGCAATCAGCGCATTTACAGAAAAGTACCTCACTTCATTCAAAATTTATTTACAATGATATTTTCGTTACATTCCAATATTTAATCGATTCCGCTCACTAAGTTTGCAACTTTCTATTACTAAGTACACTTTGCAATTGGGAAGGGTCATGCATATATATATATATATATATATATATATATATATATTTAATTTCAGAAAAATTTTAGATTGCCCAGAAACTGTTTTATCAATGATAGATGACACCGAATCCCTTAGACCCGGTTTTTTCTTGCATGACCCTAGTCACTTAGGCGTAGGATGCGATTTCCACGAAATTTCCTAATTGGTTCGTTATAGGGTCGAAAATGCCAAGAGAAGTGGGCTGTGTGCGGTGTGACGAAAGTTTACTCTATGTAAAGAGTAAAAAATCATTCACAGAAAAAATTATTCCACATATCTTCACGTCCTTGGAAAGAAAGGAAAATATTAAAATAAATGTATTCACATTCCCCCCTACATTCAACATCACTCAGTTCCATAAAAGACACAGAACCCTTTCTTATGACATGTCGAGCTATTTTGACCTGCTTCCGGAGTTGAGCGCAGTATTGTGACATACTTAAATTATTTCTCTGATCCTTACATCTGTAGTATTCTTTTCCTCTTGATTCAATCCATAGGATATTTTAAAGCTCAGACGCTATGGGCGCTAGTATGTGGACCCCGTGAGTTCTTACAACCAAGTGGGAGCACTTTGAATTTAGTATATAAGGGAAACAACTTTGCAAACGCAGAGCAGTTCAGACAAACAGTGGAGGAGAGTTCAGATAGTAGGTGAAAGTTACAGATGCTGTAAAAGCATTTCTTGAAGGCATCTCCGGTCAGTACAGTATGCAGAATGCAGTCCCATATACAGTAAGAAAGTGTAGACAAGAAGCACACAGCTTGCAATTTCAAGCAGCGTATGTAGCTCGGGGCATTAAAGTCATAGAGGTAACGAACCAGGTGACCGACAATAGTGTCATGTGGATAAACATTTCTAGGCTTTCAATGAAACAAATTGACGTGTGATAATTTGTTCACTTCCTTCCATCTCCCTCCTTCCCGTGACCACTAAGGCACAAAAGGCGACTTCAAGGCCCTGAAAGACTCGGGGTATGAAGTGGGACCCTCAGGTAGCTATACAACCATCAAAAACTTCAACATCACATTAAAACCACTGCAATGTCCAGGCACACAACAAAGTTGTAACTCATTTTTTGTGTAAAGATTAATTGTAGATGGGAGACATACAAGTTTAAAGTTGACTTTATGAAATTTGAGTGCACTAAATATAGCTTGAAGGCGGATGTGCGCATGTTAACATACTTTCTCTTCTCACAAAAGATCAGAAGTAATTATCTCTGCCTAGAAAACTGTAATAAAGTCCCAAGACTTACACAGATCCTTGTTTATGCGGATAAGCCTGCACTTCAGTTCCTGAAGAGTTACCGTTGAGTCATATGTAAAAAAACCAGTTGACCCTTAGGTAGAGTAGATGCATTTTCTTCTTCCCAGTTCAGGATCTGAATTGTGCTTTACAGACCACTGGCAGATGGGACTGTTGAAAATATTGGTTTTATTTTACTTGTTATTATGCCCATACTCTGCAGTTATATTTTATATATATTTGCAGATTTGTTGCTTTAGAAGTTTAGAGATTATTTTAAAATAACTAAGGTTCTGTCTATTTCTAGACCAGTATTTTGCTTTTACTCATTGTGTTTTTTAGCATTTTATATCTTTAACGTGTATAAAGAATTTATTTAATTCAAACCTATACATTATTATTATTATTATTATTATTATTATTATTATTATTATTATTATTATTATCATCATCATCATCATCATCATTAGGAACTAAGCAACAGAAGTAGTGAACCTACAGTCTCTACAATACCTGTGATTTTTGGAGGGGATAGTGTTTACGTCCGTTTTTACTACAGAGGCACCACAGGTGGTGAACACTGATAATACATGAAATGAAATGACATATAGGGAAAGGATTTTTTTAAGGAAGGAAACGTTTCAGGCCTAAGTTTAGGATACCTCCCCGGCATTTACCATTTATGAGGATTGAGGAAACCTTGGAGAAAACCCCAGTCAGGGAGGACGGTCCTGTTGAGATTCGAACCCCAAACCTCCCGCTCATGAGTCTGCGCCTTTAAGACCTCGGCCATTGTAGCGGAATCTAACCATTGAATAGTCATAAACTGGAGAGAGGAAAATGTAATTTATTATTATTAATTTCTCCTGATATTAAACACTAACAACTGCACATTTTAAATGTTAACAATAAAATGTTTCATAGAAAGAATGACATAGCATTACTGAATATTTGATAACAGCGGAAAAATGCACTGTGGAACAATAACGACAAAATAAATATATCAAATAAATATTTTCACATTACAATTCAATAGCTGACCACTTGCATACTATTCCTTATGCTCTGAATTGTATTGTGTCTTCAGGGGTAAAGAATTTTATTTAGTCTTACGCACTCGTGTTCAAAGTCTGCAATATTCTAACCATTTGTATATGAAAAATTTCCGTAGTCTGGCTGACAGTAAATAAAGCGCTTTAAAAAAAGTTAATTACTTGCGTCGATCTTTGCCCAGACGCTTTACAATAGGTCTTTGTCGGTGTTTGACAGGAGCCATAACGACATGTGGCGCCTCGAGGGGAGGTGGAGGATGCTGACAAAGACTAATTCTAATCGGAAGATTCTTTACCCTTGTCAGCACTTCGAGCGGGTTTGATTAATGGCTTAGTGGTGTGCAAATAGCGGTTCAAGAACATTCCCCAGGCACACGGTGTTATACAAGTTTTGCATTCTTTTACTCCACCGCTTCCCTTAATAGAGAGCAGTCCTTTTAATTTAATTTCAGAAATTGTGTACACTTCTGTAAATGTAGGGCTGTACTCGGAGATGGAAGCGATCATTTGGTTAAACTTTTCAGTAACGACAAACAAGTCATGCATGAGTTTATGGGTAATAAAATATTTACTTTTACAGTAGTTCATGACAATAAATATAATGCAAAAAATATACATTTTTTATTACCCAAAATAGCAGAGCAACCAATAAAGCATCCCAAAAATGTGCACAAATTATATTGTAAGCCTTCTTGCATATCTCGCTTGCCTGAAATTAAATTTTGAATTTCTAAATTCTATTCGCTTATCTTAATCGCCATCTAAAAGTCATCGGGTTATTATCTAGCAAATATTACTGCGCTATTAAAATACATAAAGCCTCACGAAGCTCAATTTTCGTTGTATTATTGTTTTATTTTGTATTTATTAGTAAATTAGTGTTAAGCTTTTTCCCCCCAAAGGTTCTTAATAAATAGATAATAAAATTTAAAAAGAGAAAAAGTTGAAAAATGCAATATTGAAGATAAAATGAAATTAAAGTTTTCACAGATTTAGTGTTTGGGGAATTAAATTAAACTGTACTAAACATTAGGAAAAACACCAAAATATTCCTTGAATTATTTATGTTCATTAAATCTAATTAATAAGTTCAGTGTATCCAACATGACAACAGCATGGTTACAAAGGACATATGATGTGAACAATATTAAAATATTCTGCAAAACTATATTAAGTTTAGAATTAATCCGTTCTGGAAAGTTCCATTGATGAAAGTTAGAGGCATAGTTCTGGATGGATTACATAAGTATTGGTTTTGATTCTGCCAATTGCTAGAGGTTATATTTTAAAGGAGCGTTTATCTTTCCATGAAACTAATTCTAAGAAAAATAACTGAGGTAATTCAGTAAGGAATCTATTGCTGAAAATGTTTTAGAATTTGTTAGTCTGGAAGATATTTACCTTAAATATTTTAAATACTTAAACATTATGTTTCCATTAATGGAGGAAAAAGTTGATAAATTTCTAAATAAACAATTGTTGATTTTTATAGAGTGATGCATGTTTAGATATTTTTAAATAGAATACAAAAGAAGGTACAGAATGACTAGCTTAGATGTATGAGTAAAAGAATTGAGGGTTAAAGAAGAACAAGATATATATCCAGTATGATAAAAAAAATGAACGTGCTAATCATATTTTTGGTTGACTGCAAAAATACAGAAATTTGGAGAAAAGAACTGTTAAAAGAAAATACCGCCGTGCTAGATTTACTTTAATTTAATTATTAAATATTTTAGTATCTATTATGTATTGATTATGTCTGTTAATTTTCATTTGTATATATTTTTGTTTTTGTTCAATAGAATTATGGCCTGCAATAGTACCTGTGTTAGAAGTATAATATTTTCACACTAAATTGTAGGCTTCGATGAAATAATGAAAAATAAAAATGCATTCCGCACTAAGTTTAAGTAATAACTATTCTGCTATTTTCTATAAATACGCAATTCTAGAATTCAACTTAGATACGCATTAAACGTCTAGTTTTATGTTTAATGTTACCTAAATGTATTAAACTTATTAAACTTTAACTTTTACTTACTTTACTTAACTTTTAACTTTAACTTTTACTGTGCATACCTGGGGTAATGGACACTAAAAATGTACTTTTGGAATGCTATATCAATGAGCCTGCCACTCAGCAGTTATGCTTCCTTCAAATTTGATGCTTCCTTCAAATTTGAACAACGCATTAAAAACATGTTTATATTTTGTGTCATCACTTTCTGATAATATTTATACTTTGTTCTTTGTCCCTCACATGTACATAACGTGAGTCCACGGGGCCCTCAAGGTTTACACTTTAGGAGTCCTAACATTAAACTGTGTTGACATTAATACATATAGTTGTGAATGCGGAAAACACACTGTTGCAGCTGGCAACGCATTGCTGTACTGTTATACACAGAATGCGTTAATTGTGCAACGAAATGTAAGGCTGTAGTTTATATTTATGTGTTGTGAGGAATATCAATGCTATATTTGATTACTGAAAACTGGTGTTCTTCATAATTTATGTGACACTGCATTTGGAGAAAAGGTAAGATTATTTTGTAATGTCATAAATAACGCAAAATATACATTGTGTTCCCTGCAGTGTTAAAAAGAATCATTTTTTGTTATTGCATGCAAGATGCTTATTAGCTGTATTGATACAATGAAATGCCATTTATTCCCCCAAATGGTGTTGTTATTATTTTTTCCCTTGATAGAATGTCAGAACTTATGTCCAGGAAATGGAGGAGGGTAACAGCAAGTATGTCCAATTTTGAATCAATGTATATGCAGCGGGTAGCTGAAGATAAATATTTCCATTCAGACGAAAGTAATGTATCAGATTAAGACTATGCATTTATTCCTCAGAATGTGGCTATTCTTCCGAAGCACAAAATAGATGGTGATGTAAAAAACTCCGTTATGCACAAGGAAATTCTAAAAAAGGTTACTATATATTGCTCCAAATGGTATGATATGGCATATAAATCCTGCATCACAAAACCCTGTACCGCCACGGATGGCCGAGGTCGTTAAGGCACAGACTCGTGAACAGGAGGCCTGTGGTTCGGATCGCACCAGGACCGTCCTCCCTGATTGAGGCTTTTTCCAGGTTTTCCTCAGTCCTCATAACTGGCAAATGCCTGGGAGGTACCCTAAACCTAGGCCTGGAATGTTCCCTTTCTTAAAAAAGTCATTTCCCAATATATCATTTCATTTTATGTATCACTAGTGTTCACACCTGTGGTGCCTCAGTTAACGGTCGTTAAACACCAACCCATATTATAACTTAGTAAAATTTTATCAGGGTCTGCAGGCAACACAATAACAAGTACTCCCAAGAATTCTTTGGATTTACTTATTCCACCAACTACTGTGAATAAAATCACAGAAGCGAGAAGAATTTCTAAGCTAGCAGGATGTAACTAGAGATGTTCTTGGGGATTATTGCCTCATATAGGAGCAGATAAAGCATGATACGTTTCCATAAGGGAACTCTTTCTAGCAAAGTTTTCCAATTCATTAATAGAACTACAATGTCTGCGAATCGGTTTGAAGCCACTGCTAGATTTATTAGATTTGATGACAGGCTAAGATGCAAATGTATAAAGTTATTGCTATTTCCTACATATGGCAAACATTTATTGAACAGTGCAGAGAAATTAATATTGTCATAAACAGCCGGTAGCAATTAGAGGTCGGTTTGGATTTATGCAATACATTCAAACAAGACAGGGAAACAGAATTAAAATATTTGGATGTGCGAGGCCGAAACTTGTTATGCCATTGATTGGATTATGTATACAGGCAGAAACTTGTCGAACAATGCAGCAGAATGTATGCCTTACTTCAGTACAGCTAGAAATATCAATTTAGAAACTATTTCACTATTTCCAATGGGAGAACACGTGACTGTTGTGAGGACAAGGAGGCTGAATAAACGGGGCATTCCAAAAGAGATGAAGTCGAACAGCAAATTTGCATTTCTAAAAGAAATGACAATGGTTAGTTTTTCATCAATGAATAATAAGTGTGTAATCCTCCTAAGTACTAAGTTGTACAGCATCCAAACAGAAGCCTGAAATTGTAAAATGTTTAATCATAAATGTGGACCACCAAGTACACAGTTCACCTGCAAAAGACAAACCAAAAGCTGACTCTCTGGAGTAACAAAAGGGACGTTTGCACTCTAAATGCTTTTATTCTTTATTGTGCTCAACATCACACATACCACAAAGGACTTTTATGCAAAAGGAGACTGTTCATAAAAGAACTTTCAATGGCAATGATCCAGCCATTTATGATGAGAAGATCTTCCAATTCTTTTTTTCAGAAACCTGTATACCTGAATCTGGAGAACTTCATTATTTTCCCATAAACAAAGCAGCAGAGATAAGGGCCATCAGAAGAGAAAGTTTTCTTTATGCCCTGCTTCAAAACTCAGGAAAATATGAACAGTGATATATTTACTGGGTTTACAGTATAGCCGTCGTAATTACGAAGAGTTACCTAAATGTGGGTGTCCTTAGTTATTAATATCGAACATTTTGAACAAACATTCGCAGGTGCACTAAAATTTCGATATCCTGCTTAAATCTTTTGACTGCCAAATCTGAAACATTCTCTTGTTCAAAATTTGAGAATGGTGGTTCTTTGGCGATGTATTACTGCATTTGGTGTTATTGATTTTATTACAAATTGTAGAAATATATATTTTCGGCGTCGTTTCTTAACAATTTACTTAATTACTTATTGAAAGTGTGGGATATGCACAGTATTTAAGTAGTATAGGAGAATTGGCCACGTCTACGAATTATATTGCACTACACCTTACGAAACAGAATGGTTAAGAAGCGTCAAAATCCAATATAGTAGCAGTTGCTAGAGTTGTATGAAAGCAGCATTACATTAATCTTTAGATCTCTTTAACTCTCTCTCTCTCTCCCTCTCTCCTCTACCTCTTGCCAGCGCAGGAACGGCAACCGAGCTCTAACTGTTCCTGACATTTCGCTTTATCAATTTAATTTTGTCCTGTCGACATCTGCGTAGCTATCCACTACTTCTGTAGAAATGTTCTGTATATCTGCTGTTTATTTCGCCCAGAATTTCGTTTACGACTCTAAAGCCGTTTGTTATTAAAATTTCCGCTTTAAAGCTTATTTAAAATTTACTGTGTAAAAAATCTCAATTAAATTTAGGGCATAATATGACAGTCCGAAATTGAAAAAAAAGTTTAATATGTACACTGTAGAAACAAAAGCATGAGCTTTAAAATTTGAACGATAACAATGTACGAATACACATACACATCTAATTTTCACTTATGATATATTGAGATCTGATATAGCTTATTCCTTTAGGTAATAGTTTGAAAGCTGCGAGCCTTGTTGGTTATCATTTAAAAAAAGCATCAGTTATGACAAAAAATGTAATTATTTCCTGCAACTATGCTCAGAGCTTCATTTACGCTAGCTGCAAAATACATTAAAAATGCGTAGAGGTTGGTGCAAAAAGCGGCTACACATTATATATCTTTTGTTAATGAGTTTTATGACTAAACGTGTTTATTTATAGTTATAATTACATTTTGTGACTAAAGTCTCTTCCCTGCTCGTTGATATAGAGTTGAAGGCGCTCGCAAACACTCAGGACCATGACGGCATTATGTTTCACAAAAGCTTTTACAAAATTAAATTAACATTCCGTTAGTTTATAATTAGATTTTGTTTCTAAAAATGTAACTTTAGGCATCTGAAATAAATTCATTCATGAGGAAAAATAAGTCCATTAAATTTAATTAGCTTTAATAAGTAAAATTAGTCACAATATCTAATCCCTGAAATTGTACATTTAATTAAACTTTTGTCTGTCACAAAACTACATTTATTAATTTAAACTAGATAGTTATTGCCAAACACACAATATTTCAATTTGCATCTAAGTGTTATCAAATATTTAATAAATCATCATATGGAGTTACAAAATAAGCAATTTTTAATATTGTACATTCTTTTCACCAAATTATACCAACCATTTTTGCAAGAACTTTGTCAAGATTTTCCACTATGCCGCTTCCAAGAACCGGCAAATGAACTGACTAGTGTAAACTTAAATTTAGGTACACTTTATTGAAATTTCATTCCCCTGTCTTTTATTTTTTTCAAATAGATTATTCACCACACGCGTAAATATCTGAAATCTAACGTTCTTTTCTTCCTAGCTGCTCGTGAAAAACGTCCCCTACCCAGCTTGGAATAGCTTCTTTACTTGCTTTATTTCTTCTAATAATTGTGATTTTTCATACACAGGCTTACCTAAATATTCCAAGCATGTAATCATTGGAACAATAGAAAATAATATAAGTGAGATGCAATGTAAACAATGACCTTATTATTAGACTTTAAATTAATTCTTTCACAAACAACATGTTAACATAGATTCGTTCAAACTAATGATAACATTTCCTGATGTTCACTTAGTTTTCTCCGACCCCACTTTCGTTCATGATATCTTCCTGGCCGGTTCTTCCTTCAAATTCTTACCAACGCGCAATCTCGTCTACTAGGTTTTTTGTCGTCTCTTTCATTTTCTAATAAAATTCGTTGTCTCAGTTGTTTGTGCCCTCTTTTCTTTTGTTCAGTGTTTTCGTAGTTTCTGTCACTTGTGTATTTGGCAAAAAAGGCCTTGTTCATTTGTGTTAATATAACCTTTGTCGAGAATATCTCGTTTTGCTTCCACCTGCAGACTTCGGCTACAAACCGTTTCGTTTGTGGTACTCCCATTGTTTTTTGTTCTTGCCGTCTATCTCTTTCAAGCATTCTTTATGAATTGGGTTTTGTGATTCTTTTCTTAACTTTATTTCATATTATGCTGCTCTCATGTCTGTGTTTCTTTCCATGCTATATCGTTTAATTCCTCCAGGTTGAAGTAGCTGGGTGAGTATGTATCTGATTGCAAGTTCCATTTTAAGTATCGTATCTGTGTTTTATTGAACTTTGATTGCTCCAACCATTCTCATATGTTTGCTGTGTATATCAGGATCTATTTTACCAATTATTAAAGTGTGCAACTTCCAAGATTGTAATCGACTTATCAACTAAATCTATAAATTCAATTGTCGTAGATCTTCGTCCATTTTATGTATTGCAATTTCATAGATCTCAAATAATTACATCTTTCTCAAGGTAGATTATAAAGATATGCATATCTTTCTTTAAAAATGTTCTTGAAATTTAGATTTCCTTTTACATTGAAAGGGATAGCTCCTAACACCAACACTGGAAACACACTCCTCCTTTGTTATATGCCCAAGTCGTATGAACCAGCTTAACTGGATTTTTTTTTTTTTTTTTTTTTTTTTGCTCTGCATTGAATTTATGTATAACATTCCTGATATTATGCACTAAATGTTACTGCAATTTATTCAGTGATATCTTGGTCATTTCATGTTAAATTAAACAAATCTGATTTCAACATGTTATCTCCGAATTATGAATTAATTTTCTTTATAAAGTCGCTGCAATAACAAAAAAAATCAATAACATTTATTAACCTCAGTTATGATTCAATTATTTGGTTTTTATAATTTTCCATAAATCCATCCTTTTCTTATACATGATATTTTAATTTGACACAATTTTCACTTTCTTTTACAAAGACATCAAAGATGCAAATATGGATGAGGGTTGACCATGTGGAGTGAACTTGTATATTGTAGCACAGAGGCGGTTGAAGGTTTGAACGATTAGCTCTGAGCCTGCAATGGTAATGGTAATGTTTTCAACGGTTTCTAGGCACAGGAGCTGTATAGTTTGTAGAGAGTGAACGGACGCTGCTTCATCTGCTCCGAGATGGGTCACTTTTCGGCGAACATCTCCAGATCAGATAAATATATGTGCTAACAAAATAACGTACTAGAATTTGGAAATATTTATATTTTCAAAGATTACCTCAACACATTATTTCCTTGCTTTCACTTAATCATCATTAGGAACGATAAGGGCTTTAGCATATAGTGACGCAGCTCGCTGCTTGTCCGTCTAATGATGAAATGAGAAAATAAATTATACTTATGCAAGAAGCTCTAAAGTTGTCATGACAATATTGAAAGTAACTATGTAGATAGTCTCTTTTGATCATTCACTTTAAGTAAAAAAGTTCAGCCTATGCACTACTTCTTCGATGATGAAAATATGAACATATTATAGTTAATAAATCTAATTTTCTCAGTGCCTGCCCTGTTTATTTGAACTTGGCTTTAATCCCTCCGACTTGACGGTATTGCAACTGTCTTCTAAGACGAAGCCGCCTGTAAGGCGCTGACCCAGTGGAGTTAATGATGAAGTTGATATGATTATATGATTATAGGGTATTTAAATTTAATGATATCTAACCTAGGGTGCCATAGAAAGCTTCCAAGCAAAGGAAAAAGCCCTGTGGAATTTCGTGAATCGAAACCAGGACACAAGTGATAGTCAGGAATGCTAGTTACTCTGCTTTAGGGTTAGTTAATTCACACACAGATATATATATATATATATATATATATATATATATACACTCTATTCATGAATAAATAACTCCTCTGACAGCATAAAATACATAAACAGCACAGAAACGTTCCATATAAAAAGTTAACACTGAAGCTAAGACAAAACATTAAAAACACACGATATTTCGAGCTGGGCTCTTGAACACACTAAGAGACAAGACTAACTGAGGTGGGCAGTACCTCTCCTGGTGAGGTATTGGGGTTCTAATGTGAGTGGAAGGGCCGCTAACTGTGACATGACGAAGTTGCTTGGCAAATCCGAAGAAATTAGAGAGTGCGATTGAGGCCTGGCGGGGTCCGGGTTTTATGTAAAACTATTGCTGCCATCTCTCAGTGAAATACAGGTAGAAGATGGAGGGCGGCATCTATGAGAACAAAAGAAAAGCAGTCGTCGAAGAAAGCTTGATGGAGGTTTAGCATGTTGTGCTGCTGGCAATGGGGAACACGTTTTGACTGAACGCCTGTGATTGTTCATTATGATAGAAACCATAGTTGAGTAAGACCAATATAGAATGCTAAACAAAATGTGCATTTCAGTAAACATGGTAGAGGCACAGTTGGAGGATGAGTAAATTTTAAACTCTAATTTCAAATTGGGACTTACAAACGATGAGCATGGGGATATCAAAACACAGATCTTACATTTAGGGTGATTGCATGGATAGGAACCGTGGTGATTTCTGATGCAGGAACTGTATTAGCATGTTCTACCTATTATCATATTCTTAGGCATAGAATTTCTTCGTCACTTCTGTAAAAGAAAGTAATGCTAAAACTTGTCTTTAACCCTACTCTACTCTCTTCTGGAGTTAACATGTGATTTAGTCACTGCTGCTTGTAGGCCAACCAAGTTGCGTCATTTTATTACAGAGAAAGCTGGATTCCATGTAATGACTGTGAAGAGGGACTGTTTAAAAATATTTGAAGACTGCTTCTTTGTTCCAACTAATGCTCAGCTGTCTCTTATTGTTTTATAAGTTGAGAATATTTTTACGTTTTTCCTCTAGATATGCGGTTAACTTTTTGTTAAATGTAAAAGGAACATGTTCATAAGCTATTTTTTCTGTGGATGTGATGTGGTATTGTTCTACATTCGACAAGGTGTTAATATAGTCGTTTATTACACTGATTGTCTCTATCTTAGTTTTCTGTAATTTGTAATCTACACTTTAAATGCTAATTTTATCCCTATTTTAGAGAGAATGTGATTGTATATAGTTACTGGCTAAATTTGCATATTCTTAAGAGTTAAATAATTTAAATTTTCAATTATTAAAATATATCACTTTAAAATCAAATGGCAAGCGTTCTCCTAAGCATTATTTAGCGATTTTTTTACATACAGCGTTTAGCAGAAATCTATTGTACAAATTATTCCAAAATGCATAGGAAACGAAAGAACAACTGTCTATAATGAATTATATTTAATAGTTTATGGTGTTAGGTTTTTATGTACATCACAATTTATTCATGTAACATTACAGAAGTGCAAAAGCGTTTTATCTAAATTCCAAGGTGATTTATTACTGCAAAATTAGCACTTTGTACCATAGTTTTCACAGATACTTTTTTGTGTGAACATTATTCGTGTGTATAGCCTGTAAATACTCAATTGAACAACTGGTGTAATTTAAAAACCTACGTTAACCTATGCTAGACATATGATAATTCTGATGAAAGCACTGTACCTGAAAACCAATAAATGACTTTTTATTTTGTTAATGATTTACCAGTAAATTTTTCTGTATATCCTCTCTCTGCTTTTGAAGTCAGCTGTAAAATTAAATGCATATTAAACCTAAATAACTTTCTACAGCGAAAAATGTATCCTTTTATACGTGTTTTCATATAGCGGAAACAGTACTAATAGAGGGCATAATTAGTTTACAAGATTAAAAAGTACACTTCAAAGGAAAACAACACAAATATTCAAGATAGCTTTTCCTTTATTTCTTGAATTTTAAACGAATAGAACCATCATATTCTCTAACATGCCGAAATAGTGAATGTCTCTAAATATATTCATTAAGTTAAAGGCTATTCTTTGTCTACTCTGTTCTAAAATTAAACTGTCAACATTAAGTTTTTTTTTCTTTTCCCAGTTTATTTTCACAATAAAAGTAAAATATTCGGGTTTTTATAGACTTTATACATTAATATGGGGCTTTAGTTATAAATCTTGTCCATCTGTGCGATGTTTTACATCTCGCGTAACAGACTTGCCACATCCGGCTGCATTCCTGCTCCGACTGCACTTCCTAAAACGTGCAAGTAAACAATCTTATCTTGTGGGCACGAAATGAATCCCCATCATATTAAAGAATAACTGAAAGCAAGGAAAAGTGTGCCTCCAACTTTTAACTATTAGACACTAATCCATAAAAAGATTTTTTCAGTGAAATAAAGAGTTGATTAGCGGCTATCACGTAACGACAGAGGCACAGGCTCTAGATACATAAGCAGAAAGGAACATTAAGAAATTGCGTTTTTTGTTTTAATTCTACTTTTTGTTCAGAAAGGTCACTTGCATTTAACTGAGGAAAAAAGTTTTCCTTTCCATTGCCTAAATTAGAAATTTCAGACGCAGCAACTAAAAACGTAAAGCTATTTGGACAGCAAAACTTCCTCCTGCTGAGTTTCACTCTCCACCAGAATCAGCTACACAAAGAGATAACAGGCAAACAGAATCCATAAGTTTGCTCGTGGAATTCTAATTAAAATCTAAACATGCGGGATTGAGCTGCTATATGTTTCAACCTTTTCTTATGCGTGAATAATCATTTCCCCGTAGCTAATAACGTTCAAAAGGGGTCAGCGTTTCTTGTGGTGTTCTTGTGTTATTCTCTTTCTGTTCCTCAGCAAGAGGTTACCTTTTCTGTTTTTCCTCTCCTTCTTTTCCTTTCGTAGCCTTGTCTCTTCTGCAACAGATACAGACATATAAAGCCTAAAGATTTAATTACACTCCAATCTCTGTACAGAGACTAAGGCTTCGAAAAAGCAAACAACCCATAGAATCCAATTAGATTATTCTGTTCACACCAGCGTTCAGAGAAAGCTGCTTCTTCCTCGCTTGGTGAAAGACCGTACTTGTAATTTTCGATTAATGCTGGGAAATGTATTATGTTGATAAAGCGAGAACCGGTGGAAAACTGCAGCTAGGATATATTGTATACCTTTAGAAGGAATTTGCACTTCTACTTTTTATATGATTACATATAATACTCTTTAGAAATATTTTATTTTTATTTTTTTCAAATGAAGAAGAATATGATGATTATTGTTGAAAGGGCGCAAAACAGCTAAGGTCATTAGCGCCCAAACACACTAAAAACTGTGCCAAGATTAAATAAATAAATAAGTAATCTACACAAAATCACTGTAGGAAATAAGTAACAGTAGCATTTCACAAAAATAAAAATACCATAACAAATAGCAAGGGGAATAAGGTCAACATCAAACAAAAGACTGGTACTAAAAGACAGCTGCAAGAGCTGTAAACACAACAATCTTGCAATGGTCTAAAATTGTAACAATAAAACATTCAAAACAAATAACAAGGGTAACCTGGTCAACAACAAACAAATACAGTATGACAGAAGTCCAAATAGCACTTCTATTCTCCCCAAACCCGAACGTAATTGATCAACTTTAGTATTTTGTTTATCAGGAAAGTCAATAGGCAGAATGTCCGGATAGGGGGATCCCAGAATCCCCAAACTGAAGCGTGTTCGGCCCATCCTTCACAGGGAACACAGTAACGTGAGCATTGCTGGAACACTGGCTAATGCCACAATTTCGGATGAGAGATACAAGAGCCAACAGAACAGCTTGGCTTGCTTGATTGTCTAAATAAACACCTGCCCGATCGATGAGTCGGTTGAGCATACGCCTCAGACATCATCCTCTGCACATCACCGAACTTCAGTGAGCGATTTCTGCTGTAGAGTTTCGTCAGGGACAAAGTTTATGTCCCTCCATTTCTAAAATTATTCCAAGAATTGCGTTGTACATCATCGCCGCGTAAGATATGTTTGAGGTGGTTTATGCGATAATTTTATTGATTTGGTTTATTTACAGACGCTCTTTAACATCTCAGGCCATCAGCGTCCCATTAAATTTAGGGCTTGAAAAGGCCAATATGTTTTGCTCAGAGAGCTCTTGTTTCAGGCTTTAGGTTCTTTTACATGCTGTAAATCTACGACATGGGACCCGCCAAGGAAGTCATACTTATAACTTTTACTCCCGAAAAAAAAAAATCCATCAATCCTGGCCGAATTGAACCCGCGATGTTGGGTTTAGAAGGCAAGTATGGTTACCATTACACCACCAGATTAACTTGGCGATAATTAGAGTATCGAATGGACCCCTACCGTGTCACACATGGGGCGCTTATCGAGTATCAACTTGAATTTGCAAATATTCCTATTTGAAATAACAGTGATACCGTGCATTTCTGTTTGAGTATTGGTGAACATGACTGTGGTCTTACACGTCGTACAACAATTATGCGCATTCTGTATTTTGGAAGAATCTGAAAAATCTTCTTTCGAAATTTGTCAAATTTTCACTTTACTTAATATGATTTACTTTTTGAATTCTTTACTTTTAAATGCAGATTTTGACTTTGTTAATGGCCAGATTTCGCCGGAAGTCAACTATGAACTTCAGTATAACTGGTAAATCTAGGGAATGCAATGATTTTACCAGAAATATACCGCATGAGACCATAGAATGAATAAATAATAATTATGATGTAGGTGATGTTTCCACTTGTCCAAAACTTCCGCTGAGTATCTTCCCACTACATAGCTCTAACAAAGAACTTCCCCTTGTTTCTTTTATAATCTACTCGCGATAGAAAATATTTTCACAAAAGCCCAGAAAATATACCTTGGCTTTTCTCCGTCTTTGTTATGCATTCTTCAAGAATGGGAATTCAAAACACTCAGTCTCCAGATATTGGTCCTAAACAACCAAATTGTATTTATCATCACACAAAGGTAAGTGAAAAACGTATTCTGAATGAAATAAAAGAGTAACTGATTGTTTGAAACAGTTCTTAATTTTTATTTCCAGCTACTTTATACGTTAAAACGCTTTTACCACTAAAGAATATTCTAAATTTGTGAAAAGAAAATCTAATTGGGTCAAACCTGGTAAATAAAGTGAATGCGCCATTAAATATGAATTTAACGTTTAATTTTATAATGTGGAGAGGAGTACTCCATTTAAAAAGGGGTATTGTTTTATTATTCTGGTCTTTCTTTGCTGTTTGATTACTTTCCAGTTTTCATAATGTTAGTTCAGTATACGCTAGTATTAGTTTTTGTTGGGAAGATAATCAGTAGAAAGTCTATAGCAGGTGTCCTAGAAAACTGACATCATAATCTCCCTGGCCAACTTCACAACATGGTTTTCTTTGATTTAGAAAATCATAAATTTGATTACTGTTTTCGTTTCGGTGTACGTTTCATAATTTGCCTCGGATGAATGTATGAATGCACAAAATCTGTTGCTCTGGAATTTTAATTTTATTTGTATCATAACTCAGTGATCGTGCACCTATCTTGCAGATATGTTTTCATGCGCAATTGCCAAAAAAAAAAATAAATAAATAAATAAATAAATAAATAAAAATAAATAAAAAATAAATATGCCTTCTTCTGAAATGTCTACTGCTTGAGAAAATGTTACATTATATCTTGCAATGTTTGTAGTTATTTATAGATTGCGCCACATGAAGGTTAACTTCCAACTTCTTAAGGCCTCGTTAAAACTCCATTGTTTACTTAGAAACAGTTAAAATTTTAAGTATAATTTTCTAAGTATTTCTCACATCAGAATGACTTTCTATTGCTTTATTTATATTTTCTTAATACTGTAGAATATTCTCCAATACTTTTTAAGTATACGCCTACAGTCTTCACTTAACATATTACTGAAGAGATCATCTCAGGAAAGATGGCGGAGTTAGATACGATAACAGCTTTCGGAGTGTTGTTCCTACATGTTAGCTATTTCAAGAATATAATTGCTGTCATGCATTTCTTTCTCACAGCTAGCCTCTTTATTCCCTTAAAAATATGAGCGATTATTTCTAAAATTGGGAACTCAATGTAACTTTGGACCTTTGAATAAGCAAACGAGAGGAGAAAGAACTTAACAGGAAAATTGTCACCGAAAATATTAATAATAAGATTGTATAAAATATTCATATAAAAGAAAGTACATTTTGTGGAACTTAGGAATAGACACATATTAGAAATAAATGATCTGAGATCTGTATATTGAAAATGGTTTGCTTAAGAATAGAGGCTAGGGTTTCATGTTGAAGAGAAACATAAATAAAATGTGAGACAAATGATGGGGTTGGAAGAATCAGGAAATAAAGGAAGTGAGATAAAAAAGCTTCGATGCTACTGTGTGAAAAACGGAGAAAGAACAATGCCTCAATAATCTTCTGAAATGGTCAGTACAAGCACGTCGAGAATAATATGGAGAGTTGAGGACCGCTATCAGAAGAAAGAAAATTGGCAGGATAGTGAAAGAGAAAGGAAAAGAATTCAGGGTAAATACTGAAAAGTAGAGCAACATTCAGAGAAAGAATAGAAAGAAGAAGATAAAATGTAAGCGAATGTTTCCTCCCTAATAATCTTTATCCCCATCTTCAAACTTAGGTCTATTCTCCCCGAAACCCTTTCAACTATCTTCCCTCTCCGATCATTATCCCTGTTCCCATCCCTGTCTGTCGAGCTTTTTTGTCCAAAATACTCCCTTGCCGTTTAAAAATGTCTTTAAGGTAATTGTTACACTATTAATAATTACTTTCCCACGTTCTTCATCATTCTTTGTTTTATACTTGCGTTCTCTAATTCTAATAATATTGTTAATATCTGCTATATTGTATAGAGTTTTCAATATAAGTTAAAAACTAAATACTCGCTCTTTTTCCCCAGCCTGATAGATAGCTATCGTTCTTGGCTCTACTAATGCAACATAAATTCTCTAAAGGCTGATGATACTTATAAAAATTGTCACCTTCATCGCCAATCTCCTTTTTGTTAACGATAATTTAGTGAACAATATTTATGTTCACTTTTAACTAAATAAAAGTCTTAGGGACCTGAACTGCTAGCTATCAAAAATACTTTCCTGTTTTCTCAATGTCTTTCTTTCTTTAAATGCCATATCTTGTAACTTACCCCTCCCATTACAATATCTAACAATTTCAAAAGTAATGTAATGGCAGAAGTAGTGGTACAAACAAACCCTAGGCAGAATGTAATCCAGATATACCAAGGGCTCTGGAAGGTATTGTCTGCAAACAACCGACTTTCGATACGCACAATCTTCTAAACGTCTTTCAATCAAATTTTAGAATTAACCATAGCAAAACTAATGCTCTACTTAAGATTACTGAGGTTACACTTAGTCCACATAGCACAGCAGCGAAGGATCGCAGTGCATTATCGATCGATCTTATGTTAAGATGACTGGGGAACCAAGTCCGCGTCGGTAGCCTTTGATGTAGACACTGACTTACTAAATTAAGATAGATACATCTTTCCTAAAGCAGTCACTTGGAAGGACTTAACCTCGCAACCTCCTGAAATATATCTCATATGATAATCAGTTACTATCTTGTGTCTTGTAAAGTCAGATGTCCCTCAATGGTTTGTATTAATCATTTATGTGTCACACATTTCTGCCAATCTCAATCACTGTCGATATCATTTGTATGCCGACGATTTTCAAATTTATGTACACCTTCGGCCGGCACTGCTCAAAGATCTTAACTAAACAATAGCTCCAAAGTTTCTGGCCTAACAATTTTCTAGATATGATAAAGACAAAAATTATATTTCACTTTTCAATACAGTTACACTATAGTGCAATATACTTCTCACATCTTTGAATTAACATTTCAACCCTGCTCCCAAATAATCAGAAGTCTTGTTTGCAAAATGGGCATAAACAGAACACATTACTTTTTCGTCACACTTAATTTTCCTTCCTCGAAGATACTTCTTGAGTTTTGAGAAGAGGAATAGTCACTGAGAGCTATATCTGGGATGTAGGGTGGATGGTCGATCTCCTTGAAGCCACATTTCTTAACAGCTTCCTTTGTAACAAGAGCTGTGCGCACAAGCGCATTGTCGTGAAGAAGGCGCACACCACCATTCAGCTTTCCTCGCCTTTTCTCTTTGATAGAAGCACGTAGTCTGTGCAGTAGGCCAGCATAGTACTCCCCATTTACTGTGATGTTCCTCTCCTTGAAGTGAATGAAGAGTATTCCTTCACAGTCCCAAAATATTGTGACCATGATCTTCTTGGTTGACTGAGTGACCTTGGCCTTTAGAGGCGGTGCTTCGCCAGGTTTACGCCACTCCATTGATTGATTCTCTTTTGGACAAGGAATCATATTAGAGGACCATAGTTTCATCTCCTGTAACAATAGTTTGCAGAACCTCTCTCATTTCCAAGGCACAGCTCCAAAAATGCCTGACAACAGATGATTCGTTGCTGCTTTTGGACTGAGAAAGTAGTTAGGCACCCATCTTGCACTAACCTTATTCATATTTAAATGTTAATGAATAATTCGAAGGACTGTTGGTTTAGAAAGACCCAACCTTGCTGCTATTTCTGTAACTTTGAACCGTAGGTCTTCCATAATTTCTCCTTCCTCAAGAGCGATGTTTTCAGGAGTGAGCACCTCTAAAGGCCGACCTGCACGCTCTTTTCTCAACCTGTTCGAAAAAGTTTGGCCCATTCTTTTCTGGTAGAATATGAGGGAGCTGTTTCCCCATATACACCGTCCAACCGCTGTTTAATTTCATTTAGAGCAAGTCCTGCTTTTGTGACGAACTTAATTACAGCTCGAAACTCCATTTTGAACATGTCACAATCTTCTACACATAGCCTTCTTTATGCAACTATATCTGAATAACTGAACATAACGGAGCGGAATTTACAGCTGTAATTTTTTACTTAACAGATAAGGCATAACACCAGATAAGGTTTTTGTGACGGCGATAATCCTGATCGGCGAGGCCGGAAACTTATGAACCTATCCTTCATAATTCCTGGATACAAAATTAAAATTGTTTTCATTCACTTCCCATTACTTATTAACCTTTACTTAGAATTCTCAGTAGCCGTATTAGAATGTGCTTACTTTATGCAGTTCAGTGACTTGAAGAAGGAACTTGAGATAATTTAAATGACTGCAATATTTTTGGAGAGACTAATATAAATGTGTATTGTCTCATTTTGCAGTATTAAAACTACTTTTTATAAAAATATGTGATCGATTTTGTAAACTTTTAAATTTCTCCTTTAATAACACAGTTTATGAAGTTCAATGTTTGTCTAATAATCTTACGTAAAATGTTCTTAGCATGGTTCCAGATATTTTTGAAACATAATTCACCCAAACTCCAGAAATAAATTATTAACAAAATTTATTTCGTTAGGTAGCTTAATGAGTAGCTTGAATTCATCAATCAGAGAGCATAAGTGAATTTATCACGTTTTCTTTCTTGCTGCATACGTAATTTTAGTTTAAAACTACCTCTAATTATTGGAAAAATATTCATTTGTTAAAATGAAACGCGCCATATTAGAAAATTTGAAAAAATAATTAAATATAGGTAAATACTGGGGTGCCAACAATGGGATATTGTGAATGTAAACAAATATAACAACAAATTTCGTATGTGGTAATACATACAGAGGGTGCCAAAAATGTATGGACACTTCAAGCAAAGAAAAACTGTGTTACATAACAAAATTGAATTTACACAAACAGAAAATGATGAGCACTAATCATCTTAGACTTTTACAGTTACAACAGTTGCCCAAAATGCCCACCATCGGCGTTCGATACACTTTGAGTACGTTGAACTACTGATTGAGCAACGTTTGCGAAAGTGTCCTCGGCGATTGCAGCACATGGTATTTCAATTTCTTCCAGAAATGCTGCAAGTTAGCTATTCGTCCTGTTCGTTCTATCCAGTGCCTTGGAAGATTGTCATCAAGGTACGCACATACATCTGGGTGGTAATGTGGGGATGCACCGTCCTGTTGCAAGTAAAATTCCCCATTTCCATAGAGTGTGTGAATGGCGGGTAAGACGGAATTGTTACACGCGTTGGTGGTTTTGTTCTGTACACACTTCTCCATTGCCTTTGATCTTCAAAAACATTCTCGGTTTTCCAATATCACTTCAAAATTTCTTTCTACTGTAGTTTTTACGATAATCTTGGCTTTATTTGTTCTTTGTTTTGTTTATGAGTTTTGTAATGTTAATTTATTCTTTAGTTATTTTATATATAAAGAATTATGTAGTAACCGTTGGATGTATACTTCTATCTTTAATAATAAACAAAAATATTGATCGCCTTGGTTTACCTGTCACGTAGCAACGCTATCATAATGTATGTGATTCACATCTGTTTACAGAACATCATTCTACACTTTACTGTTATTTTTCGGTTCAACATTGAAATATTTTTAATAGATATTTGCAGATAAAGGTTTTAGCAGATAAAGGTTTTAGTTACGAATTTAGCGAAAACAAAGTAATAAGTTGAACGTCTTTGATAACCATTAACATATGGGATGAAACAAAACATCCTGCGTGATTGAAACGGCAAAACTAATGAGGTAATATTATTTTACATTAATATGACAAAATGTAAAGCCACTTTTGAAAATAAACTTTTCTATATGTAACTTGCAATAAAGAAATAGGTCTGTGAGCTGTTAAAAGCATTGCACTGCCTAAGGAGGTCAAGCGACAACACACGCTTACTAGGCAGCTTCGGTCCTAATCTATTTACTGGACCATACTCCAGCAAAAATTCTCCAGCGTGCATGTTTCGCCAGCATAGGGCTCGAATCGAACACTGGTTTTTATTACTACGTGGCAGGATGAATTATAGGCCCCTTGTGTTTCTTCTCACTTTTTCTTTTTCACGATAAAGTAAAAGAGAAAGAGATATTGAAAACGGAGAGCTATGAAAGAGATAGAGAACAAAGTTTTGGTTGTTGCTTTCGCCCTCCTAAAGCCTCACCCCTTTCTTTCTTCCATATAATGACATTGAGTAATGCCCGAAAGCAGCATGGAGCAAATGACCCATTAGCGGTCTTCCCCACCGAACTGTCTATTCGAGCGGTTTTCTTTTATTAATCTGTAACAAAAAACCGTTTCAGCGCTATGGAAAAGTGTTACCGCACGGATTCTGCTTTTCAGAGCAACACCGACATTAATAATGGGGTAACGGATTGCAGATGTTCAAATACTCCATTTATGCGCGTACGCATGGTCTCCGCAATTATAATTCTGACGGAAGTCCCTAGTTCCGCTTCTCCTGTCTTACAGTATACTCTGAATGTTATCATATGCTACTGCAATATAATACATCATTGGCGAGTGGTCAAGGGCCAGCAAAACGCTCGTATTTTTTATCATTTCTTTTTTTTTTAAATAGACGAACGAAGAAGACGATTATTTATAAAAAATGACAAACAGCTAATTGCATTGTCACATCCATTGGCTAATCGTAAATGGCAATATGAAATAAGTTAGCTTTAAGTATAGTTAAAAACATTAATTTTATTATTTTAATTGTTATTAATTTATTCTTGCATACTACTTTAATAAATATTGTAATGGTGTGAAATCCAAAATTACCAATCAGTACACCAGCAATTAGTATATTTTTGCAGAACTATATTTACTTTTTCATACGTATATCCAAAGTTGTATTCTCTATGTGATTCATGATTTAATGGCTTTGTATACTAGAGTATGAAGTACAATGTTAATTCTCCTGGATATGGCGGCTAACGTATCTGTAATTTTAAAATACTATTTACAAGCATTATCTCAAATAATGGAACTTTTTTCAAGTATTCTGTCAAAATAGTATGCATCTCTCTTCACTCATTTAGTTGAAAGTATTTTTCTGTTGCAGCACTCAAATTTTCATGTATAGAAGAAAAATATGCATATAAGATTATTAGGTTATACATACTAAAACGCAACAGTCAAGATAAGGGTATCCTATATCTCCAAAATCTTTCATAGGGTCAAGACAATACATTAGAGTTGTATAAATATACAGGGTATTACAGAAATCGACCTCATCAATCCCAGGGACAATAGAGAAAATGTAGTTAAATATTTTGAGATAGGGAAGTTTTAATCTTCGGGATGTTGTTTCAGGCAATAGCGTGAAACATTTTAAGAGTTTGCATGCCACTGATAAACCCTCCCGTGGTACTGTGGTATATGTGGATAAGTGAAAGCTGCACTGGACCCATGACTTTTTAGAGGAATAGTGAAATTCAGTTCCCGAATTATTGAAAATATTAAGGTAGGGAGTTCAAACCTCAACCTTTACCCTTTCTTTCCTTCTTTCTTTCTTTCTTTCTTTCTTTTTTTCTTTCTTTCTTCCTTCCTTCCTTCTTTCTTTCTTCCGTTTTCTATATATTTTGTTTTATTCCTTTTGCTGTACTAATCATACAAAACTATTTTATGTTAAATATATTCATTAGCTGCAGACAATAACAAAATTAGTAAGGAGGAAAAAAGAAAAGAAAAACAATTAAAGGTACGCTGAACTTAATAACTGTATCTTAGGAACGCAAACATCAATATTCCAATCACTGAACTAACAGCTCAACAAAGAAGGAGCTTTCTTCAAGAAGTTTCACACACTTAGAGCGTTAGTCGTCCATCAATGGCGTCCATTATCTTGCGGTAAACAAACAAATAAAAAAAACTTTGAAGAGCTAAAATACAGGTTTTCCCTTTATTTGAGGACAAATGATCTGTTTTGATTATAGCTTTTAACATATTTTGCTTCGATACCCACTAATGACCGTTATCGTGTCACTTACGGAAGTTTCACTTGGCTCACATGTACAGTGTAAGTGTAAGGGTAAACAATTATTAAGTTATTAAATTAATATAAGCTGTAGCATCGACAATACCAAGAGAAAACTGATAGACATATTATTTTCCCAGTGCTTTATTTCTAATTTAGAGAGGAAAGAAATGCCGAGAATATGCAATAAATAAATAAATAAACAAATAAATAAATAAATAAACAAAATAATAAAAATAAGAAAGAAAGCAAAGAGAGAAAAAAAAGAAAAAAATATAAGATATGACATTATAAGACACAGTCAGCAATCAAGAACTGAGCAGAACAAGAGTTAATGAAGTGAATGCAGTTAATTGTTTACAATGAACCTACACAGGCCGTGATGAGGATGGGACCTACCGAATCAAATCTTGAAGAATTGGACATATATAGAGAGAGAGAGAGATCGGATAAGAATTTTGAAATACGAAAGCATTGATGTTCTGTTTTCCGTTAAATACTATTAAAAACTTGTGTCACTTGATAGATAAAGGCGATTAGGTGCATATTTCTACGATAATGTGATATAGTTATAGTTGGCTCGAATGAGTTTATGTGACCAAGTCCAACATCCAGCCAACAAGAAAAGTAGGATTTATTCCTTCTATTTTTATAAACAAATAAAAACAGTCAGTTCATATTATTATTATCATTATTATTATTATTATTATTATTATTATTACTTTAATTATAAGTGTCAGGTTGTTCATTATCGAGCTATGTTGATATCCGCTGTGCAAGTTTGAACTTTGCAAGCACCTTCTGCTTGACGAATTCTTCCTGAAAGTATAACACTGGACAACTATCTAGCATGCCTAACAGGCAAAGCTAACACCCGAGTCAACTATCATGCTTGTAGAGAATAAAATAATTATATACAAGCCACTTATAAGTCTGTGCAAAACCTTTTATAGATTGCACCAACCTATTTTAATTTATAATGACCACGGTATTTGGGAGTCTATGATAATATGTCCCGAAAATCCTTGGTTATGTAGCCTGTGGTACATGAGATATTGTGGGATGTATGTCCCAAACACCTATGAGTAATGATTTGGATTTCTTTTGATGGATGGCCAAATCCGACAAATCAATAAAGGATTGAACGCTTTCCAATAGCTGTCCTTTATCGTCATCCCTAGTTAGTGGAACATATCATCGGCATATGCTGTCACTGCAAGTACCCTATCCCCTATCCTTGACGGTGTAACAGATGCAATAATGGATTTAATGCAAGCACAAAGAGCACCATTGGCGCAGGGCATCGTTGACGAATCGATCGGGGCAGAAATGGGAGAAGTTAAAATACCATTAACATGAACAATATGTTCAATTTTGGTATAGAGATTGCTCAGCATCAATAAATGTTCAAACTTTGAACAAGTAATTGTGATTAACGGGGCAGAAAGTCAGCTAAAAATCCAGTGGTAAAAGGCAAACAGTTGGATTGTGTCTGCAAACAACAAACCACAGCCTAACGTAAATGAAACATTATTAAGGATAGTTATTTAGGAACTGCACAATTTTGCGCAAGATGTATCAGATGATGCAGTAGAGGCTTCAGGCGAATGGCGAGTACATGTGCCAATAACTCATAATCATAGCTTAACAAGGTGATAGGCCGGTAGTTAATAAGGTTGTTTGAATCGGCTTTTTTGAAACAAGCAATACACCTCATCTCTGGGAGTTGGTTAAGCAGTTGGCGTTAAAACAAATAATTAATTATTTTAGTGACAGTCGAGTCTTTACAGAGCCAAAATACATAATAGGATTTATATTCCATTCAGTTTTAAAGGATCTACCTTTGTAGAAGTGCTTAAAATCCCCATTGCTGAATTGGGTTCTCCTAACCCAGTTATCTTTAGGTGATTTGGGAAGGCAAGAGCGGTAAGAGTCTGCAAAAGACTGTGCAGGTATACCAAACACAACAAATACCTAGTAAAATGCTCTTTAACAACTGTAGCTATAGCATTTTCTGTCGTGACCAAACTCCCGTTTGCACACCTAAGGCTCGTCTCAACTCTCTCCTGACTTCTGCGCTTTGTTTTGGCAAGAAAGAACAAGTTAGTCTTTTCATCAACGGAAAAGGTTTAGTCCTTGCTGAGTAGCTTAACTCCCTGCATCCAATGACTATATGTTGTCTGAATTTGAACTTTACAACGAGACATTAGTATAAGCTGTTTCGGAGGTGAACAGTAATGTCAGCAAGGCAACAATTGAAATGAAGCAATCTTGATACTATAACAAGGAATGGTATTTATGATACCATAGTTACACTTTCCTATGTGTAACCATGATTTTTATTGCTCTGTCTCACCGCCACGGGTGGCTGAGGTCGTTAAGACGCGAACTCGTGAGCGGGATGTTGGGGTTCGAATTCCACCAGACCATCCTGCCTGGCTGAGGTTTTTCCAGGTTTTCCTCAGTCCTCATAATTGGCAAATGCCGAGGAGGTACCCTAAACTTAGGCCTGGAACGTTTCCTTCTTTAAAAAAAATTCTTTCCCCATATACCGTTTCATCTCATGTATCATCAGTGTCCACCGCCTGTGGTTTTCAGCATTAAAAACGGGCGTTAAACACACACACACACACACACACACAAAATACCCTGTCTCCGAAACTTTAAGTGTAATGTTGAATTTTGGGTTTTCAACTTTCTTATTGGATACATCATAATACTATTATTATTAAGGTTTATTTTAACATACACCAAGACAGCATGGAATTTAAAAATAAACAGGACTTAACTTATTTTACAAATTTTCAATGGTTACCCCTTGACGGCAATCTTAACAGGATCAAATTTCAGTATGTAGTGACAGTGGTTTCTGAGAAAAAAAAAATAAACACCTAAATACTCTGGACTTTTGCTACATAATTTTCAGAAATTTATTTGCAAGATATATTGTGAAAAATAAGCTCTATACCATAGAACAAAAATGTAATAAAATAGCTAATGAAACCTATATTTTATTACAATTTTTAAGAATATTTCCTATTTTTTTAAGATATTTTGATGTATGTTTTATAATTTAAAACACAGATGCCCATGAATATCTTTCTCCATAACCTGCATTTAAAGTTAATTCAGTTTGTCTTACCTTTATCAGATAATTTTCTATATTGTTCCTGGTATTAATATCCAATGTTAGCTATTAATGCAAAAAAGATACCACTAGCAGTGTGGTATTCCCATTTTGAGGTATTATATTTCGATTTACTTACATTTTAATGCATTTAATAGAAATTAAAATATTATTATTTAGCGTGTATTATTTTTCATTTTTATATGAAATCAAATGTATGAGGTTATACGGCAGTAATTATTCTTTTAAAAACTATGATGATTATAAAGTTCTGGCATGCAATGCATTTTAACATTATATACTTGCACGAACGACTGTGTAAAAGTTAGTGTCAGTGATGAAAAAAATGTCATGCAATTATTTGCTTTATATACTCGGGCTGTGACGTAATGAAACGCCATTGCGAGCATTTGGGTCACCATCAGATGTTACGGGTGCGCTTCTTTCACAATGCAAATGCTAGTCACGATTTGTCCCTTGTTTGTCAGTCCTCTCTCCACACAGAGATCCTGAACTCATTTGCCATTTCTAGGTTAATTACAAATGGATATACATGTGCTGTGCTTATTCTTTCTCCCGAAAATTGCTTTGCGATAACCGGCGTCGTATTTTTCCTCCCATTTAACGTTCATTTCTCAATTGCCTAAAGCAAATGCTTTCTGAAGTATTTTCTGTCACTCTGTGTTTATAAACGACTATAATAAACTTCTGTGCAATTCATAATTTGCTTCCTTTTTATAAGGTATATTTCAAGAAAGGATTTTCCAGAGAAATGTGTGTTCTTATGAAATTATAAAAAAGAATTTCCTGGTAATAAACGCAATAATTTCTTTCCCGTTTCTCAACCAGATATGTTAGATTCACTATCAGAACTGTTCAGAGTTCTCAAACCTATAAAGTTTAAAGAAATTTGTTATTTCTAATTATATTGTGTTATTGTTATTATTATTATTATTATTATTATTATTAGTAGTAGTAGTAGTAGTAGTAGTAGTAGTAATAGTATTAGTATTAGTAGTAGTAGTAGTGCCAGTAGTAGTAGTAGTAGTAGTAGTAGTGCCAGTAGTAGTAGTAGTAGTAGTAGTGCCAGTAGTAGTAGTAGTAGTAGTAGTAGTAGTAGTAGTAGTAGTAGCAGCAATAGGGCCGGGGAGGTACTCTAAACTTAGGCCTGGAGCGTTTCCTTAAAAAAAATGAAAGAAGTATTTTCCCAGTATATCATTTCATCTCATGTATCGTCAGTGTTCACCGCCTGATTGCCTCATTAATAAAAACGGGCGTTAAATGCTATTAAACATTTCAGATCACAGCGAAATCATCAATATATGCCAGCTGAAAAATAGCTTTATGTCAATCAATTTTTTTGCGTTAAAATAATTTAACGGAAGAAATTGGGTAAATGTTTTTATAATATATAAACTATGCTAACTGGATAGTCAAAAATTCTAGGTGATTTAAATTGGTGCAAAGGCGTGCATGCAAAATGAACTATAAGAAAACAGCCAAGATATACGAGATTGCAATAAAAGTATTGAATATATATTTACGACATTACAAATTCGAAGTGAGGGCACTGACGTTGCTAGTATTTCTAGGAAAAGTCAATTTTATTTAAAGTACAAAATATTGCTGTCAATGAGCAACAACCTAAAGTTTTGTTTTAAGTATAAATACGAATGTACTTCAAAATTGAGGTATCGCATAGAAAAGATGCTAATGAAGGTCATTAGTGCCTACGGAAATCATGTGGAAATGATACCTTAACATATTGAGCGGTAACATGTTGGGTGTCCGTCTTTCGGCAAGGATGTAATAGTGTAGAAGGTTCATTAAGTAAAGGTTACCCTGACACTATAGCACACCAAGTGGAGTTGATAAACTCTCTGCCAGAGGTGGATGGGGGATGCAAAGTGAGAGAGTAGTCTTTAGAGTTAGAAATAAACCACCTAATGTTGAAAGACTTGCTTGGATATCCCAATATTGGAACCCATGGGAAGTGGACGACATTCGAAAATCATCCATACTCTCTGAACGGAAACCTCTGGGACTTCGATTTCTTCCCCAAACTAAAGGAGCTACTCAAGTAAATTAACACCGTACAAGAAAAACAACCCTTCGAACAGTAGAACGCTCCTTTGCTGACATCAACAAAATAAGTATTGCTGCTGGTATTCAGTGCTTTCCAAAAGTATGTCAAAAGGCGATAATTATATGCTAGGAGTTTATAATGAAACAATATGATATTATGCCTGTTCTAGAATAAATATATTTTTTTTCAAATACAAATGTGTTGCCAGTACTTTTTACAACCCTGATATAACAACAAGAAGGAAAAAGAGCTGCAAAGTGTGAAGTTTGCAGAAGTTATACATAATATAAAAAAAATATTCTACTGCGCTCTTACTTGACAGTTATAACATCTGGTAAAGGAAAAATAAAAGCGAGCTGTCACCAGTTCAACTAACGAACTGCTGCTCTTTCAGAACAGGAAAATTAAAAGAGAGATGCAAGTTGACCAAAAGCGGACTGTAAAGTGCCAGAACTGCCCAATAAGATATAAGTTTTAATTTTAAATCTTTTCTAAAGTATTAATGAAGTTCAAACAAGGAGTACTCAATGCAGTGATGTAGTTGTATAAATATTTTATGAACCCTTTTGTTTCCAAAATAACTTAACTAAATTTGGAACAAATAATATTCATAAATATTTAAGGAATATGGCCTAGGATCATGATTACAAAATGAAGATAACTTTAATTATGCAAATGTCTTTTTTGTAACGTTAATAATGACATGAGGAATATTTTCTAAAAATAGTTTTCTTTTGAAATTATATTTTTTAACGTTTATGCTAAAAATATTGTAATATATAAACTATTGATAATTAATTTAAATAGAATTGCTCATTTACATGAAATCGGAATATAAATTAATTGCCATTCATTAATATACAGATTTTAATGCATACTTGCTAAATAAAGAATATATTCTTTTTAAAAAAGTCTATACTTTGATATTTTATAAAATAATAATGTCTGGTATTATACATATATAATTATATACTTTATGGGGTCGGACAAAAATATAGATTATGTAACTTAAGTATCGTTGCTATTTCTATCATCCACACAGTACGCATCAAAGTTACATTTCTAGACACAAATGCTGTGCAGTTCAGTTTGTTGGTGATACTTGAATGATTTACATAATTTCTTTGGTTCTAAAGTGAAAAAAGCACATGAAAAAATATTGTGATTGCAGCATTGATGAAGATATGTTTGATTATTCGTCTAATTGCTAAAGAGTGAATATCTATTGCGGAAGAGCAATACATCCTTGACAGACACATTCATGTTTGTAGCAACCAAGATTTTCAAACCAGTAAAATGAATATGTTTAAAACTGCATCACAAATATAAGTAGAACTTATCAGAAATGAACAAGAAGCGTTTATCTGTAGCAAAAGCTAAGAGAAGACTTTCAGATGATCAGAGCTGATCAGAGGGGGATGTGATCGTAAGGAAAACATTGCTAAAGTCAATTACCATGAAGAAGATGCTCCAGGGGGCTGGACAATATCGACACTAGACACCCGTTGACTAGTATTGTTGAATCCAAATACGAGCATTTTGTACCAAGAGTTAAAATATGTAAAGAAAATAAAATCTCTCACCAGTGTGCTTTCCAAGTGGAGAGGGTCTGTTACAGTTTTGGGGATTTTTTTTCTGTGAATAAATTAATGGGTACTGTGAGCTTTTTCTCAAATGTCAAAAGATTTGCTTACAAACAACAAACCCTCCCCCATTATCTCCCTCCCGACACCCACCAGAAAATTTTGGAACATGAGCGTACCCTGGTAGCCATTTGGCCACATCGTTCTTGAGTTTTGCAGAATCGGTTTCTGAACTTTGCTAGTTTAAATTGCGATAATTAATTTACCTTTATCCATTGTAAGCATAAAGCCAAAGTAGGCGGATCTTAATTTCAGACATGAGACTACAGTAAATATTCTCGGCATATCAAACTAAAGTATGAGCGCAATAAATAAGAAGTCTCTGTTGTGATCCAAAATAGCCCATATTTCTCATTAAAATTAGAAATGAGGATCTCTCTGATAAAAAACTGGTCTAGAAAGTGGTACAATTGGCCAAAATATACCTTAACAATTTAAAGCATTGTTTAATAAAATTGAAATATTTTAATATTTAAAATGAATGATTGTAACATAAATGTACAAAAATAACATATAGTATAGCATAGACAGAGGGTGCCAAAAATGTATACACACTTTTACAGTAGATATTTATTTAATATATTTCAAAGTTGGACCGAAAAACAACAGTAATGTGTAGTATGATGCTCTGTAAACTGATGTGACTCGCTTACATAATGATTGCGTTGTTACGTGACAGGTAATTCAACAATGAATAAATGAAGTCAAGATTGCCGTATGATGTTCTGTAAACAGATTACTCGCATTACGTTATGCTAGCGTTGCTACATCAAAATGCAGCCAAGATTATCGTTTGATCAGCAGAAAGCAATTTTGAAGTTATATTGGAAAACCGGGAAAGTTGAAGTTCAAAGGCAATGGAAAATATGTGTACAGAACGGAACCGCTAACGCGAGTAACAAATGCACGCATTCGAGACAAATTTGAGACTCATGGTACCGTATGCGATGTTCAGAGAAGATCTTGGAGACCTCGCGCAGCACAAGTCCCGCATTCTCGGCTATATTTTGGAACTTTCTGAACACTCACCGCAGAAATCTACTAAGTAATGTGCACGTGAGACTGGGATTAGCAGAACCAGCGTACGTCGTGTTATTAAAACAACAAAGTTGAAAGTTTTCATCCCAAGACTTTTGCATGCATTAAATGAAGATGACCCTGATCGGAGAATGCAGTACTGTGAGTGGTTTCGGAACATGGTGCAAGAGGATGAGACCCTCGTATTCAGAAGTGTATCGGCGCCGGTGGTGGGCATTTTTAGCAATTTAACTGTAAATGTTTAAGATGATTAGTGCTCATTATTTTCTATTTATGTGAATTCAATTTTATTATGTTAACACCGTTATTTCTTTGCTTGAAGTGCGTATACCATTTTGGCACCTTCTGTGTGTAGTATTATTCTGTAATGCAATATCAATTCAAATGAAAAAGTTTTTAAAATGCCGCTAATGGTGAATAAGCAACGAAGTGTAGGCAAGAAAACTGAATTGCTAACGTATATCCTTATCGATGACCCGTTTCTCGTACTGCTAGTGTTGCCAGAGACTCCTCTTCTCCAGAATTTAAGTTATTCATACCTCGTCTCTTCTTCCCATCCTGGCGCACAAAGCTGTATTGAGGTAACGGGAATGAGGAAGGGTCCCTACCATTCAAGTTGGTTTCCTAACCCGTGCGGCGCACATAACAATCACGTTCCAACTTGTAGAAGCGATTACGGCCCTGGGCGGAAAAGGAAGTAGAACACTTTACTTGCACACAGGATAAAGGCGCTTTATACTACCCCTTCACTCTTGCCTCTAGAGGTCTGCAAAATAACAAAAAGGGTACCTAATTGTCTGTACGAAAAAAATAAAAAATAAATAAAATACAACATTACCATATTCGTAACTTCATTTCTATTATTAGTAATATGACCACATACATTATCATAAAAATAGTAAAATAATAATAAACTTAACATTAAGTATTTTTTCCATGATATGATTGTCCTTCAACCCACAAACTTTACGTGTACATCTGCATCCTCTTATAATGCCTAACTTAAATGTATTTTCTTCCTTCATTTATCTAGGTTCCCCCCATGTCTGCAGTATTCTGCTTAAACATGTGCAAATAACGTTAGTCTTTCTGCAATATCTGTAACATTTTATTTTCTACTGTACCAATAAGCCCTACAATAATCTATTTTTCAGTCATATTGGAGGACCAAGATTTAAAATATTGTTATCCGGAACACAATTAATCCGAACACAGTTTTTGAACATTTATGGAAAAGAAATGTTATCATACATGTATTGTGGGAGATTTTCAATCCATGTATGATTGTATTAACGTGTATATATATATATATATATATATATATATATATATATATATAACGTATATGTACATTTAACCCTTCATTTAATGCTTTAGTTTTTACTCTACCATATACTTTATCCGAATACACACGTCTCATTTATTCTAGTAAATTGTAAATTTAAGTCTATCGTAGTTTATGGTTAATAAAAATGTTCAATTTTATATATTTCTGCATAATGTGTTTATTTATCATAATTACTTTCGATCCCTAATACTGGAGATTTATTATCTTATCTTACATGCATTATTTTCACTGTATTAAAAAGCCCTGTATTACAAGAAATCTGCCTTAGTTTAAAAAACGACGAAAGTACAACTTATTTGTTACGGGCAACATACATCCTTTTAAAAGTTCTTTCACAGCAAACTCCTCTACTTTTCTTTTTAACAAGTCTTTAGCCTCCTCTTACTAAGCTTTCTTTATTAATACTTTTACTGAGGGTTAGTAGTTTAGGTTATGTTCGGTACACAAGTTTCCTCTATTCTAGACGGATTCTGTATTCATTTTTGAGAATTTATCGTTCTCTGCATAAATATTTGATTGGTATATCGTTAGCGTATTTGGTATTTCATCTCTCTATGCTCTGAAGGCCCCTAGGAATTTCATTTCCGCTACTTGGATGCGATTGTCTCTGTATTCATGCTTCCCTCTCATATGTAGTAAAGGTGATGCGTTCATCATTTTATAAAAATTCGCTTGTTTTCCTTTCCTGTGTTTTTAAGGATTTTTCTTATTGCTCTAGGCAACATTTTTATGTAATATTAACAAAGAGTTGAGCATCTTAAATAGTTAAAACATTGAACTTGTTCTATTATCTTAATATGCGCGACAATTTTTGTTCTTATAGGATTATTTCCTATAAAGCCCATACTTTATGCTTTTGCAGATTACGGTTGAAAATGTGATCGGTTTGCCAATCTGTATTTGTAGTTTTTCATCTCCATCTACTGTACTTAAGAGATAATCTGCATGTAGTAAACAAGTTAGTTCTATTAGGTCAAATTCCATCTGGGCAATTAATTTTACTTCCCTTAATATCTTAATCAATATAAATGTTAAATAAAGCTGATAAAACATCTAACACCTAAAATGGTTTTTATATGATATGTCGACAATGTGACCCCACGTTGGGCGCCAAATTTTTAAGTGGATTGGATTTGTCGTCGATGTTGATGTAGGCGGCTCGCAGGGACGGCGTTAATTCGAAGTGATCGAGTTATGGTTTTTTATTGCCGGCCGCGACCACCTCGATGTAATAATGTCTGGTGGAGCATTTACCCGAGGGTCCCATTTCGTACCCGGGGTCTTTCAGGGGCCCGAAGTCGCCCTTTTGTGTCCTTGTAGTCACGGGGAAGAGGATGTGAAAGGAAATTGTGTAAATGAAGTATTAATTTACACGATTATCTATTGACGGCCACCTGGTTCGTTTCTTCTTTGACAACGGGTTTAGCGGGCCTCGCTGAGCTGAACTAAAACTTGCATATCCGCGACATTGGCTAAACTGAAGCCGAAACTGCATCTAACTGTGCGAACTAACACCAATGAACTTGTCTACCCCGCTGACTTGAAGACCTTAAAAGTGCGCCTTAGCAAAAACGTTTTCTTTTATACTAATTCCGAAAAATCCACGTGGTCCTTAGAGCTCTCGGCTCGCTGAGCCTTCAAAATATTCAAATATATATTATTGGTGAGCTCTCGTCCTCCCATAAGCTCTCACTTTAAACTTTTCAACTCTTTGGTCTCTAATTAGCGAGTTTGTGATCATCCGATATCAAAAGGAAAGAAAAACATTCTCGCCAACACCTGCTACTGTGGTATTTTTAACGAACTTCCGAGCATTTTCAGCAAGTGAGAATACAAAAGACGTATTGTTCCGACTCATGCCGCTCACCTGCATACACTTTGCTTTGTTAGCTTTGTTACAATAAGCAATCTTTCGCTCGGGGCCAAATCATATGATATATATTCAATGAAATGAAATGAATAATCTTTTGTAATCCATTAAGGACAAAGGCCTCTTCGGAGAGGAGAGCTCATTTGAATCTCGGGTGATGAGTTGTGTTGTACGAATTGCGTTTAGATCTAGAGTTCCGATTATTCCCATTGTTTACACATATACACTGCCTAGTTATTTCTCTTTATCAAAGTTTATTGTTCGGTGATAGTTGTTCCATGTTTTTCCATTCACTCTACATCTGACTAAACTGGATCAATGTCTCCTTGCATATTCCTTGAAGAGGCCTGCCTGTCTGCGCCTTGGACTTCCTCGATGCCTATCGCCTACATATTGACCTTTTGAGTTCATCTATCATCTCGTGGCCTCACGACATGGTCTAGTCACCTCTATTTTGTCCTCCTGGCTTTTTGGGCTGCAGTCATAGAATGACAATTCTTGACGTTTTTGAGATTCTATCGCCAAGTGATATACTCATATTCTTTCTTTCTGTTCGTTATTCGCATATATGAAGAATGTTTTTAAGTTTGGCAGTGAGAGCCCAGGTTTTGAAGCCGTACAGCAACACTGGGTATACGGTCTCTAATATCTCGAATTTAATCCTTGGATTTAGTGATTTGTCTTGTAATATGAACTTGTGACCAGAATGTCTTCCATGCAAGGGAAATTCTTCTTCTAAGTTCCTTGTCTACTTTGTTGATAAAGGAAAATAGTTGTCATAGGTGGACACACATTCTGATGCACATTGTAGATCAATTCCATCAATGTTTATTGCTTTGAACTATCTGACATTATCTGTTCATCGAAAGGTCTGAGATCTCTCAGTTCTTGGAGCATTAGTTGTAGTTTCCTTGCAGATTTGCAAATGTTACCACATAGTCAAGCAATCTCTGTTGATATTTTGGCATTATCCACATGTCATTCCCCAATTCAGTTTTTGGAAAATGTCTTATAATGTACAGGTGAAAATTTAAGGGAAAATTGTAAGGCCTTGTCATACTCCTCTTTCTAGTAGGAATGACTTTCCTTATATTTCTGTTTTAAATTTGATGGAGCTATGACGTAAATTTTGTGCACTTTCCTGATATCTTAGCTGTTCTAGTGTATTTCTCAGACAAGTCAACTTTCCGCGTATCAGAACGTTCTTGATATGGGTCATGGATCTATTACTATGATGCTGAAATCAAAATTCAAACTAAGAAATAAAAATTTAAGGAATTTTAACCCCATGGAAAATTCAGCAGGTAAAATCAAGTGTTTTTTTTTTTTTTTTTTTTTTTTTTTTAAGATGTAAAAGCTATTGTGGTTTACTATCTGAAAATGAGTTAAAAGCACGTCATGTATAATTTTCAAAATTATTTTATTCAAGCAAAGAAAAATGCGCGTAATTTTGAGAGGAGGTTCGCTCTTTGTATACGGCAATCTTTAAACCATAAATTTTGTACTGCAATTGATAAAGCAGAGTTTGGACTACTGGAACATCCTGCCTACTCCTCAGATTCCAAGAACACCTTCAAGGCAGGAACTTTTCATCAGGTTCTGGAATCACAGGGGCTATAAGCTATGCTTTCTAGAGACTGTGCAACCTTGTTCTAGGAAGATATAGAAATGTCGTTAGATGAAGTGCATTTAGAACGGATCAATCTAAGTGTAAAGCAAATTACTAAATTAGTTATGTCTATGAATTGAAACTAATATAGAAGAATTCTGTGCTATTTTTGTAATAAGTGTATCTTCATTAATCTGTGTATAATTTTATGGCCAATTTCTCACTCGTTTGTACAGCTGCTACACTGTAAACGCATTTACTCGTAATATGTCCCAAATTCGTATTAATATGTCTCCTGCCTGTTGTCCTTACAAATCTTGAAACATTAACATTTGACGTGATTCTACAGTTGTCTTTTCCTTTATACCTGTTAAGAATGGTTGTTTTAGTATAGAAATATTGTGGAGCTGAATAAAATGTTATGATATGTTTCATTTCAGTCAGGAAAGGTGCACTTCAGCTACATCTATGGGATCGGCGTGGTTGGCTGCATTGGAATGTACGCTCTGCTGAGTCTTATGGCTGTCTCAGGCGTGCAGTTCGGCACTGTTATGTCGGTGCTCGGTTATTGCCTGCTGCCAATGGTCCTGCTCTCCGGTCTCAACGTTGTACTCACTCTACAGTAAGTAGCTAGCAGCTGTTTACTGTTATGAGCTTATGACCAAGTTCTGGGGTATGCACTCTAAGCCTTCAGCGATGGACTCAAAAAGTTCTTAAAAATGCGTCTGGTTTACCATTATAAATAGGTTATAGGAAATGAATAACAGAATTTTCAAACTCAGCTTTTCATATTGGATATTTATATAATATATAAAGCTGACCTCTAAGATAAAACAGTTGCTGCCTAACGTTATCAACATTGCTGTCAAAAGAGTATACAAAATATATTTCTAGCTAATGCAAAAACCCGAGTCTTATAAAAATAATATTACAATATTTCTAAAAAATTCAAATCTTGGTATGTATTTACAAATACAATTAATTCTCATTACATATTACAACGCTGAAAAAATCATAGAACATTTTGGCTTATGCCGTTCATCTTGTAGTAATGTTTTACCTCAAGAATACTAACTTGATGCAATCAGCGTCACTGTACTAGAACTCTGCTTCCTAAAGCATGTATACAATAGTGAGTGGTTCCATGAAAAATTAAATATCCATAAAACCTCCTTCACTGAATTTTGTGTAAAACTTACGTCATTTTTCATTTATAAATAAACATATATTGCAAATTGTTATCAAGTGTAAATAAGTGAACAGAAAAATACAGAATGTGCTTAGATGCTCTGCCTGATAGTATAAAAACTGAAGGAATGTAACGTTTATATTATTTCTTTTTAACTATACTGCATAGAGGAATTATGTCCATTTCACATTACAAGGCATAAAAATGTCTTTCACACTCATATAACATCCCTTCACAATGTCAACAATGTTAGGGTAAAAATAATGAAATGCAAAAAAATGCATTTATTTTTCTTTAATATCTTTTTTGATTTTCCTAAATTTAATGGCAAATTAAAGCAAAAAACATCAGTTTTGGCTACTGTATTTTTTGCAAAGGTAGCATATTAGACTCCGAAAGGAACACAACTCTAAAATGAAACCTGAACGTACTTGAATCTGATGAGTCAATAGGAAACGCTGACGTTATTTTTAGAGAGTCTTTGTGGCAAGTCTGCCCATTTTCGCTCTAAAATATCATACTCACTCGGAATATCTGACTTAAAAGATCATGTATGACGAATACTTCAGCAAATGTGCTGCTCCAATTGTGCAGACTGTCAATGAGCTCCCCACCCGATTTTATTTTGACAACCCTTTTCTTGGATGGACTTTCTGAGTCATCTTAAAGCTTGTAGATTTGGTGCTGTAGATACAACAGAGTTCCTAAGGAATTTTCTTGTCATATATTCAAAAGAAATGAAGAAACAAGCACGAGGTGCCTATGCTATGGCAGAGAACTTCAGAATTGGAAAACAAGTAGTGGAGATTTCTTTTCCAATGGTTGCAACACTGTCGATTCACAATTGCAATCTGGGAACAATACTTCACACTCAACTGTCAAATTTAGTGAGAGTGAGTTGAACACAACTGTTACCACCCGAAGTGGAAACTTAGAAGATTTTACCCCGTGAACACATATTTTCTGCAGTACCCATGACTTTACTTATATGAATATACTATAAGTTACATTGCCATCAAACTTGAGAGTGATATGCTCGATGCAGTGGACCCAGCAAAGTGGAGTAACTTACCATACAGAAGCACCTTAGAGCCTGCTGGATAATGCCGAGATGCTTCCGCACAATCTCAATGCATTTGGGCACAGAGAGTTTGTTTTTTATAATCACAGCATTGGCAGAGCCATTGAGGTCTTTAAAGACATCTCTTGACTATAAAGCATCTCGAAGTCGCTCAAGAACTTTACGTACATTAACATCGGTACATTATACTGAACTCACGTTTCCGGTCATGTTAGAACCGCCCGCCGGAACACTTGGGGTAAAGCCTGTGATGGTTTGGATGACGTTTGGTGCAAAATCTTTTTACTTTTTGTGCAATGCCCCCAGTTTCTCTAAATTATTGGTTTATGATGGCACTTTATTATAAAATAAACAAACTTTCGTGTGGTGCCAATTGCACTTCGGAATACAAATGTGCAGGAATAAACTCTTTTGGCATACTAAGTTCCGTAATCTAGAAATAAACTGTGAAGAACTTACTAAATTACGTGAAATGACTATATGCTCAGATTTATGCACCGCCCTTTGGTCCCTCATCCATTCGCTCTTTTACACTTTCTGCCCATCGGTCGATTTACCCATAATTTGATTTTATGTATTTATACAATTATTTTCAATGGGTACCTTAAAGTACACTGTAAACAATATATTTCGTTAAAGAAGTAAACAACACGTGAGTTTCAATCAAATTGTAGCAAATTGTAGAATTTAAGAATTTCACCCACGCCTTACCTTCGGCGAATTAGCATACATACTCCACAAGTGTCGTGCAGGAAAAGATTCTGAACACGTAGCATGTCCGCCAGTAACCGTCCTGGTTCAGAAAAGTATTCACGGAGCATCGAATGTTGCATAGAAAATGCAAAGGAGTTTCGTAGTGGGAGAACCGCATGTTCTAGAAATTCCCCCTTCCCCGTCCTTTCTAGCTATGCCCAGCTACATACGAGGTAAAGGTCGAGCTCAGAATGTTTCAAACAACACTTTAAAATAAGATAAAGCCTGTTTTTTTTCCTTTCCAAAATCATCTGCCGAAGTTGGTTACACTTTTTTTTCTAAAATGTATTTTGAATATGCCGAACACATAAGAAGTGTAAACCAAACGTACATTTTTGATAAGAACTTTCTGTTCAGAGTTCATAAATGTATTCGTTACTACCTCTTTTGCACGTTTAATATATCTTTCATGAAAGGAAATGCAAATGTGTGTTCATAAAATACATTAAACTGAAAAACAGTTATATACACAGCAAATAAAATTTATGTGTAAGAAAAGAAATGTTACCTCATTATAAAATCCAAATATATATAATAATATTGAAACAAACAATCACATGCACGACCAGCTGATTTTTTATCGTTGCAAAAGTATGCCCCTCCCATTATTGTTATTATTATTATTATTATTATTATTACTATTATTATTACTTTGTTTAGGTTTTACGATAAAGTCACACAGGTATACCTTTCGTATCTTTTTATTTTTGAGTAGTGTTTAACCCGTTTTAATTACCGAGGCACCACAGGAGTGGATAATGATGATGCATGAAATTAATTGATAAATTGGGAAAGGAGTATTGTTTTATTAAAAAAGGAAGCATTCCAGTACCAGTTTAGGTACTTCCCCGACATTTACCATTTATGTTGCTTGAGGGAACCTGGAAAAAATCTCAGTCAGGGAGAAACGTCCTGGAAAGAATCAAACCCCAGAACTCCCGCTTACGAGTCGATGCCTTAACAACCTCAGCTAACCCTTGGCGGTATTTTCATATTAATCGCAGTTAAGATATATACAACTCTTTAACTTATTAGCTTTTTAATTGTTCTACATATATAATGTATTTCTTTGAAAGGATTTTGTAACTCAGTTTTTTAATCGTTGAAGATAACAATGTCGATGTCTTCAGCAATGTCTACGCAAAGTTTTGAATAATTGAATGGTCAGAATCTTCAATTTGTAAAATAGGCGAAGGAAATTTGAAAACTTTGGTATTCGCAGTTTTGGGTTAATGTTCAAAAAGTCTGTCAGCATGAACTCTGATGAAACCAGTTTTGCGACTTTTGCTTGTTTCTAATATTTAAACGAGAAACTGTTTGCCGAATAACCAATCTTCATTAACTTTAGACCTTTCTAGCAAAAGAATAGAATAATACCGAACATTATCTGTCATTTGTTCTTTCTGTGCCATATTGTTTTGATGAAAAGCACAAGTGAGTTACCAGTGCATATTGGGTAACATAAATGTAAAGCCTATGGGAGTGAATAATAAACTGCTACGAGCTACAAATTATGATAAAACTTCACAAGGCAGTACTCAATGATCGCGAATAGAAGGTATGCGAGGTAGCTGACATTGTAAAGACCTCATTAAGCCTTTTACACTACATTTTAAACGAAATTTTGAGTTTGAGAAAGCTTTCCGCTCGATGGGTACTGCGTTTGTTAACAATAAACAAAAAATAACTAATTTTGCAAGTTTTAAACTTGTTTAAACACAATTCCACCGAGTTTCTCCTATGTTTCGTAACAGTAGATGATATACGGATTTCTACATGCTAGAGATGTAGAAGCAGTTCAAAAAGTCGGTGGCAACAGGTGAAAATGCACCAAAGAAATTAAAATCAATTCCACGTGCAGGAAAAGTTCTGGTTACTTTTTCTGGGATTCTCATGGCGTGGTACTGGTACACTACTTCCAGAATGGCAGAACCATCACTGGGGAGTATTAAGCTTCATTACTGGACCAACGGAAGAATGCTATTCAAGCTAAACGTCCACACCTTGTGAAAAATAGTTCTCTTTTATCGCGATAATGCCCCTTCACACACATCTGGAATTGTTGCTTCAAAACTGCATGACGTTCGCTTCCGTATGCTTCACATTCGTCGGATTTGGCTCACAGCGATTACTTTTTGTTAGAAATGGCTGGGTGAACGAAGACTCACATCAAATAATTAGGTCAATGTTTTAAGAGACGCTTATTTTTTATAGTTGAACAAATCTTATTTTATTGAGGGTATTAAAAAGTTGGAAAGTCGTTGGACTAAATGTATTCACATTGAAAAAAAAAATCTTATATCATGTGTTTTGTTGATCAGGCCGAGAACTTTTCAAACTCTCCTTTTATGTATACTGTAACCAGTGTTTTTAGTGTTTAAGTGTTAATGTGGTTCTATTTATATGTGTATGTGTGTGTGTGTGTGTGTGTGTGTGTGAAAGCATTGAAAAATATTTGTTTTTAAAATAGCAATTATTTTAATATTCTGTTGCACATGAATAATTTATTTTATTGTGTTTGATTTTTTAAAAAAACCTACAAACTAAACTATTTCTATGATAAAATTATCTATGAACTACTTTACACTATCAGAGTTAATATTCGGTATATGAGAACTGAATGGAACCAAAGTTTAACATGTAGCCTTGAATACCGAGGTTTACATAACAGATTCATAGCAAGGGAATTCCTTATTGTGCTTATTATCTTAAAAATTAAATTCACCTTTCACCTACTTTAATTTGCTATATCCACAAATAGCTGTGCTAACTCTTAAATAATATTGATGTTTTTCAGGGGTATACTTGGTTTCGTGCTCACGGGAATGGCAATTCTATGGTGTAGTCTCTCCGCCTCCAAGCTGTTTGTAACTGCTCTGTCCATGGATCATCAGCAGCCTTTGGTCGCTTATCCTTGTTCTCTTTTGTACGGAGTCTTTGCTCTCCTCATTATATTTTAAATATTTGTCCATTTGAATTGTTATAACGTGGCTTAAATAGAGGAGGATATAATATTTAGTATTAAATAACTATCATTTAGGTGTAAGGGTATTAAAATGTTTTATGCATAATATCAATATAAATCTATTACTATAAAATAATAAAAATAAGTATCCAATTGGATGTGGCATATTAATCACGTGTTTTAATATACATACTGATTTTATATTTGCATGGCTTAGGTTTCACATGAATTGTAACTGAATGTTCAGTCCAGAAATATAATCATGCATTATGTGGTAATATTACTTTTAGATTACATTTATACATATATAAAAGAATTGTCTTTTAAGTGATCTAATGTAGAAATTATTGAAAAAAGAAATTATTTCTACTTTGCTAGATGCTCTTTTTTAGTGTATATATTGTTCATAGATATACATATATGCTTAAAATAACATTTTAGTTACCTGATTTAAATAAATGTTATCCAGAAGTGTTTAAAATTGCATAATAGTCTTTGAAAAAATGAGAAAAAGCGTTTACTTTGCAGACATTATATAATTTAATATACTAAAAGCTTAGATGTTAAAAAAATTACTTTTATGGGAATAAGATAAATAACGAATTGATTTTTTTTAAATTTCTTTACAAATACGCAAAAAAGTTACGGTTAAGTAAATAGCATTTATAAGCCATTATGTTCTTTATTGATATTGCAATTTTAATAAATTGGGATTGTTAAGTAATTTTTAAAAAACTTTAATTAAATTATGGAATAAAAATAGTAATTCACCTAATGACATTTGTCGAGATTTTTTCTCCCTGCGAATGTCATATTTGATATCCTGTTTTCTTTTGCTCCACAATTTTCTCTTTACCTGCATTTCTAGTTATTAGTTATCCATTTTTTCTACACTAGAAAAGAGGAAACATATTAAAAATACATATTATTACACTAACAACTTCATTTGTTCATACTCCCTGCTCATCTCGAAAGATTTTATTTCTTTATTAATTATTCTGTTATACTAATGTATATTACTATATTTATATTGAATTCTGACTACATTTTATAAAACAAAAGTACTTTATATAAAAGAGAAACCGTTCATAAAATGAATTAAAATGAGAGAAATATATAACGTTTAGGTTGAAAGATGAGATAAATGAAAGATAATACCCATAAAATATTAACGGATTAATATAGTTCTGCTTTATTCTCACTCAAAAGTTTAATGTTTATTTTTTGTTCAAATATGATATGATAAGTATATGCTTTTGAAAATTTCTAGAATCTTTACTGATATTTCTTTTAAACTATATATATATATATATATATATATATATATATATATATATATATTTAGACTACTTTTCCTTAATTTTCTATAATTTGTATATTTTAATAATTCATAGTAAGAAAAATACAAATTAATGAGCTCTTTCTTGAAGAGTGTGTGCGTAATTAAAATAAGAAGATTTTGTAGCATTAATTAGATTGAAATGCACTTAGAGGATTGTTTTATGAATATACATTAATGTAACATAAAAGATTAATAAAGTATAAAGTATAATATGAAAATTAGCAGTAATTTGTTTTTTCTTAGATAACTCTTTGTTTTTATACTATAACCACAGCAATAATAATGCATTCATAAATACTGTTATTTTTAAAGGTAATAATAATAAACATATCACATTATTATTATTATTATTATTATTATTATTATTAGTTTAATGATATGTTTATGTATACGGTATAGAGATATCTATTTGATTGAAACAAATTAAAGGAAAATGTCACACTATTATATAATATGTGATAAAAACATAAAACACACTTCAAAAATTTTCACAATATATTTTAAACATATTACACATCATTTGAAGGGTCTTGTATTTTCTCAAAACAGAATCACATCCCATTAACTAATGGAATTACTATGTGATCTTTTGAAAGTAATAGACATTCTTTTTCTTCTTTTTCTGGTGAAGAATTCAAACGACCAATTTCTGAGGAAATTTAAGACATTTGTACAATTTTATGAGAAACTCAAAGTGTTTATTGTATATATAATTATTAACTGTCGACAGAACTCTTAAGCTTGTGAATAATACAGTAAAATAAGACATTAATCAGTAGAAAATGTATAAGAACTGTATACAGAACATAGTCCTCCTGTTCTGCACTTGATCTACCTGCTCTCAATAATATGTCCCTTATTGTGGAAGTATCCTAATATACATTTATTAATACCTCCTAAAGAACATCTACATGACTTTTTCAGTGAAGATCTGTATATTGAATGCTTCCTTGTCTGGAGACCGTGATGCTTCCATTACTCTTACTTTCTGGTTCATAATAGTGCATCCAGACCAGTTCGATGAAAAAAAAAACCTATCCCAGCATAGCGATCCAAATGCTCGTGACAAATCGTCTTACTGCGCACGCTTATGATGACTTGTTAGCTGCCTTAGGACCCATTTGCATACACTTTGCCAAATCCGAGGTCATTGTGAATAATATTCAATGTAGAGCCTTAGGAATTAGAAAGATTCATGCATTTATTTCTGCATTAAAATATTTATCCTGTATACACGTGGATCACCATTCCTATTCCCAAGAATATTACCTGAGAACTGCAAAAGCTACAGTTAAGTTAATCTCCGTGATCTAATATTATTTTGCAGATTTTACATAACCTGAGTATGTTATTAGGGGGAACATCGCTGCTAGACTTTCTCCATAGCCTCTATATCCAATATGGTTTACAGACTCACACAGAGAGAGAATGAGCCACAGAAGCTATCCGGAGCCGGGTGTAATACAGAAGAATTTGCAATTTTATGGCTTTTCTTTTATGGGGCATGCATATAATATATGACTGGGATAAGCGGATAGACTAGTTCGCGACACTCAGTCTGTCTGTATGTGGCATAGCATTTGAAGTTGTGGTAAAAGAAACCTTTGGATTTGCTGATTTTCTCACATAAACTAAACAGATACTTGATGCAATATGGAAGCCATATCATGTTAAAACGTAATTTCCCTCATTCAGTCACTAATGTGGTCGATCCACTGGCCTTTCATCTAAGCTAGATGACCCGAATAAGGCCCTAGCTGCCGACCAAAGCGTTTTTCTTAAATTTGTTTGATTTCACTTGCTACTTGTTTCTCCTGAACATTTAATTAATCGGAGAGGACATTAATTGTTAAAAATACTGGTGTTTACGTACTAAAAACCCAAAGTAAGGGCTTTATTTTATGCCAGCTAAAACAAAATCCTCAAGTTCTGATGTAGTAGTTCAATGCTAAAATGAACACAAATCTACTTCCTGTTACCATAAAGATATCGCGTTCTTGTTTAGCTTTGAATCGTCTGCAGCCTCTAATTATGGTTTTTGATGTTATTATTTACACATATATTATACATATAATAATAATAATGATGATATTAATAATAATAATAGTAATAATAATAATAATAATAATAATAATAATAATAACTTTTGCTTTTGTTGAAAAATTGAATACATAAGAATGGTTTTTAGTGCTATTTCCACCAATTATCTTTCTAAATTTCCTAAACTTTTCTTGCAGCATTACGACTTTAATTGCACTTTCAGTAGTTGTCGGCACTTTCACAAAATTATATTACGTGTAATCAAATTAGCGCTAGGTATTTAAATATTTATTATTATTATTATTATTATTATTATTATTATTATTATTATTATTGCTTCAAGAGCGTTAAGTATACACAGAAAAACAAATAAAAACAATAATTTCAAAAGTAATTATCATTGAACGACCGCGCCGGGTCAAATCCGAGTTATACACTACTCGCAAAGCTCAACAGCGTACGATTGCAGTTTGTTATCGATCAATGATTTAATGTTGTGACAACTATGGATTGCTGTCTGCTAATTCAAAATAAAGCAAAGTGGATTACAAATGGTTTCAAATAAATGGTTGAAAGGCTTATGTAATAATATTTTTCATTGTAATTTGTTAGGAATTGATCGTAAGCAAGGCATAAGCAAATAAAAAATACTTTAGCCATGCTCAAGAACAGGCCGTTTGAATCTACGCCCTCAATGGGGCCAACTTGGCGAGGAAGGAATGAGGTAAGGAAAATATCGGATGGCCAGGAACCAGGGGTGGTAAGGCACGGACTTAGGCGGGGTTCTTAACATTATTTTCAGATAAAGTACCTAGATGTCGGCGGAGCCACGTCTCCAAGGAATCGAACCCTTCAGAAGGTGCATCTACAACAATAAGCTCAGAGGAAAAACATTTTACAAAGCGCTAGTCACCATTACACCGCACACAGCACCTATCCACTTAATCCACTTTTGACCTTGTAACATAACCAACGGAATTAGGTATAATGTAATGGAGGAACAGAAAATTCGTGGAAAAGAAAGATTACGAAATAAATCAACCTAATCGAAGCCAACTCGCTTGAAATTTCTAGATGATGCAATACTATAAATACAACATCACGATTAGAACCGATGAATGTTCTAATCGTGATGTTAATGAAAAATTATATCATGAAAACCACAATAACTGAACGCTATAATTGCATAGTTGCAGTGTCCTGAACCTTGTTATATTCATAGAAGTATTTTTTTACTTCTGATAATACACACAGGATTTTAATTAATTCCCTGATCCATTAAAACTGACTTGAAAGATTTCTGTGAAACAAAGTAAAATCGTTGCATTACAACTTTCTTTAGTCATCCCATTGTTTTTAACAGTGTTTAACGCCCAATCTAAATAGGAAGACTAGTAAAACTGAGATTTGTTTGTAGTTCCGATGAACTGCCTGAATCCCATTATATACCATGTACGATTACATACTGGGTGTTTCCGAGCTGATGATTTAAACTTTAAGATGACTGAGTATACAAATATATCAATTTGTGATCAGGAATCCTGGTTCGGGAACGAAGGAGTCGAAAGTTATAAGCGAAATTCCTTATGTGTGGATGTAACACTTTTATTTATCTGAACAACCTTCACAAGGTGCTATATTCACAGCAGATGTTCAAAGTGACGTCTCCTAGCTTCGAGTCAGGCATGATATCGTCACACGAACTTCCGTTGCATCCGTTGGAACAACTCTAATGTTATTTGAACAATGTCACATGCAATCTTGCTAAGAGATCCTCTTTAATCACAAGACTTTTCACATAGCCCCACAAGAAGAAATCAAATGGGATCAGTTCAGGTGAACGAGCTAGCCACAAAACAGGACCTCCTCTTCCCTTACCCCTTTTAAGGAACGTCGGACGCAGGAGTTCACGAATAGTATGTGTAAAGTGAGATGGAGCCCCATAATGTTGGAACTATATAAGTTGACGAACGTCAAGTGGAATATGTTCCAACTATTCCAGGAGTGTCTTTCAGCAACGCATTGTACATTTGGGTGGTTAAGCGAGGAGGTAGTGGATACAAGCCTATTAGATAATCATTGAATTTTCCCGCCCACAGGTTCACCTCAAATCTGTGTTGATAGCTCGTCACAACATTAGCATGGAGAATCTAAATGGTCGCAAGAAGTCACAAAGAGTGTTTGGGGATCTCTGAGACCACGCATGGAGAGAAAGGAAGTGAGTCCCCTTCCGACCAATCCATTGCTGAGTCTGAGTTTCATTAAAATAGCTGAGGGTGTTCCCACTGTTAACTATTTTTTTAAAGCACGTTACATTGTGACAACAGAATTGGTTTTTGAAAACTCGAGATATCAGAACGCCTGAGTGTTCAGAGTGTTACAATGCAACTGAAGACAGCGCCATACTGGCAATCGCTGGTGTCTGCGGGGCGGAATAAGCGCTCTGGTGGTTACTATTCATAAGTCAGAAACCCGCTCTTTGCGCTAGTGTATTCTTGAAGACTTTTTTTTTTTTTGGCTTATTTACGGACGCTCTTAAACATCTCAGGTCATCAGCGTCCCATTCTATTCAGAGCATGAAACGGTCGACAAATTTTGCTCAGAGGCCTCTTCTTTCAAGCTGAAGGTTCTTTATCATGCCGTAAATGTACGACAAAGGACCCACGGCTTTACTCTCCTTTGGAAGGAAGTCATACTTAAAAATTTTACGCCCAAAAAAATCCATCAGTCCATCGGGATCGAACCCGTGATCTTGGGTTTAGTTACACTACACAATAAAGCTTGGAAATAGGTTCGCTCTTTTTGCATAACTCTGTGCTTTAACTTTCTCTGGTGGGCACTTAAATATTTTGTTTATAGCCTTTTAGCATGAAATGGTTTAAAAAAATCCCGTATGCAGTTGTTCACTTCTCCAGGCCCTTCCTTTACCTCAACTTCATCTCTTACGTTACATAACCCACTAGTCCCATTCATGTTGTTAATCACCATATTCATTTGAAGGTTCTAATTCACTTAGCAACCGACATTTTTTATGTTTTGATTGCTCGCATTCATCTAAGATCTAATCACAGACAGCTGAAATAAAAACTCCTAAATGTTCTCTCCACAGGCAAGCGTTCCTTACGCAATGCTTTGACAAGAAATTTCACATTTTTATGTACAATAATTTGCATTTCATAACTCACTGATTTCTCACATACACGTAATTATTCAAAATTCGAGAAATTAATTGGCATCCCTATACATATAGTAAGTGTGCTTCCACTAAGCATAAGATCCCAGTCATCTATGACACACATATATTTAAATTCTAAAATAAATTTTGTGGATAGCGGCGCGGTAATTTTTTGTACTGTTGTACAAAATCTGTAGGATATGTTAGAATTGTAAATGATGATTTTTCAAATGTGATCTAGTTTTTTGTTTTTCCTTATATTTTTATGTTAGGAATCGTAATTTACTTGTACATTTCTGATATTTTATAATTTGCCAATTCAGTGAAATATGATGTCCGAGAAGAAGCTTTGCGAGCCACTTACGGCACTCGAGCAGCGAGTTGGTCTCCCCTGCCCTGGAACTTTCTTTCCTTTTTTCTTCTTTGACTTTTTTATCATTATTTATACCGTCTTCTCTCCTTCACATGGCGTTTATATTCATGTTGTCTTTCTGCTTAAGATTTTGCTCCACTAAAACTAGTTTACTTCTTACCTCACCAGTCTTCCAAGCAACAAAGTACTACGAGAATTACAGCATTATTGGAAGCATGTCATGTCAGCCATTCACGATGTCTTCACTGTAAACAAGAGTCTACTTTAGAACAGACTCTTTTATTGCGTTTTTTCTTGAAGTAATGGTGCAGACACCGAAGGAAATTTTAATCCAACAATTTCAGTGCTTTATAAAGTAATTTTTTCACGTCTGGCGTGACCAAATGACAATTATTTGCTGTAAATAATTAAAAAGAGCATTTAATTTCTTTAGAAGTTTCGGGTACTACTAGTACTATATTTAAATTTACTTCACGGAAAATTCAAAGGAGGCTTAAATATACGTATGCAAATATTATATTAAAATACATTTCTTGGGAAATAGTTTGCATTGTTTGTAATATCAACAGCTAGGTTGCAAAATATGAACTTAAACAAACAGATTTTTGGCTTTTCTTAGCCAATAAAACTTACTCATATCTCTTCAACTGTATTAATTTCATAAAGCATTTCTCAAGCATTATATTTACATGAAATTTCTCTTTTAATCAGTAACTCTGAAATTGAAAGAATATTTTAATTTCCTGCATATTTTCCAAATGCAGAGTCCTCAGTCTATCTGCAGAGAATCACGTGCATTTTGGGTTTAGTTTAGTGATCGTAATTATGAACATGATATTTTTAAAAATGCGACTACATGGATATGTCATTTTGGAGCAAACATCTCGGTGTATTGTAATTTCTGCACAAATGGAAGCTCGTATTCCGAGCTGACTTTAGGACTATCTGGGCATATGTTTAGTATTTCAAAGATCATCATTCCGTGTCGACAACGCAATTTTTGGATGTTTTTTCTTCAATATCACCACATCTCCAGGTTTAATATTGCCTACCTAATCCTATATCAGCTTTTTATCATTAATTTACAGTTGCCCATATTACCGATATTGTCATTTTCCCCCATTATTAGCACGCCAAGTTATTTCACACAGGGCTATTCAAAATTATAATGGTATAAACAAACGAAACCGTACAGGAACGCAGAGTATGCGGACATGCATTTCATCGATGGTAGGGCTAACGGCTATGCACGGGAGGCTGCACGTTTATACCGTTAAGAATACCCTGATTGAGGACACCCCGAAAGCCGCACATTTATCAGCGCCTCAGAGAATAGGGTAGTTTCATATGTGGTAGGGGACAGGAAGGCGTGCACGTATTGCGCCTGAAGTTGAAGATATGGCGTTGGAAGAAGTACAAGTCTGTCCAGGAACTTCAACAGCAAGAACTACCATACATAAGTGTCTGTGAGTAGTGTATGGAGAACTTTATGTCGCAATTCAATGTACCCTAACCACCTCCAAAGAGTTCAATGTCTCAGCGATCCAGACTTTCGTCCTAGATTGAATTTTTGTCAGTGATCAACCCTGGTTTTACAGGTAGCACTTTGTTTACCGACGAAGGGGGTTCATACGCAATGGTATTTTTGATGCGAAGTAAACCCATACGCTGTTCATGAGTCACCCCATTATCAGCGTTTCTCATTGAATATGTAGCAAGGGGTACTAGACGATCGTCTCTCTCACCGCCACGGGTGGCCGAGGTCGATAAGGCGAGGACTCGTGTGCGGGAGGTCTGGGGTTCGAATTCCGCCAGGACCGTCCTTCCTAACTGCGGTTTTTTCCAGGTTTTCCTCAGCCCCATAAATGGCAAATGCCGTAGAGGTGCCCTAATCTTAGAGCTGGAACATTTCCTTCGTTAAAAACGTTTTCCCCAATATATCGTTTGATGTATCACAGTAAAAATGGGTGTTAAACACACTATAAACAAACAAAAAGAGCATCTCATTTGGGCCAAACATTCTTCAAGAAAACTAAATGAACGGAGGTACTTCCTGTTTCTGCGCCGCAGTCTTCCAGAATTGTTTGAGGGTGTTCCCCTTGAGAAACAATGGAGTGTGTGGTAAATGCCTGATAGAGGACCGATACATTTTGCTGCTACTGCAAGAATACATCTAACACGGAGATATGGTCCAAGATGGATAGGTCGAAGAGTGCCTGTACCTTACTCTCACCTTTAGATTTTCCTGTCTGGAACACCTCAAAAGTGTAGTGTACAACATTCCGAGATGATCCGGGGGTGTTTGAAGTAATTCGAAACTCTCTGCAGAGAAGAGTGCAGTATTGCATCCAGCACTTTGAACGCCTCCGTTAAGGGATAATAGTGTACATACATACTCAAGTTGAATTGTTTTCCTTGTTAAGTTAAACTATGAGGGTATTTTGAGCCAACTTAGAATGGAAATTAAGAAAAAAAGTCAACTTTTCAATTCATTTGTAGTAACTAGGACGACGTTTCTTAATGAAGTCAGTGGTGGCTTGTAATTTGTAGTTATCTCACACATGGCTCGTTTGCGGACCCGCGTTTACGGGATATTTTTGCTTCTATTGCCGTATACTTTCAATCATTTCAGTTTCCGCCATTAGTTTTGATACATACTGTATAATGACACTCCTATTTATTTCTGAACGATCATTTCCGAAAGTGAAGTGAAACTAGTCATGAAAGCAGAACAGATGAAATTGACTATAAGGATACGGTTTTGGTTTTAATTCTAAATGAAAGGCAGTGAACATCACTGTCTCATTCTTTACCTCAATCTTACTACAAGAAAAATCCCTATACTTGTACGCCTGATCAATAAGACAAAATTTGTAATGCCCATTTTTCACTATGAGTGAATTTATTTTTAAAGTACAGAGGTTCCCCAGAGTTTACGCTTTAAACATATTTTACACTTTGGGAGAAGGGGAAATCAATGCTGATGTTAAACTAAAACCAATGTAAGTCAGATAGAAAATGATGATCTTGCAGGTTTCATTCATTGCGGTGATCCAATTTACAGTAACTTGATGACGTTATAGAGAACTTTATATCTGATTGCTTTGACGTCAAAGTAGCCCCTGGAGGAAAATAACGATGCAGTTCCATCACTCAGAGGGAAAATATCCTCTATTCGGAGTAAGGGAATTGGTATTTATAAGGCTTTAACGGTCAAGCGATTCATTTCTACTGTAACATAGCCAGGTTTGAATTAAGCACACCGTAATACTATCAGTCCATCAAAACTGCTTTTAGAAGTACATGTTTATAAGGCAGAACGATAGTTACTCAGAATGAAAAAGGAAATAACATAAAAATATCGAGTGTTAGTTTGGTCCGCATCTCAGCTAAGTGCAGTACTGGTTTCGTAGTTAAGAGAGATGTTAATACCAATCTTTGTTTATTATGTGTTGTTGCAACATATTAGTGCGCCTATGTTATTAATTAGAGTGTGCTAGTGACGTTAATGAAAAAGCTTGCATCGCAACGTTGCCGTAGAACAGAGAAAAGATAATAAAAACAAGTATAACCCCATAGGAAACAGAAAATTGAGAAAATGTTAGAGCTAAATTGGAAGAACGAAAGAAACAGAAATACAAACTTCATTAAAAAGTGTCAGAAATGCGTATCTGCAGACGTACATAATTTCGAACAATTCCTGTATCATAGGCTAGGACGAATTACAAAATACTAGTAGAGGGAAAAAGAAACGGAACTTCGCTTACTTATGCAACTTTTCTGCCTTGCAGTCTTGGAGTGCAGTTTATGTTCCCAGGCGTATAAGAAAGACTCGGATGCGCAGGAGCAGTATTTGATCCGTTATGACTAATATAGCATACATGTTAAAGTCATTCTTGTGAATAAGGAGAAATATGTTGCTATTCTTAGGAGCTTCGTTGTGTAGTGCAATGAAAATGGCCTCGTTTGTGGCAAGTAAAAATTGTGTTCTCCTCACAAAATATCTCTCCTTCCTCATCCTCCGTATTCTCCAGATCTTGCTCCAGCTGATTTCTTACTGTTTCCAAAAAAAAAAAAAAAAAAAAAAAAAAAAAGATTCAAGGGGTAGAGGTTCGCTTGGGCCCAAGAGGGGAAGGTACATTTGCCGTGCTAGGGAACCGACCCAAAATGCCCAGCAAGATTGTTTTAAAAATGACTGACAGACTACGGAGACTGGCCAAAGCGTGTCAATGCCTAAGGGTCATGTTGGTTCCATTCCCTTGGTAAGTAAAGCTTCTACACACGTACAGTTTATTGTGACTCTACTAGTAAAAGTATATCATGTGTGTGATTGTTTTGTGAGTGCAAATGAGAAGGGAAACTGTTTCCGCGTGGCTTGGTTGCGGATGCGACCAAAATTAACACCTATTAATGTGCTGTTTAATGTCGAAGACTCAACAACAACCAAAATTCTATTTTCTTTTATCAAAGCTGCTACAGCAGTAACCATCTAATTGTATTTATTTTTTAGCTAATTAATTTTTTTTTACTAATTCTGAAGGAATGTAAGCTATTGTGTTGTACCCATGAAGAGATTTTTACTAATCTATCTAAATCTTCGTCGATCGTACTTACTAGACACCGAAAAATACAAATATATAAAAATGTGTCACTTTGTGTGTGCGTGCGTGCGTGTGTGTGTTAACGCTCTAGCGGTTGCAATTTTTAATTTTTCTCAACGAAACTCGGCACATAGCCTTCAATTAAACTACAGCAAAAATTCTTTAAAAATTTTAAAAATTGATCTAACGGCCTCAGTTTTTGCTTTATCTCAATGAAACTCAGTAAATTTCTTTAAAATAAATTGATAAAACAGTTTTTTTTTTAATCATGGCAACCGAATCACTAGGAATGGAGGGTTTACCGGTAAAACTTTCGAAAGTTTCAAATCGCTATAGCAGTTGGAATTTTAAATTTTAAAAGAATACTTGATATATGTCATTGAAATAAAACACGAAAACTAATTTCAAAAAATTAGTGAAATCGGACAATTAGAAAGAGGGGGGGGGTTTGGCTGCATCTCAAAATTTAAAAATCGCCCTAGTGCTATTTAATATGTTTTTGGCATCGTAATTTCATATGTGCCATTTAAATAGAAAAGATAAATAATAAGGGAAATCGGGCTATTATTGCCTGCTCCACAAATTTAAAAATTGCTCTAGCAGCACAAATAGTTGTTTTTTCGCAACAAAATTCGGATATACCATTTAAATCAAATAAGAAAAGTAATGTTTGAACATTGTCAGACTTTTGGTAATAGGAGGCTACCTGAGGTGGAAGTTAAACTGAAATTTAAAAAAAACACACATATTTAAGTTCGTTTCAAATCTACACGCTACTATGGGATAGTTTTCGAACGTTCATATTCTATTAAACATAACTTCCTCCTCCTCGTCTGCTCTGAGTAAAGTTTATATTTAAAAAGTAGCCTAGGAAGTTTGTTTTCATCTATTCCTTGGATGTAGCTGTACACATTTATTTTCTTTTCTTCTACCAAATCATTTAAAGTTTGTATTATATATATATATATATATATATATATATATATATATATATATATAATTACGGATTTTAGTGTGAAATTTTATGTGAATCTTCTTATATTGCACTCTGAGTGTTTTTTATGAGTTTTTATGCTTTTTAGAAGTTTTTATTACTCTATTAATAGTATATATATATATTATATTTCTCCAACATTGTAATGTTCTTTCTTTATCTAATAGAGTGGGTCAAAATATAGGTCATTAACACCAAATATTTGCTAATTATTTTTTAAGTTCCAATGTCTAATTGTTTACATATGAGATGGAACATCGTAAATAGTTCAAAATTTTAACTTGTTATTAAAAGTGAATCCTTAAAATAAATACAGTGTTTATTTTTTCATGTCATTTTTGCGATTTACTCAAGTAAAAATATAATAATTGTATGCTTTACCCAATTAAGAAGCACGGTTTATCTTATAACCGTAATTTAGCGCTAATATGAAGTAAAAAAGTGTGTTTTAGATTGGTACGTCTTCCTTAAGAATCGCTAAAATATTTCCTCTTCTCACTTTCATTTGCTTCTCCTTAGTGTAATTATTGTACCAAACGGACTAAAGTTATATTGTTCATTTTTTAAAATCCTTATTTGTTTTCAGAATTCAGAACGTGAATACAAATCACAAATGCCACTTATGCATTTTCTCTTGCTGTGCCTTCTTGCTTTTCAGCAACCAAAGGTATATATTTGCTTTTCCATATTCTATTATTCCAACATTCAACAACAAAGCTACAAATCACCCTTGCTAGGCATAAATTACCGATAATTTATGTGTTTTGTTATTTTTATGCGTTAGACTTTTTGCAAACGCTGCATGTCCCGCATACCCAATCAAATATACGTGTTATTTTCTATCTTGACGTTGTGCGTAGTGCGTTTATCGAATGTAGTACAGGCAATTCACACCAACTTACACACCTCAAACATGTCTGTGGCTTGTTTTAGTCGTTATACCTAATATATTATTTTGAATTAAGTGTAATAACTGTATTGTTATTAAGTGTAATAACTGTAAGATAAAGTGGGGTACAGTCCTTAGTTGCATCAAGTCATATTAAAGTAGCTGTTTCAACATTCCCCAGTTGCTAAAGTTTATGCAGAATACAGTTTCAATGCGAATTTATCTAACCTCGTACCACATAACTTGCTCATACAAGGCTAGAGTGGTTGCACCATTTCATTTAAATGTTATTAATACTTCATTTTCAAGCAATTGTACCTAACTGCATATTCATATAAAATGCAGATTTCACTATTGTGTAGAACCTAATTGTTCTGTTATTTAACAACTAGAATGGAAGTACGAAATTTCTTAAAGTACAGGGTCTCGGAGGTCCATAAGATTACAGTGAAGTATTATTAAATGTAATGAATTTAAAATACTGTTTATTAATTCAGTAACTCAAACATGCTTTAATAAAATTAACAAGTTTGAATACCGCCCAATTAATAGTGCAACAGATTCAAAACGAAAATTATTTTCAGTTCACAATCTGAGGTAAATGTCTAGAAAAGCACTTACAAGTGTATCTCTGATTATTTTCTTGAGATAATTAAGATTCTCAATTCTATCACTTTAAAACTCATTATTAACATAGCTACACAACTGGAATAATGTCGGAAAATCTCGCGGGTCATGGAATAGGTCCATTTCTGCCAATCCACCGGTCTATAAATCGATGTTCAGAAAGATGATCTGCAACACAGCATCTTACATTTCCATTTGTTCAATTTGAAGAAAAAGAAAGTATTTTAGCATGCCCATATATGTAATGGAGTTCCAAGGAGAAAAATGGACAAAAATAATGTGGACTTTTGGAGATTCTCAAATGTGTTCAGGTTTCATAGGTGGATTTTCTGAGCCCTATTCACAATTGTGTCATTTGCATAATGTAATGTGGTCCCATCCAAAAAGAGGATATATTCTAAAAGACCTGTTTATTATAGAGTCTTGGCTAAAAGCGTTTTCAACTCTAGTCACAGTGCTCTCTGGTTTTGTTGTACGCAAATGTTGGATTAGACAGTTTTGGTGATTTACTTCTACCTGTTTTTTTTTTTTTTTTTTTTTTTTTTTTGTACGCTACCGGTCTCCTGGATCTACTCATAGCATCGTCTAATATTGTTTATGTTTTGGATTCTTGATGTTCTCTCGAATAAATTTTGTAACAGAATCATTAATTTGTGTTCCACCAGCTGTAAGACACGAAGTTTTTTATTGTACGGTAAACATCTTGAACAACACACACTACCATTTATTCTGACGACTGATTGGATTTTGTTTTATTTTTCAATAAATTTCTTTCTTTCATACAACAACAAAGAATTTTTATTTAAAAACAACTTTATTCTGACGAAAAATAAAAACAAATCTACTCAATCTGTTTGAGTTACAATTAAAAACCATTTTCAGTCCCTTACAAATAATGCCTACTTCGCTTAAGTTCACGAAACCCTACCATTCATCTTGGGAGATATGTATATACTCGTATTATATCACACATTGAAACATATTTTAAATCCATAAAGTGCTCTATGAAAAGCATTCAAAGAAGGCAAATAACTCAAAATATACATCAGTTGAGACCAGAATAGAAAATAATTTGAATTCTACATACCGAGTGAGCCTTCTCAACCTGCGATAGGAAGTTATACAGTCCTGGCGTTTTGCACACTTTTCCCTAGACCTTGTTCCCTGTTTTGTATACAGTTTGGCCAAATTGGCTGCTATGTGCCTCCGACTTGTTTGCATTGTGCGCGCGCTGGGTTTTAGTGGTGAAGGTCCGGGGATCTGATACTGGCCCATGAAGATTTACTTTTTGTTTTGTTTTGTTTCCTGGAACGGAAGAGAGAAAAGATGTAATATTTATTAATATAAATTCCTAATATGTAAAATCAAATTAAATCACAAATTACTATAATAATCTGCTTCATTAAACACAAGTAAAGACGAATAACTTTATATTAATGTGAAATAACAAATAAAAGTTATTGAATGGTTTTTTACTCTTTGTGTATATTCTTACATTCAAAAGAGAGAAGTAAATTTGGAGCAATGTGTGCTCCGTTATAGAACGGTCTGGAGAATGCGGCGGATCACTTGAGAGCACTTGAATTTCCCATTAACTGTGAAATGCAGGTTTGCCTAGTTACCAATCGCAGGGGAAAAAGAATAATCCGGTATGTTAGTCAAACCACCAGAAGCAACGTATGTGGATGATATCATTAATAGCCATTGAGTTACATCAAAAGTTTCACAAGATACATTCCACATTGAAATATAAAAGTTTCAGGTTCGAAAGGTTTGTCTGCACCTAATACTTCTTTCAGCTTTTAGATTTGGGATATTATTAATATCCAAAATAGTTTTGATTAGATAAAACGAGTTTTACTTTACTACAAAATTGGTAAAAAGTGTTTCTTATTTTTCCTAATAGTCCTAATAGTCTTTACCGCCCTCCGCAGTTGAGCCAACTCAAGTAATATATTAGTTAAGCTTCCACTCCTGTATTTATGACAGGAAATTGATGGCCATGTTTGTGTGTGTAACATCACAGAAATTTCTGTTCATTTAGGTGGACGGTTAAAAAATGGACATCAAAGAAGAATATCAACTGAAGAAAGTTAAAACGCCAAATATAATCAGTCTGAAGTTAAAGATTATACTGCGATACAGCGAGAGCACTGTGCAGTGACAACGCCACATTCTGTACCCAGCAGACTTCATGATCAGGCTGGTGACGGATGACGAAATAGTGCAGGTGCAATCATATAAAGAGAGATTAAGTTGAGAAGGTAGATTTGTCTCTGATATTTAAATTACATGCTATATATATATATATATATATACACAAAAATAAAGAGTAATTCGACATGGTACAGAATTCAAATGTTTAATAAACTTGTTTATACAATAGTAAATTCAAATCGTTTTATTACCTACAGAGAGTTAATAAATATAACTAAACAGGTCTTAGAGGATCGTTATATAAGAACATTGAGGTAGGAAGCCAATTCTCTATAAATTCAATTTACCGAGTAGTGTGGGTTTTAAATATCTTTCAGCTCTAATAACAATAAGTAGGACAAGAGTTTGTTTTAGAACGATTTTAAGAGTTTCCGGAGAGTTATTTGTTATTTAGTGCCTGAGACGATGCTAAAGTACTCCAATAATGAATAAACTTTGGCCTGTTGAATAAGAAGTCAGACAGTAATGAAGAATGTGGGTTCGAGGCCTGATATGGGGTAGATATGCATTTAAATTTATAAGAAACGCATTCTCATAATCATCATCACCATCAAATCGGTCCCGGTGTAGTGGTAACCACACTTGCCTCGTAGACCCAAGATCGCAGGTTCAATCCCGGTCAGGGTCAATGGATTTTCCGGCGTAAAACTTCCAAGCATGATTTCTTTAGGAAGGGAATTAAAGCCTTGTGCCCCGTGTCGTACATTTACAGCACGAAAAAAGACCTCAAGCATGAAAGAAGAGACTTTTAAGCAAAATTTATCTACCGATTCACGCCCCGAATTGAATGCGACGCTGATGACTTGAATGTTAAAGAGCGTCCGTAAATAAACCAAATCAACAAAAAAGCATCACGAATTTAATTCAACGTTTTCCAGAACTACCTTGATAGAATATTTGCTTGAGTAGGCGACGTTGCACATTATGTGTTTAGTTTGTGACTATCTCATTAATATTCTCTTCACGAAATATCCGTTAGATCCTAATTCATTTTATGGTATAAAATACCATGTCTTTATAATCCCACCTATACACTGGTTCAGTTCTTTTTTTATTTGCCATCTTCAATATTTTGGAGTCATAAATCAGCGTAGTAATTATTTTATAAAATTTCAGAAATCTGTCCTCTCTTGTTTAAGTAAGTTTCTTTTTTTATAAATTATTTTCATGTTTTTTCTCAACTTAATGTTTATATCATTTGAATTTTCGTGTAAAATATTGCATCCCAAAGAGTTTAATACATTTTTTCTCTATTAATTCAATAACCTCCCCTAAATCCAAAGATTTTCGTTTTTTGAGTTGATATCCATAAATGAAACTACTTAGCGATTATATTTAATTTATAAATGGCTCTCTATAAGTGTCTTCTGTTCTGGTAACGATGACTTTATTTCAGTAAATAGAATGGCGTTCGTTGGTGCGTCGTTTATAAAATGACCAATTTTTGTTAAATCATTCGGTTATTCACGCGTCTTATTGCCAACATAAATAAATGTTTGCCCAGATAAAACAACAATTTTTGTCCTAGCGTCATTGCTTAACTAAGGAGGGATTTGTGTTTGCTCTGGTAGGGGTGTAGTACGTAAGAAAGCAGACAAGCACGTTTAATTGAATAAGTTCACAATAGGGATTCGTCTAAACGTGCCCATCGAGCAGTAAATCAAAGTTTGAAGGCAGAAAGTGTTGGTGGATACGAAATTTATCGTCTTATGAATATGACGTGTATAGGATTGCGCGTTTGTCCCGCAGCACAGTGTTCATTTGGTATGATGAATTTCGTGACGGATATGTGCGTATTGAGGACATGCCTAGACCTGGTCAAGATCACTTAACCATCACCGAGTAATCAATTGCAGGCATAGATAACCTTGTAAGGGAGATTGCAGAAACGTTGTCATCACACCATTTTCCATCGAAGGTTGGGATATCACAAGATTTGCGGGCAAGGAGTCCCCAAGTATCTTCCTGAGGAACAGAAAGCTCGGCGAAATTCATAAAATAAAATAAAATAAAATAAAATAAAATAAAATAAAATAAAATAAAGGCTTATCCAGCGCATGTCTAGCTAGACCGTTCGCTCCTATTTACATATAAGAAATGTTGAGAAATATAACACAGAAATACACTTGTTTACATATACACAAACACTAAGTAGTGTATTAACATTTTTATAAAATAAGCCCCTTCCCCCATTCATGAAAGAAAGAAAATTGTGCCATTAATAAGCATTTTAAAATTGTCATTACGGGACACTAAACAAAAGAAAAACAGAATTCAACACATGCATATATATTCCGTTTAGAGAGGACATACCGCCACGGGTGGCCGAGGTCGTTAAGGCACGGACTCGTGAGCGGGAGGTCTGCGGTTCGAATCCCGCCAGGACCGTCCTCCCTGACTGGGGTTTTTTCCAGGTTTTCCTCAGTCTTCATAACTGGCAAATGCCGGGGAGGTACCTAAACTTAGGCCTGGAACGCTTCCTTCCTTAAAAAAAAAAAATATCCTTTCCCAATTTATCATTTCATCTCATGTATCATCAGTGTCCACCGCCTGTGGTGCCTCAGTAGTGAAAACGGGCGTTAAACACTACTCAAAAAAAAAAAAAAGAGAGGACATGGCAAATGAATGGGCTTCTATTGGTTTTATTATGTATATAATATTAAACATATGCCTACATATATATATATACAAATACATATATTCATAAAAAACACTCGGAGTGCAATATAAAAAAGTTCACATAAAATTTCACACTAAAAATCGTAAAATTGAACATTTTAGTTCATTCTCATCACGTAACCAAGAGCCAAGCTCGAAATATGCGTGTGGTTTTAGTGTTCAATTTTACGGTTTTTAGTGTGAAATTTTATGTGAACTTTTTTATATTGCACTCTGAGTGTTTTTTATGAATTTTTATGCTTTTTAGAAGTTTTTATTACTCTATTAATAGTATATATATTCCGTTTAGAGAGGACATAGCAAATGAATGGACTTGTATTGGTTTTATTATATAATATATATATTATATAATAAAACCAAAAAAGCCCATTCATATGCTATGTCCTCTCTAGCCGGAAAGTTACTCAGGCCCATCCTACCTTCCTAATAATTGTATATAGCCCTTGCCAAGTATTTTTATCCACTACCAAATTTAGACATGGCGCCTTACTCCTTCTCGACCTCACACATTTTTCGGAGAATCTGCATCCTCCAGCACTCTGTAGCTTCACATTCTGCAAAATTATATACTCAATTTTTCTTCTTACTGCACATAGGATCCATTCTTTCCCCTTGCCTCATCCGTCATTTTCTGCGCTTTGCATCTCACGAAGCGCAGTCAGGCCATTGCCGTTTTTGTCTTTTCCTGTCATTCATTTATCCATGCTTCCCTTCCCCATGTCCCTCTTAGTTCTGATTGTGATTCTAGTGTAATTTTGTTTGAACACTCAGCTTTGTGTTGCCAAGCAGAAGGTAGTTCCGCTTCTTGGAAAATTGGTTCGGCAGTCGACAACCGACGTTGTTCGCTCAGAATATCCATAACTTTGTGACTAGCGCTTGTTTGAACAGACAAAGTGACTATGTGTAGGGGATATGTGATCCATGTATCGCTTTTACAAAAATAAAAGCATCGTACTTTCATTTGAGCAAAATATATACTGAAAACCCTTGTCTTATGGTCTGTGCTATCTCTATGTATATTATTTAATATTTTGTTCTAATTATAACATTAATAAATTAACTTTGTATTAAATAAATAATGCAAACTTTCGATATGAGATATTATTTTACAAAGTTGGCTTCTGTTTCTTTTGCAGTAGGATTTACACATAATCACACAACCGGACTCGTGAGCGGGAGATCTGGGGTTCGGTTCCCAATAGGACCGTTCTCCCTGACTGAGGGTTTTTCCAGGTTTTCCTCAGTCCTCATAAATGGAAAATGCTGAGGAGATACCATAAACTTAGGCCTGTAATGCTTCCCTCCTTTAAAAAAATTTCCTCCCCCAATTTATTATTTCATCTCGTGTATCTTCAGTGTTCACCGCCTGTGGTGCCACAGTAGTTAAAACGGGCGTTAAACACTATTAAAAAAAAAGAAAAAATACATAATCACTAAGAGTCCATAAAAATTTAAATATTCAATTCTCTGTTTCTATTAATTAATTGACTTGTCACTAAAATGCGATATATGAATCCATTAACTTCTTCCAATAATTTTGATTTTACTAGAAATATTACGCAGATGCCATATTTATATTACTAGTGTATCCGATAACATCTCATGGCATTTCCATTTTGCGTACATGATCTGCTTTATCACTCTATTATAAAACAGTTAACTACAAATAAAGTGTGTAATATTTACTGGTTTCCTGAATCTGCAGATGTTTATTTATGGAGAAGCAGAAGGTCATGTTTCAATGCCTGCAGATTTACAGAGAAAGGCATTTATAGTTTTTGGGAGAACGGCGTTATTTGAAAGGCCAACAAAACTTACACTGGAAGATGAACTAAATTCTGCCGTGTGAATGATAGATTTAAAGTGTGAAATCCGCCAGCTTAGTTACTTTAAAACGCCCAAAAGCAAATGTGTGGCCTCAATTCTCTCACTTTCAATTCGGTAGAGTTATATATAACAATATAACAATAACTAAAGAAGCAGAAAAATAATAATGCGCTTAAATATTCACAAATTGTCGCTCGCTATATTTTAGCCACTTTTGTTCTTCAAAGGCAAGAAAACAAGTGAAAGTATTAAGAATAAATATTTAATCTCGAAACTAACGTTATGCGTGGAAACAGATTAAACACGCAAAAAGAGTGAGAGAGTATATAAATATATTATAAGGTTTAAATCCGGTGGTATTCGCGCTTTATGAAAAATACGCTGTCAACTCTCTATCTCTGAGCAAACATTCTGTGCTATTTTTTTTTTTTTTTTTTTTTTTTGAGTAGTGTGTTTTTACTACTGAGGCACCACAGACGGTATTTGAGTTATGAATCGGTAACGAACCAATAAGTGCATTTATTTTTACCACCTTCACTTGTTTTCCTGCCTTTGAAGAACACCAGTGATATTAATGAAAAAGAAAGTACCATTTTGCACAATGTAACTAATGACTATAGCTAAAGAAGCAGAAAAAGAATAAAACACTGAAATATTCACAATTGTCGCTTGTTTTGTGTGCGTGCGCGCGTGTGTGTACATACAGAGGGTGCTAAAAATTGTGTACACACTTCAAGCACAGAAAAAACAACAAAACTGAACTCACACAGACAGAAAATGATGAGCACTAATCATCTTAGACTTTTATAGTTACAACAATTGCTCAAAATGCCCACCATCGGCGTCGATGCGCTGAACTACTGATTGAATAACGTATGCGAAAGTGTCCTCAGCGATTGCAGCTTCCGATTGTACTTTGACCGTCATCCTATTATCGAAATAAATTTATATTTTGAAGTAGATCGATCATCCACTCTAGAGCCCAGACCTAGCTCCCAGTGACTATTTCCTCTTCTCAAAACTAAAGAAGCACCTTCGAGGAAGGAAATTTAAGTGTGACGAAGCAGTGATAGATGCTGTTTCTGCCCATTTTGCAGACAAGACTTGTGACTACTTTTTTTTTTTTGGAGGGGGAATTGAAACGTCAATTCAGAGATGTGAGAAGGATGTTGCAATAAAGGGTAACTATATTAAAAAGTGAGATATAGTTTATATCTTTATCATACCTAGGAAATGGTTAGGCCGGAAACTTAGAACTACCCTTGTAGCTACTGGAATGACGTTACAGTGTAGGTAATGATGAGAGGATAGCGATAATTGGGATGTGTGACCGCTACCCATTATGTGCTGAATGTTGGAAAATGACCACATTTACATTGCCCCATTGCAATAATGTTATGGTATTTACTTCCTAAGAGACCTTTTTTTTGTTTATATGCAGCAAAAATTCATCGTTTAATAAAAGTACCTAAAGACAAAACACCCAATCTTTTATTTTGAATGAAAAACGAAAGAAAGTAAATATTTGCATTTATGCGTACTTAGAGTAAACATCAAATACACATGTTACTTTTAGTTGAACTATCAGTGAAAGAACATAAATCATTCATATTTTTACCTATCCATTCAATAAAATGAAAAAAAGCGAAACATTTTTATTTTTACTTAGGGCATAATATAAAAATAAAATACTTGCATTTATTTGACCATTAAGCGGATTTTTCAATAATTGCATATGTGTGTGTGTGTATGCGTGCGTGCGTGCGTGTGTGTGTGTGTAAAAGTGAACGTTAAAACTGACCGATCAAGCGCTGTCTAGGTGTTCAATTTCAACGCGCGTGCAACCCCTTGTACCAAAACAGTTTGGGGTGTTTATAAAGTCAGGCAGCACATGTCTTAAAACTCTACTATCTTCCCACTGTCAGGCATTATTGCAACATCTAATTTCATTTAAAATTACCATTTGTTCACAACGAAAATGCTAAATTGTAGCGAAGCAAAGTGTTAAAATACGAAAGTGAAGGGAGCAAAAAAATACTGATCAGTTGCATTCTATTATCTCTTTCATTATATCTTGTAATCATTACATATAAGAACATGATAATTGTTCAAAACTGCTCAAAAAGTTTTATGAAATGTGTTTTAAAAGTCTAAATTGCATTATATTTGTTTCTGTATATAGAATATCCTTAGCAGATGATATCTATACCCCTTTCACCCGGTATAGAGATGTCACACAAAACAAAATATTATAAATTTAACTTGGTGGTGTCTGTCCCGATGATTTAGTGGTAACCACATTTACTTCATGATTTACATGCTGAATGGCTCAAAAACTAGAGCAGTGTTAAGGAAAAATATTTCAAAATGAAATTACTCATACAATATGCAGATAATATACTCAATGTTGACATAAGAACAGAAATAATGGAAGTACATGTGTTTTACGACACGTAACATTGAATTGGATCGCGGGTTCAATCCCGGCCTGGGTCGATGGATTTTTGGAAGGGAAGTAAAGCCATAGGTTCCATGGCACGTAAAATAACCTCAAGCTTGAAAGAAAATGTTTCTGAGCAAAACTTGTAGGCCGTTTCACGCTCTGAATTGAATGGGACGCTGAATAAATAAAATAGCATGGTGACATAAAAAGGCGTTAGTATATCCACGTTTCCCTGTAAATATATTATTATCATAAACTCTGCGTGGAGTAGGAAAGGTCTCCTATTCTATCCCCATATTTCATGTCAACTTCTGGTTGTTTCCTGCATCTTTATACCAATATGTTTGAAATTGACTGTCACTTAGAGATGGTCTCTCCACTTTTTTTATACGTTACAATTTTTCCACTCAATGAAACTATTTCCAAGTATTTTTACATCCTCATTTTTTATTTTATTTAATTCGTTGTTGTAATTATTATTATTTTATTATAATAATTATTGATTTGTTTATTTAGTTTAGTCGTTTATTTCTGATGATACTGCAGAAACATAATTGAAGCCACTTAGTTAATATTAGTGTCAGATTCGGCAAGATTACCAAATTTACATCTGTTAAATAAGCACTGTTAAGAAACTAGATTAGCTAGAACTCCTCTATAACATGCTTTGGTTTTCAAACAATATTTGTTCTTGTTTTCGCGTTATGAAATCTGTTGACCAGCACACCCTGTAAACCTCTCACTTCAAGTGTCTAGTTGTTGTTATCGTGTAGTGGTCTTATCCTTTTGACATCGTAAAACTGCTCCATCTCAGAAACACCGAAAGAAAGATGATCCCACTTTACTACTAGTAGTCCACTGGCACACTGAAGAGAGCAGAAAGGAGCAAAGTGGAAAACAGAAGATGAAGAAAACAGCGATACGTCTCCTTCAACTCTTTTCATCCCTTGGTTTGCGGCCAGTATCACACTTAATACATGTGTGGGCATGTGCGTGTATGTTTGTGCACTCTGATGTTTTATTCATATCAGTACTCTCCTTCTATGATGACGCGTATGGTTCTCTTAACTTTTCTAAGAACGAGGTGAAGAAGAGCTACATGAGGACAAAGCAGAAGAAAGGAGAAAGACAGTGAGTGAAATTTGTTTTCCTTTGCGTTTGGTTCGTCCAGCTTTTGTACCTTATTCATTCCTCCTTTTGCTTTCTTGCTATTCTCGCTAGCACTCTATCTCTTAGTAAATTCCCACTTCGTGCCGAGGCATGACACAATGACTGAAAAGAAAGAAATAAAGAGGAAGGGAGCAGAGGATGGATTGTCGTTGGTTGCAGGTCTGTAAACGTCAGTCACAGAGTCACATAGTTACAGGGATTTTCCCGAGACATGACTGAGTTACGTGACCAGACTGACACACCTACTCTCAAGGCGCAACTACTGCAGTTTTCCGTTAGGCACAGGTTACATACTTCCATGTGTGATAATTTATATTTCTTTACTTCAACATTAATCGATTTATTCTTTTGTGTTTTCTGTATAATGTACACCTCTCATATAACCCAAGGACATACTCCACTTCCTCTCTCAATAACAAGCTATTTAACATACATTTAATTTTAAAAATTTAGATATTGAGGGAAAAGTTTGAAACCAATGATTAAATTTAATAAAATTAAACAATAATAAACAATGACGAAGGCTATATAGTGAATAATATTGCAACAACTATTGAGCATTTGATGTAATAGTTGTGTTTTGATAATAAACTGTTTCAAAATGGTGCATATTTTGCAACATAAAAAACATAATATAAGCGGACTAGTCACGAGTTTCTGTTAGACTGAAATTATTACCATAAAATTAATAATACAATTCTACCAAAAATAAACGTATCTTCTATTCTACAGCATTTGCCTTCTGATGAAACACAATGGGAGCCAAATTAAAGAACACATTAAGAACAACTACAACAACAAAAATGAGAGCGATATGTCGAGTAGTCCTCTTGTCTTCCCTAAAGCTCTCTGTTATACAAGTACGGACACACTTTGCGGCGGAATTTGTTGACAACCGAGCTTCGTGATTGGTTCGCCAGCATCAGCCGCCATTTTGGGCCTGATGTCTATATTTTGTGTCATATGCTTATATGGAGAACATTTTTAAAGTTTTATTTTAATTGAGCTAATACGCTTGGATACTGTGCATTGGGTTGTAAAACTCAAGGAAAGAAAGGCATTACGTTGTATAGCATTCCTTCAGGAAAATACATAAAAAGACGAAATATTTGGATTCACAAAATTGAAAGAAAGAACTGATTCCATCGAAGAACTCTCGACTGTGTTACGTAAGTATTTTTTTTCTTAGTAGTTGATGTTAAATAGAATAGGCTACCTTAAATTTAACGCTTATGTTTTGGTGATTTCATATGTGAAAATACATAATAGGATTGTCGAAAAAACTGCACTTGAAGCCTAAAGTAAGGTAGTAAGGTTATAAATATTTTAAAAGTGCACTTGATGCATGCCCATGAACACTGCTCCCCATTTATAGGGGCATTGTATCATTTGTTCGGCCAGCTTCTGATTGACAACAGGGGTTTCGCATTGGCACTGTATCTAGTCCGTGGCAATGACCCCTTTACTAAGATCGGAATGGCTGAACCGAAGCTCGCTCGGTCCGTATGGGAGTTATCTTTCTTAGCAACTTGGGGTTAAAGTGGGCGACTCGAGCTACTCAGTCGAACCATGGTCTATATACTTCAAACACAACCCACAGGGTGCGTACTGTACAGGAGTAGCACGATGCCACTATAGTGACCCCGTGGCACTCACTTCCGCCACCGCAAACTCTGTACCTCCTGCCGGGCAACTTGCACTACATGGGCCAGAACACATTCCCGCTACAGCTAGGTCTCACTTGAATATCTCTGATGCAACAAAGACCGACATTCTTCCAGCAACCATCAGCATAGCTCAGTCGCAACTGGGAAATAACAGCAAGGCACTTCGCTGAGAAAGACCACTTCTCTTCTCAGGACCAAATCTTATCAAAGCTACATATCAAGTCCTCTCCTTCCGTGTTAGTGCACTGGAGGATATCCACTGTGCTTCCGGACTGCACCAACTACTACGCTAACAGCAACAAACTCCAAATCAACAGCACCTCCCGTGCATCGGTACAGAATTACAGAACCTCCAAACATCAATATCAGACTTCAACTACAACATACTCCAAGGACTCCAGAAGGAAATCAACCGGGCACCTCCACTTCCAAACCCTGTCTGTATAACACCGGTCGAGTCACTGAGTCACCATGGTTAACTGCCTCAAGAAGTTGTGAAGTAGTAACCGCCTACACTATTAGATGATACCGCTCCTTTACTTTTCTTTCACTTTCTTCTAGATCTCCGGCCACACTCAGGGCTTCGACCATGTTTGCACCCGGGATTTGTCCATTACCCGCTCCCGGCAAGCATTTCGCCCGCCAAATAAAGAGCTCGGGACGTCATTATTCCTCTCCGTCACTTCCTTTCAACTTGCCTTAAAGGATACCATGTCCTTGTTTTCCCAATTAAAAGAAAGAAGAATCCTCGATATCCCCAAGTGATGGGTAGTATGAATGAAGTAACGTGGGTTGGAACCTCGCAAAATTTCTACAATTTTTAGACATGTTTGCCATTCGGGACCGCGTTAATGACTGCTCTGTATGCCTACTGCACACAGGGTGAAAAACTAACGCTTCTAACAAGGGTGTTTATGAGGGAGATGATAGCTAGCAAGTGGGACGGGGAAAGTACTTCGGCCCCCATAATGAAAAACATTCGACCTGGGTTCCTTTCTGAAGTGCAGCAGGAATAAAACGGTGAAAGGTTGGGGGTCGGTTCATGAGTTCATGATCCAAATATTTAGCTAAAAAGAAATGTTTATACATGGACTGTGCCAGACACAGTTTCTGATTGGTGGGGTGAAAATGCTCCAGGCGAACCAATCAGAGGGCTACCCGGGCCTATCTAAAATTTGCCAATTTGCGATTATTAGAAAGAATCATTTGCGCCAAGTTCATATTTAAAAACAAAAAAATGTTAATTTTGAATGATATGTACATATGAATTCTATCATATAGATCTTGTAATTGCAGTCTGGTATCTTACATAAAACTATACATATTATATATAATACTAAAATAGCAGTCATTTAGTTTGTAGTTATGCCAGCATATAAAATAAATGTATTTATTTGGTATTTTGTACTAATAAACAAACATGTTAATATATGTAAATATAAATTTGAAAACCAAAATGTTATCGGAAGCTGCCACACAAACGTCTATCATTTTTATCATATGGCGAAGATAAATTATGGGCTTCGGATTTTTCGACAACATATGATTTTAGGGGTACATTGTACCTTTATGTTTCTGTTTTTTTTTTCTTCTTCCATTGTGTTGTAAAGGTATAATTAAAATATCCAACAACGATTACATAAAAACATAACAATAATATACCTAAATCTAACTAACTATAGTTCCGGTAAATCCTGTGGTATCCATAAATTTGTTTAATGCTGAGAACATGAATATTTATTTAAACCGACAAACACTGCTCCACCTCTAGTGTTATTCCGACAGTAATTCTGATCTTCAAAAGTACGTTATTCACTATTATGAAACAGTTTATAAATTGTATATAATAAGAGCGTCTATTACAGTCTCGTAGTTCAACGTCTTGTAGCACTTTCCTTGCTGCATCGCCTTTAAGACGAGAAACCTTTGTCCAGACCGCATGGTAACAGTAATACGCCTAAGGGATGCCATCCTTCCCTGAGAGTAATCAGTACTGCTATGGCAGGCGCCGGGGACAGCGACTCTACTAATTTTCTTTTACTTTCCCCTATTTGCTGTTGGCAAAAGCTGTAGAGAAATATAAAACCCGCCGAAACTGCTCATAAATATGTAAGGAATATTCCTGCTCTCGCACAAGAGTGTGGGGTTAAGATAAAGAACAATATGAAGAGAGTTTTGAAAAATATACAGCGTAGGTTTATTTTCCACTTCAAGTTGTGTATGAAATGAGGGGAACGCTTACTCAAAGAGTTAGCTATAAAGAGTTCTATCGCTTATGAAGTATCACAGAATTTTAGAATTCCGAAAATTCCGAATATTTAAGAAACACTCAAAATCTGATTATGGGTATACAATCATACTGTTGGGATATAAATTGTGTTTTAATTATTATTCCAGTGGTTTTGTACTTTAGGTTCAAGGGAATGAAATAACTTTCGAAATAAATCTGTCAGTGATCATAAAGGACTTGTTTTCGAGAGTAATCCGACTACTTTACAAAATGTATATGTTTTATATTTTTAGTACTTACCAAACATTCATTTTATTTCTAAAACTGTTTATCCTACATCTTTAGAGAATCAAACGTACTAATTCACCTCATTAGAGAAGACTTCAGCATTTTGATGAATTTATTTATATTTTTTCACAATTAAATATTAATGCAAAGGCAGTGAAATCTGCTGCTAAAAAGCCATTCAAATGAACGATAGCAGTAAAGATATAGCTGCAGGATTTGATAATTAATGACAGAAACGTGGCCATATGCTTTTGAATGGTGACATCGTTGCAACCTCCTTAGACAGTGGCAAAGCGATGCGGAATGTTTGAACAGGTAATGATGGCATGGAATCAGAAGGAACAGTGGTATATTTTCAAAGATCTGAGACTACTGGAGATGTTTGCTGTATGAACTACTTAAGAGAGTGAAAACTACAAAAGGTTCATAAAAGAGAATTGAGACAGAGTGGATATAGTGAACTTGCTGTGGCAAATACGAATGGGAACCTATCGGCTAGGAGTAGAGGTATAAAACATAAAGTGTAACAAACGACAATCGCTGTCGTGGACGCTTGACTTATACAAATCTCCTACAACAATACTATGACGGTCTTCAGGAAACATAGTAATTAAGTTAATTTCAATTAAATGAGGAGGGATATCTGGGATACATTTTCTCAAACTGTCAACTGACAGAGAACCGCTTTATAAACTTTGTCCCAAAGAAGAAACTTCTCGATGGGGTGCAATAAGGCACCAGCAAGTGGGGGCAGAAATGAGCAAAATCATTCAATAACAGAAGTTGTTCTTCTAACAATAAATGTATGTATGGAGATGTGTGCAATCAGTTTAATTAGTGAAGTTTTACATGGCTACACTCAAAACCTCAAAGAACGTTTCAGTAATCGCATATGAGTTCGGGTTCGCAAAATAGGTTGGGTTTTTTTTTTTAAGATTGGAAGCGCTAAAATCTGGTGTATTGAGTAGTGTTTCGAGCTTCGGTCATGGCTGTTTGAAAATAATTGAATTTCTGAACAAAAAAAATTGGCATCAAACTGGCTCCAACATCCAAAGTGCGTTCCAAGAAATCGACAGGTAATGACTCCAGGATGCAGAATATTTTGTGCAGCAGAGAGCAAGTTGAAGCGTAAGAAGAAGAAGAGCGCAGAAAATAAAAACAATTGTGTAAACACAATTATGGGATGTACAGAGTAAAATGAGAACACCATGATTTTGTTTTTTTACTTTTTCCAGTAATTTGTCATTTTTGGATGTCAGCTACGCGTAACTCAAAAATTACTGAACATTGGAGGATAGTTCTTTCATGTGAATCTGCATTATATTATGGCATAGGGGGAGTTGGGGAAAAATGTATTGTAGCATTAAGTTTGTTAAGAGGTAGAAGTGGCCGTTGGAAAGGTTAAGTAAAGAAAATGAGGGTCTGCACATGCACAACTTAGATAGCATTCTTTAATGGATTTCAAGTCTAATTGATAGCTTGAGGAAAGCTGATGTGCCCCCGGCTGCTTTGGGGTAAACCTCTTGGTTGGTTTCCATCATTAATGTAAGTAATACTTATTTTATTGTTTATAAATTCAATGTACCTATTTTTAAATTATATTTGTGTGTTCAGTGCTTACCTAGTTCTGATTTTTTCTAATTTGATCCGTTTGTAATAATGATATGTAGAATATTTTTAGATTAGGTTTTACCTTAGTCCGACCCCAGTTCGTTTAATTAGTTACAGAATGATATTTTAGGCAAGTGGATAATGGGGTCGCGACAATATAGATCAGTTTATTGTATGTTAAGACTTTTCAGCCTGAATCGAATATTATATTACATAAATATATTATTAATGTCAAAACCTCTTTAAAATAAAATATTTTAAGCCTTTGGTCACAAAATTAAATTTATAAATTTATAAAAGGTTTTAATTCCAGTGTTAGAAATGTTCTAATGAATATAAATGACATTTTTAACATATTGTAAATATCAATTTTTGGAAAAGAGTAGCTAAATAAATGAATATGGTTTTTATAGACTTTCTCTTATTAGTAATTGATTTGCATGTAGAGCTGTACAAATCGAACTAGAATTTGGATTAAAATTTCATTTAATTTAAAAGTTGTGGATATTTGGTAAACATTTCATGTTTCTAATTAATACACAAGTGGAGATATTTGCCTATAAAATAGTTACATATTTATACGATACGAGTATGTGTTATTTCTCCTGTAGAACGTGAGAAATTTCCATTCCTATATTTTTCCTCATATTGCTCACAGTATGAATAAGTTTGCTTAAAAACAGATATTACAAATAGGATTTATTCTTAGTATGTGCCTGCCCCTGGGATATCTGTATTACTTACTTCCCTTAGAGGCAGCGTTTTTAAATCGAAGTGCATACTATAAATTGTTCTCTTCTCTTGAAAGTATGACCAAATGTAAGTCCGCCCCAAATGTGGTTAATTTGAAATGTTTTTATTTGGGCACTTGTCAAAATGTTCTAAAGTCTGTGTTTTTGAGCTTATTAATGACAATAATTTGACACGCGGACCCTTTGAAAATGTATTGTTGCCGTCATTTACATGTAACATTGACAAAAATGTACTCCTTTTCTTTTATAAGTTTCAATAAACGTCACATTTTCATAATTGGATTTTATTATTATATATAAGGTCTAAAGCAAAATTCATAATTAATGTTAAATTGTACTTAATTCATATCTTAAAAGAGTATTCATGTTTCTTCTTACTGTACAAAAGTTTGAACTGGTAGTGGAGCGACTTCCTTACAAGGTGAATTTTGTTACTCAAAACACAACTTTATCTCACATTTTTACTGGGGTACTGGCAAAAACATGTTATTTCCTCTTACCCGAAGAAATTATCGTTACTTGTTCAATTCTTGTATTAAAGAATATTTGCAGTTTGGCAGTTTGGGATTACTGCTTCTTTACCACTTAGGCGCATAGAAAGAAAATGAGTTAGTGTACATAAACACAAGCGTTGTTGTATTGCATTTTTGGCATTGTGTGTATGGTTCATACACTATTGTACATAAACTATTGCACTTAACTAATGAAGCTCGTCCACTTAACACTCTTCCAAAATTGACTACAGTTTTCCACTAATTGAACTGGGAAAGCTTTCCACTGATATTGCCACGCGAATACTCTGCAAAAATTACTGCGGGCCGCAAACTTACCGACTAAATAAATATGGCCTGCGTGACTTTTTACATGTAGATATCAACTGAAGAGGCTAGCTTATTCCATTGACGAGGTTATCGGTCTGTCTTTTCATCCCTGTAGTTCCCTGCCATGTTTTAATTGTGCCTACCCTGCTTTACAATCTCTAACAGAATACAAATAAACTTCTTTTCCACAGACCCTGCTTAAGAATTTCCTCCAGAAAATATCGGTTTGCCATGTCCTTACACCTTTTTTACAAACATTGTTACAACAGGCAAAAGAAATCCCCAGTCAGATTTTATGGCTAAGGTAGCTTTCTGTACAGTTGCGAGAAAATAACATTTTACACACAAAGTGCAACACTTATACAGGAAAATGACATTACACTCATGGCTATAATGAGAAAGTTACATAAAATTACATGCTACAATTACGCTAATTAAATCTGGGGGTAGCAGTTCATAAATACTCTCTCATATAAAAGCTTAGTAATAATTAAAACGCTCTGCAATATTACCATTTAAAATAGTTCACTTAGGAAATTAATGCACTATCAATAATTTACTCTTTTTTTTTAAATGAAACAAACAATGTAGGTAATAATATATCCAAAAACATAGAAACCAGGAGATAGATTTTCCTAATTGCTTTAGATGAAACACTATTTCACCTTTTTCCAAATAACTATTAAAATAGTATATTCAAACGTACATCTCTCGGTAAGATTGCTCGTCTGCCACCGAAGCGCCACGGGTTCGATCCCAGCTATCTAATAAGTAGGATTTTAGGTGGACAAAGCAGCGTTTGTCCCGTTTCTCCTTCCATTCATTCTACTATTACTCCATTATCATCATCACCCCCTTCATCCAGCGTAATGTAGTCCACCGAATCTTGGTATGCGCACTGCTACTGCACTCTGCCGCCCGTTTGTAAGATCCCAAAGCACGCAACAGAGTTGGCGTTGAACTTCTAACTTACATATAATTTAAATACAGGATAATGTTCTCAATCTGCTTAATTTGTTTAAAAAATTTTAAATTACCAATATAACTTATTTTATGATGCCAGAATAGTGAACAACTTCAGATATAATAGCCACTGCCTTTTCTTCAATAAAGCTGAGTTAATGGGCTGCACATTCTGCATATGAGTTTCCAAAAACGCTTGCAATCCTTTTATCAGCTCTTTATGTTAGACACGTTAATTATCATAGGACTGACGAGGGATATTATTATCCAAAGCCTATGATGTACTTGTTATGCTTTGTTGAGCAAGATCGTGATGGAGAAAAAAAGACATAAGATAGCTCATAGGGTTTTTTTCATTATCATCTGATCAACTAACTGTATTGTAAAAACTAATTGAGTAGTATTTTTAGTGTCTAGATTGTTCATAAGATTACACTTTTTCATCTATTCTTTTTCCTGATATTTCTATAATTTCTTCTAACAAAACTTTTTTTGACATTTTTCTTTTAATATGTTTGGAGATTTTCGTAAAAAAATAATTCGACTTTACAATAAATGCAATGGCTGCCATAAAGTTATTTGGTGTATTTAAATTGTTCCCATGACCTCTAAATACTAAACTTTTTATAGTACAACAGCCAGGATTATTTTCAGCACTTCAATGTTCAATGTATTTACAAATCTGCTTTCTTGTTACTGATTAACAATGTTCTTATTTCACTTTCTTGTTATACAACACAGCTACGCTTTTTTAAGCTTCATGTTGTCTTCATGATTTTTCAGTTCTAAATATATTCTATCCATTTGTTATAAGTATTATAATTTAGAAAAGAGTTTGAAGACAGTTTTTAATCTTTTAGTAAACAATCAGGATCTGGTCAATTTTCAATACTTATTCAAAGAATTTATCTGAATTACTTGTATATTGGATTTTGTAAACTTTTTGGTTTTAATAGATAAATAAGTTGTTCTCTATTTTGAACGAAACATTTCTGAATTAGATATTTATATTTGATGTTATTTTCAACTTTCCAAAACAATGAACTTAAGCACTAACCATGAAAACTATATATCATAAGTATTTTAAAAATAACTCATTTAGTATTTAATACATTGAAAATAGTCATAAAGTCTATTTTTTATTTTGGAAAATAGGCCAATTTCAAGCTTTACTGAAGACCAAACATGTGTTTATGAAACTAGCGCTGCAAAGGAAGGTATAAAAATAATTATCTGTAGGATAGCTAGAGTAGATATCAAACATATTAACCTTAAGGAATTTGTTAACACAGTAAGTACGTTTATATGGAACACAGATATAACGAAGTTTCCAGAGCAAGCGAGGCGGACAGACTGCCCTGATACACAGATTGACCGCAGAGAGTTCCCTCTAGACGCTTGGTGCTTTTTGCATCAAATCGGCCCATAAATCCGTCCTCTCGGTCAGAGCAGTTCTGGGCGCCCGGCCAGCGCCTTTTCTATTGTGTTCTGGGAAACTTCTGTCTAGTGGACAGGCTAGTTCCTACAAATACATTGTCAGGCAAAATATTTTAGATCTGTCAGCGTGCATTTTTTACTTTTGTGGTTATACATCTAAGAAATAAACGAAATGCATCAACAGGATAAACCTATAATAATAAAATCAATAATAAATATGACACCTGCCTTTCCATCTTACGGTTAAAGCAATGCTGAGGTTAGAGGAGCTTAAATAATCTCACCTAACATGACTTATGGAACTTAATGGTCCTATTTGACCTCCTTTTTCTCGAATACCGCGAAGAGAAGGAATGAAAATTGATAGTATTAATGCGCTAGAAAGTATAAGAGTATGAATTTTTGAAACAGCACTCAATATGTGCAAGTATGTTGTGCATTTTCTTTCAGAGGAGGAACTGTATGACGTAAGTGGTATATGTAGAATTAATAATGTATAGTATTTAAATGCGTGCATAAAGTGCAATTTTTGTAATATTTAAGAGATGTCATGTAGTAATATAGCAAGGCAAGGAAAAATTCACGTCTTTCTCCGAACACAGAAAGACTTCAAGAGACAGACAATGCAAGATAATCCCTTCTGGTGTGCAGCTAGAGTTGAAAATGCCCCCTGCCTCAGGGCAAACACGTGGCACAGTTGCAGGCGTCCGAGAGGTATCGTTGACGGTAACGTACGAAATCTCTTTAAATTCACCTCACTAACGAGGCGCGAACAAAAATTTCCACATATTATTTACCGCAGCAACCATACAGCCCAATTCTCATCCCCGACCTATCAAATCCATTTCACACTGCAGCCCAAAGTGCGGCCTATAATAAACATCCCGCACCAACAATCGGGTCTCACTTGGTATTAGCGTTTGGTTTGTTTGTCTGCATTCAAAACCACACTTTTTTCTACCACCATTTTCATGTACACATCTGAAATTTTTTTGAATCTTTCTGTAGACCTTGCTTCATAAAAGTTAGCATTTATTTTTCTGTAAAACTAATAATAATAATAATAATAATAATAATAATAATAATAATATGAAGAATAGGTTAGACTTGACTGGTACCCGTAGAAATTCTCTCAGAACTCTTTAATTCTGTATATCGTGTAGCGCTTGCAATGTTTGCAGATCTGAGAAAAGCTAGAGTACTTTTAGTTCCTTTTTATTTACATATAAATAAGTACACCTTTTATAAAATGCCTATTATAAGAAGTTATAGAATTCTAAGGTGTGTTTTATTTGTATTTTCATTCTTCGAGCATAATGTCACTGATTGTGTCTTGCATTTATGTGATGTTCCTTTTCAGTACGATTTGCTTGAGAATATGAATATGTAGATATGTTAAGAGACTTATGTTAAATTTAATACGATTTTGTAAAGAGAATGGGCGGTGTCTCTGCTACACTTAGGTTTGCGACCACAGCTTGGCAGCCCTGGTACATTAACCACTAGAACAGGACAATGCTATTGCTTTAATATGACTGCGGTTTCACGCCATCCTCTGCCTTGAGTGTATGTCGCTTTCTTGCTTTGGCCTTGTTAGCCAATAAATACAATTTGTCTACAATTTCACATTTACAAATATTAACATATACAACTCAAATTATCCAATTTTAATGTAAATTAGTTTTCCCTTCACTTTTCCTCATGTAGTCTTTCACTCCATATATTAATCATGCAAGTGTTTCCTTGCACCTGATGTAAGCTTGCCGCGCATCGTTACTGGTGAGAAAACTCTCTGTAGGAATGCCAGACAGATGAAATATGGCAAAAGGAACTAAATTACTGCATTTCAAAAGTGATCCACATTAGTCATAAATATAGTTTTGTCATTCACCGCTGCCCAATATTTTATATTAGTAGTAGAAGTAGCAGTACACCTATTTACAAGTATAGCACATCCATGTATCACAGGGTCGTGCCACTTGTGTTATTACAAAAATACCAGTCCCTGCACACTAACGCGATATTCTCAAAAGTGACATTGGATCGACTAATGGATTAGAGTTTTGCTATGTTGTCTAGTTTGCATTTAATTTTTATGACGTTTCGCCATACTTAATGGATTTTACTTTTCGTTCAATTGTTCAAACTGCGTTTATCATTATAACAAGTCAAATAACTTGTCCTATAATATATCTTGTTATACATGATAGGTGCATCTGATAAGAAATTATTTCTGGACAAGTTTATTTTGTTTTCCTTTTTATTTTGATTGAAAGCATGGGACACGGGCACATTTTGAACATTTAGAATGAATTACTTCATATCTTCCAGGATTCCTCAAATATGATCTTCAGTTTTATTTATATAGTAGAACTAAAGGTATATCCTGAAATAGGAAGGCTGGTGGGGGATGGAAATTGGTCTGTATGGTAGCTGTGGCAAACACTTTATGCCCGCTGATCGCAGGTTTCGCCACGGCTGTAGTCTGCTGTGTCTTTCAACACAGTTGCACATTCACATTAAAATGTTATGACTCTGAATAACCGCTGCGTTACACTGTCTGCAGCTACTTCCACAAACTGTCCCCTCTGTAGACAAATTACCTAAGAACTGCCTCGAATTGCAGGGGCCTTGCTGTTTTATCAAAAGTACAGTCCGAACGTCTCATGACGCATAAACATTATGCGTCCCAATTTTTAAGTATTCAGAGACCGATATTTTTCTTCCCATTGGTTTATGGATTCGGGCTTCTTTTGTCATTGGTCACTTATTTCGCGCTTATGGTGACTGCCGTTGTTCTTTCTCCAAGGTTCTCTGACGTAAATTTAGGCAACACATACAGTAAGAATGTTTATATGTTTTTGAGAAAGGAACAAGGCTTCGAACTATTGCCAAAGATAACTGTTACTCCTTTCTTCGTCTTTGGAAATTTTCCCTCCAGGTTTTTACGATCCTTGCCTGGCAAAGAGGCCACAAATCTATTGAGTTGTTATTCAATCCCACTCCCCTCGACATTTCTACACGCACAAACATTTTACTTTACGCCTTCTCTTCCGAGGAAATTATAAGCTAGTTACTCATGGTTAATTCGAATATGTTAGGCTTTCCAGAAATATGAGATAATTTACTAATATGTGTTATATTTATATACAATCAGCGTGATTACAATTTATGTTGCTTGTTACAATAATATGTCGGTCTCAGTTCTCATCTATAAAACACATTTCATCATCCAATTTCGTCCTCTTCGTCATCTATTTCTTCTCCAGCTTCATGAGAAGTTTCTGAATCTAAAGATCTTGTTTCTAGTTTCTCCTCAGAGTCAGAATCATCAGTTTCATAGAAATTGTCATCCTTTGTAAGGGTATCATCATTAAAAAGCAGACGATGAATTTCTTTCAAATCCTCGGTGATTTGTAGATCGTAGTTCTTGTTAATGTCCATGTTGAAAAAGTAAAGTCCGCTTGCAAAGGTAAAGCGATTGAGCAAATATACAACGTAAAACAATACTCTAGTGACATCAACAATACGTTACGAGAGCTGGCGCGCTTTGCCCAGCGGTTACGCAACTCCTGGTTGTTGACATTCATTCTTGCAACTCAACAAACAGATAAGATTATCGCTGCAGTAAAACATTGAGAAATGTGTACAAGGTGTACAAAGTAAGCCAATTATGTAGGTACGTTCGTTAGAAAATTAAAGCATCTAAATGATGCTACGGGTCTCTTAGATCCCTAGTGACTAGGTGAATTTGATGCTATTCTTCTCCAAATAGATTTGATTGCCATCCTTCTATAATTTTGTCAAGAGAGAACATATTAGATAATATAATTATATATATTTTATCGAATGTGTTTGTTTTATTACTTATTAACTACATATGTTAAATTTTCGTATCCGGGGACAGGTTACACAAATATGGACATTCGTAATTAAGGTTGTGGCAGTTCTTTGTAGACATGGTTTTTAAAACAGATAAAATTGTTCCATTTATAGAAATACAGTCCGGAGTGAATAGCGCATCAAGTATTGGGAATACTCAAACGTGTAATGGAAATGAAGGGAGAGGCATAAATTAGCTGCTCAGGTATACAGTTGCATGAAGAATAAGGAAGCGATTTGTTTGATTTATAATTGACTGAAATGAATGATGGGTGTTTTCAGTGTTTTTTAAACTATTTCACCGCTTTGTTTACAGTAGTGCACTGTTTAAAGGCGATGGAATGACACATGTTAGGCAATTGATTGGTCTATGGCCATACAGAGGGGATATCACCTACTGCTTGACATCCAACCGCAGAAGAGTAAAGTCGCTGACACTTATTTGAATGGCCATGAAAATGCATTTAAGTGGGCTTTACTTACAACCTTGTCCGTCATACTGTGCTTTATGTCCCGGTTTCTAGGCGTATCACAGCACAGTTGCGAAGATGGTAGTAGACAGTTGACAATAGAGCAATGTACACATTATTATTGTTTCGTTAACGATATTTAAAACACAATCAGCTTTTTTGCGCATGTATAAGTTATACAGAAGTTTCCTGATCAATTGCATCATTTTAGAGCTTCCATTCCTGACATTAGGCACAGATTTAAATATACTGATTTACTGCAAAACCAAACACTAGACAAAATATGCAGTTTGATTACAGAAAAAACAAGATGGCATTAAGGAAAATCTTGAATGTTCGCCGGTAAAGTCACTCCCAAATTATCACAAGCGATATTTCGAAATCTTAATAATACATAATAATAATAATAATAATAATAATAATAATAATAATAATAATAATAATAATAATAATAATAATATAAAATGAAATGAAACCAGAAACATTACTAAGTTAATTGTGTCTTTTTTTTCTTGATTACAGTGCCCGTTTAGTAGGACGAAGGATCTAATGTACTATTTTATACCATTTAAGGAAGCGGAGTTTATATTTGAGTGTTTCAGGCTGCGGTACGGTTGTTAGCAGAGATGTAAATTACATGAGCGGACAAAATATATAACTAAAGCTTAATATACTAAGAGCTAACCCTGAGAGAATGAAATTGTTTGTTCTAATTTATTTTTGTTGTACCGCATATTGCTGCTATTTCCAATAGCATACAATAGTACACAGTAACAATTGTAAAGTATGACAAAAAACAAAACAAATACACTTCTATTCTATGTTTCTTTCTTTAGATATTAAATTTAATAATAATATTTTATGTTCATTATGCTAAATGACTGGTCCAGTATCTGTAAAATATGTAACCTTTAGGTCTAATTTTAATCAGCTTAAAGCGCAGAAAATGGAAAAACAGCAGATCAAGAAGGAGAATTTGGTTTTATTTACGGACGCTCTTTAACATCTCAGGTTATCAGTGTCCCATTTAAACCAGGGCGTGAAGCGGCCGACAAATTTTGCTCAGAGGCCTTTTATTCAGGCTTGAGGTTCTTTATCGTGTCGAAAATTTACGACATGGGACCCAGGCTTTACTTTCCTTCCGAATAAACCATACTTAGGCTTTTTACTTCCGAAAAAATCCATCGGTCCTGGCCGGGGTTGAACCCACGATCTTGGGTTTAGGAGGCAAGTATGGTAACCACTACACCGCCAGGACCGACCCAGGAAGGAGAATAAGGGGGAATAGAGAACAGTAATATATACTATATATCATACTGCACAGAAATCAGTGCACAAGGATATAATTTCTCATTGCATCGTTCATCTTTCATGTGATCAAATTGAAACTTTCTAGGAGCAATTGGAATCCAAATGGTCTCATTTAGATTAAAGTTGGTGATATCTGGTGGTAGCTATTGTAATATGTATAACAAGCTCCGCATTGTGTTCTACCTCGACCGCTCGAAGCGATGACATCGTCGGTAGATCGACTCTCAAATTTAGACATGGGTCCGTGGGACTATACAGCCTCGCGCCTGCGCGCTTAGGTCCCCTTTTGTTTGATGTATAGCGGTACCTGAGCCTCTGTAATGACTTCTATTGTGTTCAGAATTTGTGAGTGTGTATATACCGATAGCTGCAAGTTCTATACCCGCTTTCAAGAAACGCCCTTACGTGATACTATTACGTTGGAAGCGCAGAACTGAATGTTACAAAACGTGTGGGTTGCCTGAAGTTAAGAGAACCGTCGAATATTCATAATGCACTACAAAGGGAAATTCGATTGCTCGAAGAAATTTTTAATGAATTTGCATATTTGAGCGTTTCATTGTAATGAGGCCAGAAACATGAAAGGCCTCTTGAAATGCTCGATGTCTCAGTGGAATGTATCATAGAAAAGCGGTTACAACGTAGATAAAGAAGTGGAAGATTTCGGCGCTGTACAAAATAAACGCGACAGTTTTTTTTTGATAACATCTTAGAATAAGCAGAAGTCTTTCCATTAAGGTCAGGTCATTTGTTTTAAATATCTATCAAATGAATAGATTTCAAAAGCAATTTCATTTATATATTCTAATTTATATCTAATTGCATTGCAATTTTATTGAATTTTACATCATTTCTCCTGTTAAAGATGATAAAATAAATTGTTCTTTAAACAGAAATGTAATATTATAAAAGAAAAAAAAAGCTTTTGAAGGATCTGACCCGAAAAAATAACAAAATTCTAAAAATTCTAATTGAATTTAATGTTTATAAAACCAATTTATTAATTTATTAAGCATATTTAAAATGAAACACTGTCAATAAAATAGTTTCAAATATATATGAAAGGGGAAAATTATTTTCAAATGGGAAAGAAAGGACACGCTTAAAAACATTACGTGCCACTGACAAGGTAAAACATAGCTTTAGGCTGAGAACGCTTTGCTATCCAATAGATAATCAATTCTGATAATGGGTTGACGTTCGTGATAATAATATAATAATTACAAAATGGCTATAATTTATTACATAGGAATTGGTGGCTGCCAAATACAAATATAGATCTCCACAGAAAAGGGGAGGGGGAAATAGACAGATACACAAAAAAGTACATTGATATTTATGACTAGTTCTGAAGGTTTAAATGTCTCGATTTCTAGATGTAAAACCACCAGTAGTGGCTGTACCTCAATTCCTCTTTCACTTTTCAATATAGTTACCCTTTACTGCAATACACTTCTCACATCTGTGATTCTAAACCCAAGATCGCGGATTCAAAAAGGCCAGGATCGATGGATTTTTTCGGACGTAAAAATCCTAAGGTATGGATGGCTTCCTTCGGAAGGGAAGTAAAGCCGTGGGTCCCGTGTCGTACATTTACGACATGAAAAAAACCTCCAGCCTGAAAAAAGAGGCCTCAGAGCAAAATTTGTTGGCCGTTTCACGCCCGCATTTGAATGGGACGCTGATGACCTGAGATGTTAAAGAGCGCCCTTAAATAAAACGAATCAAAAAAAATCAATCACATTTTTGAATTAACATTTCAATCCACCCCACCAAATAGTCAGAAGTCTTGTCTGCAAAATGGGCACAAACAGCATCATCACTTCTTCATCACACTTATATTTCCTTCCTCGAAGGTACTTCTTGGGTCTTGAGAAGAGAAAATAGTCACTGGGAGCTAGATTCGGGCTGTAGGGTGGATTGTCGATCTCCTTGGAGCCGCATTTCTTCACAGCTTCCTTTGCAACAAGAGCTGTGTGCACAGGCGAGTTGTCATGAAGGCGCACACCACTCAAGTTTTCCTCACCTTTTCTCTTTAATGGAAGCACGTAGTCTGTGCAGTAGGTCAGCATTGTACTCCCGATTTACTGTGGTGTTCCTCTCCTTGAAGTCAATGATGAGTATTCCCTCACTGTCCCAAAATATTGTGGTCATGATCTTCTTGGTTGATTGAGTGACCTTGGCCTTTAGAGGCGGTGTATCGCCAGGTTTACTATACTCCATTGTTTCTCATTTGAACAAGGGATCACAGTATAGGAGCGTAGTTTTATCTCCTGTAACAATGGTTTGCGGAACTTCTCTCTTGTAGCCACGGCAGAGCTCCAAAAATGCCTGACAACAGATGAATCGTTGCTGCTTTTGGACCGAGGAAAGAAGTCTAGGTACCCATCTTGCACTAACCCTATTCATATTTAAACGTTAATGAATAATTCGAAGGGTTTTTGCTTTATAAAGGTCCAACCTAGCTGTTATTTGAGTAACTTTGAGCCGCCGGTTTTCCATAATTTCTCCTTCCCCAAAAGCGATTTTTGAGGAGTGAGCACCTCCAAATCTCTTTTCTAAGTTAACACAACAAGCGGGAGTAAGGCGCACAACAGCACCTTCTGCTACAAAATTGCTTAACTTTCATTCATATAAAAAGTGCATCGCCTGACGGGCTGGATGTGAACACTGTTCTGGGTGCTACCGGCTGCCGGCCCGTTAGGCGTACGAGAATGAGTAAAAGGAAGGTCCAGTATAATTCTCTGTTAAATTATTTAAAGACACGGTAAAGGATCGTTTTAATAAATGAAGGGAATGTTCGATTGAAAATTTAAATAGGAAAAAATACGAGGCGTTAAAATGGGTAGGCTACAATGGAGGGGGGGGGGGTCTTGAAAAAGGTGTAAATTCAATTACCTGCCTTGGATTTAAGCTCCATAAATATTAAAATATCACTTTTTTAGAGTCATGGGAGTTTTGTATCATTGTGTTTTGATATTATAAGGTCTTTTTCTCATTATAATAGCTTGATTTCTCAATGCAGATCATAAAACAGTACAGTCAATATAATGACCTGACTATAATTCCTGGGGAGACTGACTATAAATTGACAATTTTGATACTTTAATTTTCAAAAAAATTCTTTAAAAATCTTTTTTTAGAGCCATGGGATTTTTGTATCATTGTGTTTTGATATTATAAGGTCTTTTTCTCATTATAATAGCTTGATTTCTCAATGCAGATCATAAAACAGTACAGTCAATATAATGACCCGACTATAATTCCTGGGGAGACTGACTCTAAATTGACAATTTTGATACTTTAATTTTCAAAAAAAATCTTTAAAAATTGTATTGAAAACAATTTTTACATCTTGTAGTATTGTCCGCACATATAGATACGAAATACGAAGAAAATGTATGAAATACATTTTTTTTAAATAATTTAAGCATAATATGAAATATCATACGTGCTTTGTCTCCTTAAAGGAAAACACAATAATAAATGAAAAAGATAATCAACTTATTTAATGGAAGTAAGAGAAATGTTTTAGAAATGAGGGATGTTGTCTGTATTGAATTCAAACTGTTTCTACCAGATTCAGTTGAATGAGTTCAGGGAACTTTGTGACCTAAGTTTCCTATTTACTTACTAACTGAGAAAAAAAACTTTGAAATAACCCCAGTCATTAATCGAACCCAGGTCTGCCAGATAAGAAATGCAAGCGCTACCTTTAGATTATGGTGGTGGTAAATGTTGGGTAAAATTTGAGTTGAGTTTGAAATAAAGTGTAGTCCTTGAACTTTGGAAAGTGTTTAAGTATATTTGTGAGAATATTTCGCTTTAACCCTTTAGTATGTAAGTGATCCTATCGTAAGGGGTATGAGAAAAGTAATAATGAAAAACTTCTCCGCCGAGCGCCCCTCCCCCGAGTTATTCTATTACGAAGAGCACAACAAGAGTTTCGTATTACCAGCTGCTGACGGATGTTTATAGCTGATGAGAGTTAAATGTAATTTACTGGTTCAAATACGTATTCTTAAAGCACTAAATCGGATACGAGTCATTTGTCGACGTTGTCACAGCTGGGTTGACCTGCAGAGCAGCGAGCTGAAATCTCCCTGTGGACCGGAAAGAAACGCAACGACTGTTTGCTTCGAATTTGTTTTGCTTTAGCATTTAGTGTGCTGCTGTTAGCAGAACACACACTGCTTCTGAAAGTGACGTACCCGTGGGAACAGTACCGAGTGTGTGTGCCAGTGTTTTTAGTTCGGAGCTAGCAAAGGGAGCAGGTGTGGGCACGTCAGATTAAACCAATTTCGCTGCCAATATTAGTCTACCGTGTATGTTAGACGTCGTCACATTTAGCCCCTGGCAAAGCTGCACACTTAAGGGAAACATTTTGACGGGGGAAGGGGAAAACAACTTTTCGTTAAAGAAAATGTGTCTGTTTCAATTTCACGCCTGTATGAAGAGTCAGGAAGCTCTCTCTGTGTTTTCTAAAATTTCCGCAGCAGAAAAGTTAGCATGCTACTAAAGTACATAATAGCAATAGAAAAAAAATATTGCAAAACTCAGGAACTTGAATAAAATATCTACTTAGAGTAATTCTAATTCTCCTTCTTCATCTTCCATAACAATAAACAGATTATAATATTCTTCTTAAGCTGAACGGTAACATAAAATTATAAAAATATTATTCATTCAAATATTATTTTTAAATTACATTTGTTGCCATTTATTATATTATCTCTAGAGCCCGTACATAATCCAAACATTACCCAGAGCCTAGATCATGAATTATTGTTGTCTTTATTTTTAAAAATTATTATTTAAATAGTTTAGTTATTATAATACTGAGCTAACTATAAAAATTTCCGGACTGTTGTGCCGTGATCTGCTGGATAAGAGAATTCCAGACATTTCGTCCGCAACTATGGCTGGGAGCACTAGCAGTATAAATATAGCGACTCTGACAGTCAACACTTTAGACGTAGCGATACTTTCTCCGAGGAGAGTTCGTCCACGCCACCGAAGATGTCCGCCATAGTTGCGGACGAAACGTCTGGAATTCTGCTCTCCAGCAGACCACGGAACAACAGCCCATAAGAAAATTGTAGTTATCTCTATGACTCCAGCCGTGAAAGCCTACGTTCTCTTGTGTTATAATATTGTTATAAATACACTAAATACTGTAATTTCAACAAATATAATTTATCTAAAATGTACTGATCTTAGAAACTTGTTCTATAGCATAAATCTGCCACTGATTACGTCATACCACTCATTTGTTTATTTAGATATGTTACTGATTTAATGAATTAAATAAATATGAAGTTTCCATAAATCATATAACTTCTGTAGAAGGATGAAAGTGAGTCATTTCCACTCCCTATGATATGGGGAGAACGAAGAAGACATAAAAATGACTGCAACTTTTCCACCATTAAAATAAAAGAATTCAGTGCAAAAACTCAAAAGAGTTATTTTCATAGTAGAATTTTAACCACGTGGAACCAGAATAGTGACATTTGTTAGCTACAACAATGGACTTGTCTCTACTCTTCAACGTTGTTCAATAAGTAATATTCTATATTATAAGTGTTATTCCAAGTGATGTAGACATTTCTAACATGTTTTAATGAAAGTTTAACTCACAACAGCCCTGATTCCACAATTCTTCCAATATCTTACTTAATTTTTGACACTACAGTCCATTAAAAACGTGGTTTCTCATACAATTCTAGCCCTCTCTTCCATATTCTCCCTCTTGGATCTCCACTATCTTCATAAACTCTTCTTCCACATTATTCATATCGCTTTCTTAGTCGTCCCCATAGTCCTTTTCTTCTCATGGTTTCGTCGGTCCTGGTGGTGTAGTGGTAACCATACTTGCCTCCTAAACCCAAGATCGCGGGTTAAATCCCGGCCAGAACCGACGGATTTTTTTGGGCGCAAAAATGCTAAACATGGCTTCCTTTGGAAGGGAAGTAAACATGTGGGTCCCGTGTCGTACATTTACGGCACAAAAAGAGGTCTCTGAGCAAAATTTGTAAGCTGTTTCACGCTCTGATTTGAATGGGAAGCTGATGAACCGAGATGTTAAAGAGCGTCGGTAAATGAATCAAATAAAAAGACTCACAAAAACATTTCCTAGCTAGTGTTTGTTCAGCATTCTTTCTAGATGTTCCAATCAGCTCAATCTAGTATTTTAGGTGTAAAAATCCTATATGTGGCTTCCTTCGGAAGGGAAATGAAGTCGTGGTCCCGAGTCGTAGATTTATGGCACGCAAAAGAAATTTATGCTTGAAAGAAGAGGCCCCTGAACAAAATTTACCGGCCGTTTCACGCCCTAAATTAATGGAACGCTAAAAACACCCTTAAATAAACCAAACAATTTTGAAATAGCTGCACATGTTGCAACAAAAATGGCATTTCCTTCCCTTATGCTTTAGAGCTGGCCAATTTCATTTGGAACAAAGCGGTACTGTTAAAGTTCAGATTTAGAATTAGCAAGTTGTATAAGGGTAAAGAGGAAGTAAGTGAATGACTCAAATTTTGGGGGGAGGAGGGGGGTGTTGCCTTATTTGACTTCAGTTATCGAAAAAGCATTGTGAATTTGATTAGTTTTGTAGCGAAAGTGGACAGAGTTAGAAGTTTTTCCGTCCACATTCTTAAAACCTTATCATGGAAGATAAGTTAGTTACTTCCATCCTGTACTTTGGGCTTACACATCTGTAACACTATTAATAATGCCGAGTGGGTCCACAAGCATCTCACTCAGTCTTTATTTGATTGTGCTAATAATATTTAAGACTGAAATGTTTGAAATTTTAATGTGTCAGCAGAAAGCAATTTAACAGAAGAGAGCAAATGAAACATATATTAAAATATATACAAGAAATATGAACCGATTAGAGTAAGATGAGTCGACTAAACTTGCACTTAAAATGAAACAATAGCAGACAGGCGTGTCACTACAAAACCTGCAACCTTCTAAGACACCAAATTTAACAAGCTAACGCACCAAATTTAAAAAGGAAACATAGAGAATATATAACTACAACTCTTATTTTATTTGTCTGTGGTTAGCGGTAGACAGTCCTAAGTCTGTAAAAGTGGGAATGAAAATTTAGTGTGATTTTCATGCTTTCCGCGATACCATTACAAATGATTTATGTTATTATGTTACGAATTTGATTAGAAGTATACAATTAATTGAAAATTTTCAATTTTTAACAAAAAATATATATAATCGTCTTATAAAATAGCAAAAAATAAAATGACTTCTTATTAAAATGCATCAAAGTCAAAAGAAACACATCTAGCATGAACTAAAATTGACATTTTAACAAGATGTTGATAGGACCATTAAAATATAAATAAATTCCATAATCACCTGGGTCTCGATTCTTGAGTGGGAGTAGCATATTCTCAGCTTATTATGCTCTTCTGTACAGCTCTCGTAAAATCCTGTTACTGTGCGAGAAAAGGATGCTCATTTAAGTGTGCAAAAGAAGGAGCGCGAGAAAAAAAAAATAAAAAGAATGTGCTTAAGGCCGAGACGTTGGGGCGGAATGGCGGCCATCACGGTGACACGTGCCGACACGAATTTCGCCCCGGGAATCACGTCCTTAACGTCCTCCAGCTCTCAAGATGAGATCTACATGCTTCTTTTATCGCCGTACCCTGGATGCTGTATCTCACTGAGCCTACAGTAATTCACAACACTTGTACCGTACTTAGGATAAAAGTGTTGCTGCTACTGCAAATGAGAAGTCACAGCTCTGTTTTGGAAACGTCACTTGAACATTTTAAAACCTCTTCGTTTTAGAGCAGCACTACGTTATTATTTATTCATTTATTGAGATACACCTTACGTTAAATATGACATTAATACATATGAAGTAGAACATGCTTCCGACACACCTTTTAATTTACAGATAATGTTGTGCTATAAAAGTATTAGATAGCTATCAAATATGTAAATACTGAGCGCGCGCGCGCACACACACATAATAGATAGCATTTCCATTCTAAAAATTAAGTTAAAATAATAAACAGTGCTTTACTCTTGGAATACAGCAGTGGCCCCCAAACTTTTGAACCGCGAACCTCTTTTATTAAGATCTGGGCTGACCGCGCCCCTTATTAATATACAAAACAATTAACTGCCTTAAATTTGCCTAAAGTTGTGTATTTACTCAAATATGTCTATTCTACTCCACAATTGACGTAACAACGCTTAAAATATTCAAACTAAATAAGTTCAAATACTAATATATTTATTTAACATTTAAACTTTAAACCCGAAATTTAATGGATAAGTTAATAATTCTATAGCAATTTTCCCTATCTTTAAAGTCACATTTTTATGTGTCATATATTTTAATCTAAATCAGACATATTCGTAGCGTAACAGTGCGCGCCCATCTGTTTCTCCCGCATGCATCTCCATGTCAAAGCCTTCTTCATATAACACAGGAAGGAAATTGCTCCCTGTCACTAAACATCTAAACGCATCCCCTTATTGCAAGGAACTGAAAATAATGTCGCTACACTAGGTGGCCACGGTTCGATATTGCAGGTTTAACCACTACCACTACCACCACCACCACTACTACTACCTACTAGGGAGTTCGAGAACCACAGTTTAGGAAACACTGAAATATAAGAATATAAGCAAGTTTCCAGACATTAATTATTTATTTTAATGTTGATGCATTTTTCTAAATACGTTATATGGTTTTATGTCATGGTCACTACTTCTTTTATTTTCATTTGGTTGATATTGTTGGTTTTGTCCTGAAGTCTTCCTATGTTGATTTCGTTTAACTGTTTGATCTATTTATGCTCTAACTCTATTATTTTATCTGCCATACACAATATTCCAAGATATTGACTTACTTTTGTAGTTTATATTCTTTATTTTTCCTTACAAGCCTCACTATATGTAGGAATTTCATTTCTGCTATCGCTGTTTCATTCATCTTAAATTTCTTTGGTATGCAAGTTTCTGAACCCTATGATGCACCTGAAACAGGTTACTTTTTTATTGTATTTTATTTCGGGTTTCTTTAATTGGTTTTATTTTCCTCAATTTGTTTATTGTTGTTCCACAAATACTTTCAATTTACAATTTTATTTGTTGTATCTTGGTTGCAATCTAATGAGAGGTAGCTTAAATATTCAGTTGTTATAAAATATTATTGGTAACGCAAAATCTTTTGTCTGTCCTGTATATATTATTTAATTTATAATCTTTATATAATTTGATATGTTCTTTTGGAGTTCCACCTCAGTATATATTACAGTTTGGTCATCATCACATAAAATGTTTCTGATACATTAATTCTTTTTAATCGCATTCATTAGTGTGTTATATCTTCCACTTTTCTAGCATTTCTTTTATAGACATATTGTATAAAACTGACGAAGTACCATCTTTGCTACTCTGCCTCACACTGAAACTAAAGTTGCAGCCTCCGGAAACTGTAATGAAATTACCCTATCACGGTTCTTTAGAGATGCCGTAACTTCGCATGACGTTACAGCTTCTTTCAAGCTTTTATAGCGAGCTAGGAAGGAAAGGTTACAAAGAGCATGTACTAATCTGTACGTTCGTGGGTGAATCAATAGTTTTACTCATCTTTCTATACGGAATGGACAATTTGTCTATGAAGCATGAGCGCAGTGAACTCCAGCGGAAGGTTAGCTTGGTCTTGATTGACAAGTGGCCCTGCTATAATACGGTGCTGTGAGATATGCAGTCTTTTGCAATAGTATACACTGTCGGCACGCGTTAATTGGTTTGTATTCAGTTGCGAGGAAAGCGCAAATGAAAACAATGATTAATCATTCTATTTCACAACGAATGTTTATGATTCACATGTTTATAAAGAACTCGCTCCTACCTTTGAGAGGTTATTTTAAGAGAGGTTTTTATTTCAGTTTCAATTATTATTACTACAACTCATAATGTGGCAGGGAATGTTTCAAAAACAGGTAGTAATTACAGGATATATTGCATACCAGCCGGAGAAATTCCCTGAAATTTGTTTCTCCCAGAAAATGAGTGGCTAGGAAGTCAAAAGCCTACGAAATCACTGTGGTGTAAAAAAAACCCTAAACCAGCTTATCCAGTAGCAAGAAATATGTTTGCATAGATTTTAACTAAAGTACCTGAATAAGAAATTATTATATTTTCATTCGTTTTCCGATGAAACTTGGCTCTAATATGTACACGTTTATTTAAAAACTGTCAACGCCTTAGTTCCGAAAAACGTTTACCACTCTATAAGCAATCCTTTTGAGACCAAAAATGTGAGTATGTTACACAAATAGTGGTCACAAAACAACAGGTCCTTATTTTAGGAAAACAAGTAAGAGTCATAGATATTTACAAATTATTTTAAATGCCTAATTAGTTAAATTAACTGTAAAGGAATGTGCAGAGTTTTCCATTTTTCAGCAATATTCTGCGACACATACAGTCAATGCAATTCACGAAGAGTACAACTGCAGATTAGTAGGATAAGGACTTTTAGGCAATGGAAATGGGTAAGGTAGCCTAAAAAGTCATTTAAATTATACACTATTAACTTTGACAGTAACTTCTATGAAATGAATGGCCCGATAAAGAAAAAATGGTTGCAGAAAAGTTCTTGTTTTAGTGCTGTTCCAAATAGCATATCTTCTCTCATTTTTTCTTTAAGATATTCCTTGTTAGAAATGAAGGTGAATTTCAGATGCAAATATTCTCTTCATTTGCAGGTATTTAATCGCAGTTCTTTGCTCAAAACGCACATTTTCCTACTGGGTCATCAGAACCTATCATTTCAAAAGCACACGAGATAAAACTTTTAAATCAATTTGAAATGCATCAGAAGTGACACGTTGGTATGAACTCCTGTATTAGCAATATCTATACTGATGTTAAGTATTCTTTATTAAGCTGTTTTATGCAATATAAAAGTGTGAAAGCTATTTTTGCAGTTTTGTGCTAGAAGAACAAACGCACATGCTCTAAGAAGCTACCCAAGTCGTTTCCAAATTGCTTCTTGTGTCTGCAGTTTTACCGGCGCAGGGAAGAGCAATCGGCAAACGAAATTGATTCCTGCACCAACCCCCGTCTTCTCAATCAGCAATTTGATTGCGGGTCAAGATCTAGGTATCGCTTTCAAAGAGGCGCTCCAGCGCGCCAAAGCGTGAAAAAGGTCCAAAGTTCCTTTTCATATCACATCTTGACTCGTGTTCTCAATGAACACAGCTTTGCTCGTCTTATGGGAGCAGTGCTGAAGAAGCGCAATGTAGCAAGAAGACTTCTGTTCAAGAAATGCTTAAGCCATAGGTGATGAAATTCCACTGCCGTCAGCTGCAAAGCATAAGAGTGTGACATTTGGCACTGGTTAGAGCTTGACAGGGTTTTACTAGAGGCAACATTTTCAAGTATGGTAATTCTTGAACTATATTGTGTTCCTACTAAGTGAACACGTTATGCTTGAAATTGTTTAAAAATTTTGTATAACATGTTATGCTAAAGTAGTTACCAAATACAGGGTCGATATGAACTTTACCCATAAACTTTCAGAGATTGTTTAGTATTGTTGGCTCGAGTATTTTACATAAGGAACTCATTGTCCCCGCTGACTATTCACTGAGTAATTATATTTGTTTCGTTATTCAAACTCAATAGTATTTTGTATTATTCGGCGTTTGATTTGTTTTTCAAAGTTGATTACGTTATTTAGTAGGCGCAATAATTCTACCTCATTTTGTGCCTCTGGTAATTTGGAGGCGTATGTGATTTGATAAACCGATGGGAAATCAGCGTATTATACAGGCATGTTAGAAACCTCCATGATACACAGTTTGATCGAATTAGCATTAATAGTGGTGATTCTGTTCATGGACAACTCAGTCGTCAGTGAACTTCTTCTTCTGTTACCTTGTGAACAGCTTAGTTACTTTAAGGAAACAAACAAATATCTGCGATTACTGCAGTAGGTTGTATATTGTCCCTCTACGTCATTTTCGTAATTTGTATTTATGTTAATCAGTATTGTTTTGTAAATAATGATATTGAACGCCATAGATAATTTATTTATTTTATTATGTAATATATAAAAGTGCATCTATTATACCAAGGGACACAATAAAGGGCTTCCAGAATATGTCCTTACCTCTCGTACAAAAGTTTGCTTCTCGGCAGCTACTCACGCCACAGCCTATTTAACTTCTTAAAACTGTGTATAAAATCTAATCGTAGAATAAATTCTTGAAATGTTATCTTTTCTCAGTTAAACAGGCGTTGTATCTGGTAAACACATTCCCAATGATACGATTTAGTTCGAATACTGCAATATTTCTGCTTTCACTTTGTATGTTTACCTTGAGTTCTTCCAATGTTTGAGCATTTGTTTTGTGTACTTCGTCCTCAAATAAAAGCCAGAGATTGTTAGATCTGGGGAGGCAGAGAGTCATACACCAGCATCTATCTTCAAACACTTCACAAATTTTACCTACAGGCTCCTCTGCTGTATGAGCAGCAGCGGAATATTGTTGAAACCACGCGTATGATTTTTCTTTTTTCGTCAGCTGATTATAAAATGTGGTCAAAATGTCATTTCGGTACCTGTATCCCTTTACTGTGTGTTCGTAAAAAAATTGGACCGATCATGCGTCTAATGCTAATCACACCTCAAACTCAAGGTGAATGAAGAGGGGTTTCTTGTATACAATTTACATTTTCAGAGCACTAATAGCATTCACATGACCATTTTAGTGGAACCACCCTCTTCTGAAAATAACACAAGTTGTCGGTCGATAAACCCATTAGTCATTTGTTCAGTCTTGGTAACAGAATAATGTGGTACAGAGGTGTTTCTACTCAAAAATATCATGAATAGTGGGCAATACAAACGGGTAAAAGTAGATTTTTCACCATGTGTGCAAATAATGATTTAGTATTAAAATGGTTAGCAGACATGAATTAATTTTAAGTCAATGACATCTGCAGGGATCCCAATTCACAATGCTAATTTGTGGACTGGAATTCTTTCTAAAATCAAGGAATGGCTGCTATAAATGCACACAGCTAAGATGAATGAGTGGCCTATCCTGATGCTCTTAGGCGTTAACAGTTACAGAGAATGTAAATGTGATTATGCAAACAAATCCGGACTAGCTGCCATTTCTCACAAGATCCTCATTGTTTTCCGGTAATATTGAGTAAACTTTACTACGCACCTCACACCATCAATGAGAGCTTCAGGGATCTTTATATGTAAAGAGCTGTAAAGGGCTGTTGAAACCAATCCACCTATGAGAAAAGTTTCTATTTGACAAGACCTTAAATTATGTACCGGATGATCAAAATGATGGAAGATCGTATTCTGTCCCATTCTCAAGAGCGATCCCGAGTAACACATTCAAATTCTGAGTCAGAATATTTGGTGTCGACATTTATAGCGGTAAAGTGTGCTCCGATAAATTGATACCAACCCTAACATTCACAAAAAAATGAACTTGAATGTGCACCTCCTTTCTACAGTACAATTGATTGGCATCTGCGTAATGGTTGTGATAACTGATATTGCCATCTCTTCATAATGTGAACTCATCTATAACAAAAAGGTCTTAGGAAGTCATGATTGCCAATAAAAGTTAAGAAAAGTGAATAAAAATGCCAACAATATTATATGATTGTTACTGTGAATGATCCGAAAACTAACGTCACTAGTAAAATGCTATACAACGCCGTTGTCACCTTGTTGCAGTTTCTGTGTAGTGAATTGCTGAAATGGATGTCACTCAAGATTACGTTTAATAGTTCGAAGAACCTCTGTGGATTAATATTCAAGGCTCGTACCACAACTTCAGAGCTGGTGTGAAGTTCTGCTGCTACAACCCCATTAACAGTGACACAAGACTTTTGCTGCATATGTCATGGACACTTGATACATGTATTGTCGCATGTTGACAAAATCGACCATACTTTGGCTATCATCTCTCGGGATAGAATTATCACAAAAACAACCGGAATGTATGCTAGTGTTTTAATGTAAGCGGGGTCATAAAATCAACAAATACACCTCTCTTAAGGCGCAATGCTTTAATCTTCAGCTAGTGCGTGATAGAGAAACATGTTCACTCAGGTAGACAACCAGCTAACTACAGTTTGTATTTTTGTTGCATTTTGTACAAACGTTTACATTTAAATATCCTTAAGTTGACGTCAAAACCCACAGCAATTTTCATGTTCAGGAATTGATCATTAACTTCTGTGATTACCGAACTTCTCTGGTTCTCTTTGGATTTATTTTCTGATTATGAAGATCAAACATGTTTGTTTGCTTTATAAATCAGTAATCAAAACTCCACCAAGAAGACAAATTCTCAATATATCTTCACTAGTTTAATTCTCTATACATGGGTTTAATTGCCTCCGTAATAAGTACTAGTTATGAGAGCGCGATCCTCTTTGCCATTTCAATATTCTATTTCCCACTTACTGTCTTAAATAAGCTACTCACTTGTGAAACTAATAAGTTATTTTTGCGATCATATTCACCATAATTATTTTGAGTCTATGGCTTCGTTTTTTTTTTTTTTTTCAATTTTACCTTATCATGCTTCTAATACTTTAAAACACTCTCGACAGGAATGTTAGCTTTCTGTTCATTTATTTATCATTCAAACTTAATAACGTTACTGATGTCCAGAGGATCTACTGTTATTAAGCGCTCTCTTTGAAGATGTTTTGTTTATTAAAATAAAATAATTAAATGACTCCTTTTGATAGGCTTAGAATATAACTGATTATTCTAATTGTGTTAACTGTTATTGAAGGGGTCATTAGGTAAATTAATATTCCTCATGATATTACAAACGTACGCAAGATGTGTTCGCGTGTGTTGGATATGGCGCTCTGTATAAATTCTCTATCAGTAAAATAAATAAAATTATATAACAAATGCTTATGTTAAATTTTGTAATTAGTTCATTTTATAATTAGAATAACATATGTATTTTAAATTTGTAATGGTGTTTTAATGTTGTTAATTATAGTGATTTTAGTTTAATGTAATAAGGTCTTATAAGATAAGTTTGTTATTTTGCAGGAGCAAAGTTCATGAAACAATTTTAACCACCATTATTTTCTAAGCTATCATTATTTATTGCTGCAAAATATACATTAATATATGCATTCTATAGAAATAATATTGACAAAATAAAAGCTTAAATTTTAGCTTTGTCACAGAATGGGAATAGAAATTAACAAGTATTTTTATTTAATTTACAATTCGCGAATAATCAAATAAATTTTTTTCAGGACCACTTTGTTACAGGATATATGATTAAATAATGAAGGGATATATGGAGTTACAATAACTTGTAAGAAACTGAATATTTGGCTACTAACAGCAAAACTAAAAATAATATGAACATTGGAAAACCGTGCAAATCAAACAAGTAAACCAAATAATATATTTAAAATTTTAGTTGAATCTTAACAATTTATAAAATTGAAATTTGAGTAATAAATTAAAAATATAACACAATACGTTTGGCATATGCTGAAATATTTTGAACTTCTGTTGAACAAAAATGGCCAAAAATAATTAGGAACTTCCAAGGAGGTGAAGAAGAACAGGCAGACCGATAGGAACTTGCAACAAAGAAAATTTAAATGCCATGACATAAGAGAAATAAGGAGCAAGCATTTTCAAGATAGATTGCTTTGAATAATTGACTTAGAAAAATGTCACCCAGCTGCACAATCCTGGATACATGTCGGTGGTTAGACTCTGCGTTGTCCCCGGTATTCTAAGTTGCGACACTTTTAAGCTTCTTATTGTCTTTTATACGGAATAATCTCGATTATCCGCCTCTTGATTAAAGAATCATCAAAATTTTATCTATGCCCTTCAATACTACCGGCCTATAAGGAATCTTGTTAGGGGCTACTTCATAAAGATAAACTCAGAAAGCATGTGCAAGCTACCCCCTTTTTAACACTTTGACCAATCATTAATTCCATAACCTTGAAACTTGTAAGCCAATTTTTTATTTTGTTGTGAACTTAATATCTTCAGTAGCTTTTGAGTGTAAAAATGAAAGTAAAAATTATAGAAAGGTTTGATAACAGTAAAATGGTTAGTTAGTTAATGAATTTACTATTGGTGTCACAACAGTAAATCAGCAGAAACATTCGTATAATTTTTGGGGAAAGAAGATGACACTTTATTTTTGGATATGTTTTACTTTGCAGAATTAGAACGAACAATTGCAAAAAATATTGCAGTAAAGAAGTAACGAATTTCTAGAAACGAACAGAAAAATAAAATAAAGCAACTAATTGTACCGATTATTCGTTTTTTTCCGATTAACTGCTTCTCCTTCATTAATATGGATAATCGAGTATATATTCTACTCATATTAATGACATATTGTTAACCTGTACTCAAATTGTCAGAAAAATAGAAAAAAATATGATCTAAACTTTTTATTAATTCTTAGCACAGTTTAGCAAAATTATTTTAAAATTATTTACCATCTTCTACAATTACCCTCTTGCCTTTCAACCTCAGAAATAAATAAGTTATTTTAGAATGTCTGTACAAATATTCGTTCAAATCTAAAACTGTTTTTTAACAATTTAACTTATAAAATTTTATTCTCAAGTTAGGAAAACTATCAGACATATGTAGCTATTCCGTTAATATACTCTTTTGGGTTAGAAGTAATTTGATGTGCATATAATTCGCAGTCATCTTAAAAGTTACAATCGTAGGTAGGCGTATTTTTCTTTCAGTGCCCAGTTCTTTTATGAAGCAGTTTTCTTATTAATGAATTATAAAGAAATGGGATAAGTCATATAAATAGTTTAAATACTTCATATTCGAAAATGATTTGTTATAAGAAGTCAAAATGTGAAGGCATCAAGTACCAAATGACATCAAAATTATGAAGATATTCTTCCTTTACTTTCTTTCTGGTTCCTTTTGATTTTTCTGTGAAGATAAATTAAGATAAATGTTAATATAAGACTATTGAAGAGAATTACAAACAACATTTATATAACATATAGACTGCAACTGATAGGGTTTGGTAGGAGCTTGCTGCATATTTTGAAACTGTTATCTATTTGCATAGAGATCGGGGTATATTCCTGTATTTGTCATCTTGCAAATATTTTTAAACATTGATGGATATTAAGATTTTTTTGAAATGCGAGAATAATTTGGAAAGAAAAATTTATTAACTGTACGTAATAAATACGAAGAGAAATATTATGTGCTGGTGCATTTTGGTGACAAAAATGTTTCAAAAAGGAAGAAAGGTTATAGTATAAGAACGATTATTAGAGAAGATTTTACTGTAGGAAGTAGTGCTTGAGTGTAGCTGGTTTTATTTAATGATAAGACATATATTTACATTTACGAAATGATAAGTACCACACAGTCTATTTTACTCAAGATTTGAGAATGAATTGGGTCTCTCGCTTCCTGTCTCCGGAACAAACATAAAATGACGCTGTGTTTGCAAAGAACTGCAGAGCTAAGCTCAACATGAATGTAATCTCCTTATCCATAATGTCATGACTGTTGACGGATCTTGGAGGTTCTATTATAACCAGGAGATCAAATAACAGAACCCCCCAGTGAAAATCGCTAAGTCTGTTCCTTCAAAAAAAGGAGGGTTGGGTTATATTCTTGTTTGGCTAGTAAGTTTACATTTACCAGTGTGCCATTCGACACAAGTATTACTGCTGCATACAGTCTTATAGTATTGAAACTAATAATAAAAGACTACCAAGATAAAAGGTCAGAAAATAAAATCAAAAGAAATTTCGATCCATCAGAATAATACACATTTACGTTTTACGAAAATATTGTTTTAATTTTACTGGAAAAAAAAAAACAGACTCGATTTCTCGAGCTTTTCACGAGCCTTCCAAATTCTTGTAATAAGAAATGAATTGGTCGCCGCGTTTTAGAAAAAAAATAATTATCAGTTCAGGATGTAGCAACAATTTTTAATTATGAGCTAACTTTCAATCACAGATATAATAAATAAGGAATCAATTCAGCGTAATAAATAACCTTTATAAGTTTTTTTACACATTAAATTATCAAATAATCAGGACATTCAGATGATTCCGACATTTGATTATGCATTTTACAAACTATTAAAAGCAAGTCTTACATGACTGGCTGATGGTTTATAATTTTTAAACAAAATAGATAGATATCTATGTATGTACTCTTTTAACTATTATCTTATCAAATAATAAATAATGACGTTAAAAATTCAAACATGCAATTTTGTTGCGTAAATAATGAAAAATTCCAATAGGGCATATAAATGTAAATCAGAAGAGCTTTCTTTTAATAAGAGACAATATAAATTTTCCTAAAATTGAATGCGGTATACAAACTCTTATAAATATATTGAAAATATGACCGTAAATGAGACATCAATCATGATTTTGATTATAGAAGCGGCTGAATTTGGATACTAAATTGCAACTATACTGCCATGTAGGTAAAATAAATGTGCGCAAGTAACTAGAAACATTTCTGAGCAAAGCTGCTACTTGTATTGTTTTCCGTTTAGTTGCTTTAGACTGCTGACGCACTTTTCATTTAGAACTTTGCCTGAACATCCCAGCTGGCGAGGTCATCAATACGATTTGCAATTTTGGATAGTAAGACTAACTTCTTCAGGTAGCACATCTCGAAGCCATATCGCATATTTTACACATAGTTAGAGTTACAATAGGCTCTTTGTATCCTGCCTTCCTACGGCCAGATGCGCTTTTCCCATTGTCATGTTGGCGGTCCTCGCCTAAGGCTAATTGCATTGGCAGCAGGCGAAGTTTCATTGCACATATATTCCTTTGTCGCACATAATAGTTCTTTATACATATTACTATTATTATAAAATATTAAATGTCATACAATTAATATCATTTAGATTGTATGTAAATTAACTCACTGGCGGGATAGGGGTGTGAAGAACTGCTTCAAAATACAAATATTTGAGATGCAAAATATTACAAAAAAAGAAAAAGAAAAGAAAGATTATAAAACTGTCCAATATTTTCTTTGGATGCAAATATTTTAATTTTTCTTTGTATATTTTCACATGAAATTGCAAAGCATAGCTATTCATTCAGGCAGACTGACTTGCGGGCTATCATTATGTATAAATGATAAAATGTATATATCGAAACGTGCACAGGATGCCAGTTCTCTGTTGACAATGTTTTACCGATGGAACGTAAGCACATGCTTCTTCTGCTTATATTGGCGCTTACATTCTACCTTTGTGGCAGTGCTTTTATCACATATATTCATGTCGAAAAAAAGTTGTAATTTGTTTATATCCTTTCCATGCTTATCTTCCTGCACATATGCATTACTTCCAGAAAATTTTATTAAAACGCAGTTTTTTCCTCCGAATATTGTGGCAATTATAAAACGGTACTGATAATGTAGCAGTGTGAAGGTACAACACATTATATAGTCATAATTAAAAACAGAGTATAGAACAGTTTGTTTAAAATGCTAAGTCCTTTAAAAGAAGAATAAAAGGGAAGAATAGCGATTGGTTGACGCATTATGGGTAACGCAGTCGAGCGAAGACTTTCATTGAAGCAACAGGATGGATCTGCCCTCCCCGAGATGCCTATTCACCGATGTAGTTTTATAAGTATAGCCTTTTGTAATAATTGCTCAGTTTAGCAGAATATAAATCAGTTATTTAAAGCATCAATAGTATTATTTGTGAAAGATCCATGAACTTTCCTGCCTTTGTTTTCAGTATTGAAGATTTAACTTTTATTTAAGAAGAATGTAGCAGGTTGCGCCCGCCCCTCCTAGGCCATAATAGGTTTTGAGTAGGTTTCTGCTGTATAGGAGGCCTGTGCTGCGACATTATGATGGGAGGCATGTAATAAATTATGGTATGGGTCACGTAATTAATTATATGTTGTTTTTACGTAATTTGCAGTTTGCAAGAGATAATTTTGTTTTAGATTATTGGAGACAAGTGTGTGATTATGTATCCCACTTATTTGGCAATTAAGTTAGTTTAAAGCATTCTTAATTATAAAAGTAACTGCAGAATTAATATTTGATTTTAATGTGGCATTTCCAAATTTATTGCGTAAAAATATTTTATTTGTCCCCGGGACAAGTGTGATTTCTTTCCTAGTAATTTCTTGTTAACAGACGCCGTATAATAAATCAGTATCTTTTACAGTATATTTTTACATTTTTCTTTTTAGGGAATAGTGTATATATTTTGATAAAGGTCGTGACTCTTAACAATCATGCACAATAACAATATTTGGTGTTAAAGTGTTAATTTCGCTGCAACAGGCAGTTCACATACTTTGGTTTTCTCCTTTTTGGTAATTCTAATTTATTATTATGGAATACTTTATTACATTTCGATGGCAGTTGAGAAGCTATTGCATTCAATTTTGTCTTTTCATTTCCTTTAGTACAGCAGTTTCTGATATGTACTTAAATTTTTGTGTTAACGACTTTTATGTAGTAGTGTGAAACTATAGTAGTATGAGTGGCATTTGTTTCAGTTAACATGTAATAGTGATATTTCTCTCCTGGTGTTTTCTTTTGTGATTTTTTCTGTCGTAATACAGTGTGATAAACATTGTTATGCTAACTATTTGTACCTGCGGGTTTCTAACGTCGTAATATTATTGTTGATTTCATTAGTTTTTGCCCATGTAATGATAATGTATGTATTTTTCTTATTATTTCTCCGCGTATATTAGTAATGCACTTTAAGATGTAGTAAGTTCATAACTACTTTCATTACAAGTTTCATTGCTCATATTTGTTACTGAAGTTTCCTTTTCTTTCATTCAAAATGTCTAGGAGAAAAACTGAAAAGGGTTATAATTTGTCCTATATCCCAATCTCTCTGAATAGATTGAAGGGGGTGATAATGATGATGATTTGGTTTATTCACGGACGTTCTTTAATGTCTCAGGTCATCAGCATCCCATTCAAATCAGGGCGTGAAACGGCCGACAAATTTTCCTCAGAGGCCTCTTCTTTCAGGCTTGAGATTCTTTATCGTGCCGTAAATGTACGACACGGGACTCACGGCTTTACTTCCCTTCCCTGCTTAGGATTTTTACGCCCGAAAATATCCGTTGAACTTGGCCGTGAATGAACCTGTCATCTTGGGTTTAGGAGGCAAATATGGTTACTACTACAACACCAGGACCGACAACAATTGGAGAAGAGGTGTAGAGTATATGTATTGTTTATCATTTAATGTTAATTAAATGTTAAATAATATGTACATTAATACCATCATAAAATTATTGTGATATATTATTTTTAAATTTTATATGGAATCCGAATTGGTTTTCGTAAGTTCCATACGATATCATTAGGAAAGTTAACTTCCACACTATCTGTTCAATAATAAGTAAGAATGCATTTAATATAGGAAGGCAGGGTAAAGTATGTACCAAAAGCACTAACGTTGTGCCTTATTTTTTATACATTAGTATAAAATTAATTTTGAGCTTCATAATTTTTTTTTCAACTAAGGAAAAGCAATAGGTATTTTAGGCAATGCCCTCAATGTTCTAGGCGAATGAATAAAACAAAAAAATTGTAAAATATCGTATTTCAAGCTTACCTATTCGCTTCTTAATTAAATTAGGTATTTAATAATTTGGTTTGTGTTTTAAGGATAATTGAAATCAATTCTTTTAAAACAAACCGAATGTTATAAGTATAACCCTATAGTGCTTATTCAAGAGGCAATTGATTTTATTCATGAATTAATCAGATGATTAAATTTTTTAAAATTATAATTCTAGTAATTATTTATATAATGTTCAGAATAAATGGAATAATATGTAGGATGAAAGAACTTCTACATTAAAGATTAAAAAAGAATACTAACTAAAAAAGGTTGTGAAAATGGTAGTCGATATGAGTTGAAAGGGTCTAATCAACATTCAAAAAGAGACCATTTTCACGATCTTCAGTTAATTTTTATAGTAAGTTGATTCAGAATATTTTGATTTAATCTAGTTGTTAAAGTAGTCTTTTTGATTGGAAATCAAATGTACTTAATATGCTAAGAAAAGTATGTTACATTAATTAATTGATGAACAAAGGAATAACAAACTACATTAACAAAATATCAATATCATGCAGCTGCTTCAAAAAACAAAGTGACGAATAGATGGAACGTGAATTGAAATTATTCGTGAAAAACTACTGAAACAAAATATGTTCCGATAATTACATGCAACCATGGAAGCCTGTAGTTACAAAAACGATTAATCCAAATATTAAGTCACAATAATAAAAGTTGCTTTATAATATTCATATAGTTATAGTAAGGCAAAATTGATAACTAAAATAAATGTCAATAAAGTCCTTGTGTGGTTGAAGTATAATTATTTTCAAGTAATCATGTCTTCGTGTGATGGATATAGCTGATGCTAAAGCTGTTATATTATGAAGGGGAATCAGTAGAGTATTAAAAAGTATATTTCCTAAAGGATTTTCTTGATGAACCCCAGAAAAAATTGACACATGTTGGGAGCTTTGAGGTGGTCAGCTAAGTGGGACTGGCAATAAAGTTAATTCACTTTGATTAGTTTTCCATTATACACCATAAATGTGTTTGCTGTCCATGCCAGCCCATATCATGACATAGAGAGGGTTCTTCTCAACCTCCTCATAAAAATAAAAGTTATAGAAGTTATCCGTTCTAAGATCACCAGCTCTGGTATATGGAAAGTTCGTCACTGTCAATCACTTTGCATCGTAACGCGATGTGCCAAACACTGAGGAAGTGCTTTAGTTTAAATAATTATCACACAAGTACACGTTTTTCTCGATACGGGTGAAATTGAACTAGCGGAGGCGGAGTATACTTCACATTTCAGCCTCGCTTCCGACTGGCCGTTTGTGCCTACGCCTACATAAGGCACTTCCGGCAGGATAAGATGAATTGAGGGATTCACCACGTCCCCCCTAAGGCTGAAACAGGAGTAGGAGCCGCGTTTGCAGCAGGCAGCTGTACTAAAAAAGGAATTTGAGCTCTTTTGAGGGAACAATCAGAATCTTGTGTTATTTATTCGCGGGTAGCCCATGTATTGAAGGAATTAATCAGTTTCCAAATCCATCAATTATGATTGGTATAACTATGAAAAAAGTATAATGAAGGCGTGGACTGTAACAATTGCATTATAAATTTGGTCATCACTTATTAGAGACCACGGTTGGGGGGGGGGTGTCGTCCGGAAGCAGATGAGATCTCTAACATATTTCCGGATGGAACATCCCGAAGCCTACCAGCCTCACCTAAAAGAAGCACGAGTCCCTCATAGGATCTGCTTACAGGTATCACTCCAGTGCAGAAACATTATCAAAGAATAAGCAACCATCACACCTTCACTCTGGCATCTTCGGTCTTGTAACAAAACCAACGAAATGAAATTACATGACAGATGGGAGAGTAGAAATTTAGTGGAAAGTAAATTTCCATTCCAGCATTTGCCTAAGTTGCCAAGGGAAATCATGAAAAAAGCAAACGTCACGATGGGCGGCCTAACGGAAGTTGAACCCGATACTTCCCAAATCCAAGCATTACTATCTGAGCCACTCCGCTTGGTGGGGTCTAGCTCTAAGTACTGTTTCAGAGTTCCGCGCGTTGACATCGTTGGTGACTCAGCGACGCCTGTGCATTGATCTCCTCTTGTTGATGGTCTACCACTTATTGGCTTAATCTTTACGCTTCTAGTGGTAAAACTTTTCTGTTTCCAAAACAAAAGTGTTCTCTTTAGAGGAGACTATCATAGAATCGCTGTTGGAAATCTGTACGCATCTGTTCCAAAAACTAGATAAGATTAAAAACGAAAAACATTTCATTACCACCTAAGTATTAAAACATTTATTATATAATGAACAACATAATTAGATATTTTTTAAAAATTGAAGTGTTGTATAGAATGAGTTTATAGCAGTGGTGTAATAATCCCTTGAATTGCAAATACTGATAATAAATTCTTAGTTTCTCTTCTGAACTCAACAGCTTGTAACAATGGTTCTTCAGTTATGTGGTCACCAGTGTTTATACATAAAAAGGAAACAAGCACTGCAATTATATTACATAATTTATTTATGGAGGACGAGATTTTGCATTTGGAGTGTTAAGGTGATGCAACAAGTTATAAAATTGATTCCATTAGGTGATGCAACAAGTTATAAAATTGATTCCATTATTTTTTTCTAATGATTTAGCTATAGGGAGATATTGAAAAAAAAATGTTACGTATGAGTTGTTTATGAAAATTATGTATTTAGTTCAGAAGTATATTTTTGTAGTACACTTCTAATAAGCATGAAAAAGATGACAGAATTTTCCTATGTCACCTTTTTATAGCGAAAATAATTCACATAATGACTAATTTGAGATCCAGGGGTACCTACATAATAGATAAAACACAACTAAGCGTGAATATAGAAGGAAATTGTTCTTTTGTGCTCTCAAATCTTGTAAAAATATTCTCAAGAGCAGCAGCCGACATATGCATGACATATAAGTAGCTCTGTGCTTTTAAATATCTTCTTCAAAGATAAATTCAGAACAAAAGGGGCAGACGCCAGTAGTAGCTGAAGTATGAAATTTTGCTTCGACTTTACCATTCTCTGCACGCATGACCGTGTTTGCACCATACGACCTGAGTGCTTTTTCTGCTGCCTGCCGCAGTCTTTGCTGAAAATGATTAATGGCCCTCGGCATACTTATTCATACGTTATAACTTCTTTTTGAACGGCTTATTTTTTGCATTGCGTCAGAAAGATTTTAAAAACAATTATTCTTGTCTTGAAATGCCGCAAGAGAGCGATTAGCCCTCACTCTACCAGGAAATCTATAATCTTTTTTAGATAATGGTAGGGAACAAAAGTGCAACAACAACAACAACAACAACAACAACAACAACAACAATAATAATAATAATAATAATAAACAATTTAATATATATATATATATAGACATAGAGACAGAGAGAGACAGAGACAGAGAGAGACAGAGAAAGAGAATTATGCAAGGCTTTTTGGGGGTGAGCAACTTTGTGCATGAACAAGTTATTTTTTTTTTCTTTTTGAAACCGAGTGCTCACTGAAATACACATATTTCAGCAGTAGGATATTTCTCAGTTTTAGGGTCCTCCGAATGCACTAAGGATTTTACTCAGAATAATTCCTGGCGCCTGCTCGGAGGTGTCTGGTTGAATCATACAGTTCTCTGGTACAAGAAAAAATGTTCCAATTATTTTGCTAGATGGACAAAGCTCTCCCACTAAAAGACTAGAAGCCATAGTATTGGCAAAAGAAAATGCAATTGCATTTCTGGCTTCTTTCGCCACTGCACATAAAGGATGCAGCCACTAGACATATCTTTCATGGGACTCATTTTCAAAATTTGAGCATTGTATGGGAAAGATTATTTGAAAACAAAAAGCATGGGGACGGCAATAAATAGTTTACGGAAAATAGAATTTTGGCCAGTCGATAGTACAGCGCACTCAGACGAAGACTCTTCACGCTTCACTATCAGCCATCCTTCCATCTTTATAAAATAAAGAGAGGCTTTGCTCTTCTACAAGTTGTTCAGCATAAAATAACAGTTCTTGATCCGTGTCTGAACCTGCCAATCTTCTAGTCCAATTTTCAAAACAATGAAAGTTAACCCTAATTCGTGGTTTCTCCACAGCACAGCTTTGAAGCTGTTTTCCAGAACTCAAATACAATTTGAAAAGAACAAACATAAAGCGAGGTATAATAGTTGTACTTATCTCAACACAATATAAATAGATACTTGAAGCTGCTGAGCTGACCAAGGTAAAGAAATCAGGAAAAAAATAAACTTTACATACATTAAGTTTAGCTAAAGTCAAGTGCTCAGATGAGAGTTAAGATAACAAAGTTTTATACTGTAATAACTGGTGGTCGAAGTCAAATGGTGGATAGACAGTGGGGGAAAACACAAGAAATGAACTCACAATTAATGGCATAGGTGATGGTTAAGTAGTTCACATTTGCCCATCATGCGAATTTATTTCAAATTATTGAACTTATATAGCACTAACAAAAGGCTAATGTATGTAAAAATACCAAATCGATCACATAATTAATTATTTTCTAATAATATAATTAGCATAGATGTAAACCTCTATCTATAATAACTAATGATTATTCACGTTTGTTTTTCTCTACCCTGTTTCACCATACCCCTGAGGTAGAAGGGAAACATGCTTATGCTTACTTTTCAAGATTGAAAGTTTAAAATTATATTTTCTATTTACTACATTTTAAGCCTCTTATAAATAGTCCATATTTTGCAAATATGTGCAAGCAAAGCTCAAAATATGACTCATTTTGCAAATTATGTTATCTAATAATGAATAAATTAAAGTAAAATATTTTATAGCATTTATACAATAAATAGATTTTTATATCTGAGCTTATGAATGTGTGTATTATATAAAAGCATTATTAATGCTATTTAAAGCACAGAGTAAGAAGATAAAGTGTTTCATAGTTACAAAACGTATCTTAATTTTAGACAGTTTCCCTTATTTGAAGTATAAAATTCTTGTTCATTATCCAATATTTTTTTCAAAATCTAGAAATTCTACATTTTAAAAAATAAGGTTTTAAAAAACCGCATGCCAGACTATACAAGGAATCAAGAAAGTAATTAAAACACAAAGTGTAAGTATTTACAACAAACAATGCGAAAGATCAATTTCAATAGAATGGATTGCTGAAGGATGTTCCGAAAAATGTCCCACCATATGCCTATAACCGATTTTTAGGTCGGCCTTTTGGAAGTTAAAAATAGATGTAACAAACCTATAGATCTATTAATTAAAGATTGATGAGTTTAATTAGAGAAGATAAGATAAGATAAGCCTATTATTCTTACTGGTAAGAATTTTCGACCGTAATGGTAGGTTTGACTTGAATGAAACTCATAAGAGCTGCCAACTTGAGTAATGAGAATTTGATGACTTCTATCCTCCTTCTCTATCACCCTGTCAGTTTAGTTCTTGATTTGAGATTCGGCTCCAAATTTCTCTGTCTCTGAATAATCTGCCACCGTCCCTTGTGTCTTTTACATTTCTTTCCTTTATACCGTAGTGGCATCTGGTGCATTCTGGATAAATGGCCTCCCCATTGTCGTTTAGGCGCCGAGTTCATGTTGTTTCTTTCCCTCAGCTCTTCTTGTCGATTCTTCGCTAAACTCAGAATTCTTCTTTCCGTTTTAATTAGTAGTTATAAATAATTCCACAAATCGCACAAAATTGAGGGGGACATTCATATCTCTAATTCTGTTTATGTTATATTACTAATGCTATGAATTCAAAAAATTAGCAGGTGTGCGTTTATTTCTAAGTTCGCAAGGTTTAGAAGTATTGCTGATAGAATTTGTAGAAAATGGCGTATACTGGAATATAAAGGCAATATTTTTGAGTAGAGTCAAATTTTTTTAAAGTGCACCCTAAAGCTTGAACATTTTAAAGTCATATATCAATATGAAGTCGATGTAGTAATAAACTGGAAAAATGTGTTTAGTTCGCAGAAGTGTTTTAAATAACACCAGAAAAAGTCAGAATGGGACTTCTGATAGTTCGATGGAAATTAAATTCTTTACAGATGACTGGTGAACTGCGGTACCGTTGACCTCGTGTTGAGTGCTTGCGGCTTGAAGATCTCGTTAACGTTATGACCCAACACAGATAAAGTCGCTTTGTGAAACAATGCTAACTAACCTTTGTATTCACACATCACATCATCTCCAAAATGATTCTACATTTTCCATTTTAAACAACTGTTTCCGTACACATGGCACTTTAAACGTTCACTCGCCTACCTTCTTTGGCGACAGAAATGTGTTCCCACAAGACTTCAGTTTTTGACAACAGAGTGAAAGAATACAATTTTAACATTCCAGTTATTTGTTTAAGATTTTGATATGGGGGCCTGCACAATTTCAGTGCTTATTCAAGGGAAAAATAAAAATGAGGTATTATTAAATGTTTGTGCGCAATCAAACAGGGTTTTTCAACGTTGTTATAGAATATTGACCGGGTCGTAGATTAGCATTAGTAACAAGCATTTTTAAAGTTCCTTCAATGCCATAACATGAACCTTTACTATGTGGTGTAATCAAATATAATTCAATCGTTATCTTCATGTAATCAGATATTTATTATTATTAATACTTTTTGTAATGTGAATTTGAGCTGTCAGAAAAGTTGATAATATTTTTATTGTTAAATTCTTATTTTAAGATATAGAGTTTTGGGATTGAAATCAGATTGTAGGTAGGCGTCGATAAATAAGCCTTACCCGCCGCATCGTAATATAAAGTTTGGCTATGAAGATAGAAGGTTTAGTGGGGGACGGGAATTGGGCTGTATGGGTACTGCGACAGATAATTTGTGCCCGCTGATCGCAGCTTTCGCCACGGCGGCTGCATATTGCCTCCACTCCTCCGATGAGATTCTCTCGAGAGCGTTTCGCGGTATTTTGGCGGCTATGTGCCAGCCGGGCCTGAATAGAACTATACTTTGTTGATATAGTTTAATCTTCTAACGTGAACATCCGGGTGAATTCATGTTTCTCGTCGAACCCCGGCAAGGTAATCTTGGCAAACGTGTATATTTATTGCGCTGACAAAAAGGTGACGATACTTGGTACTTAGGCCGCTCTTCCGCTTATCTCCGCGCGACGGTAGTCATACGTATCTGAACCTGTAGAATTATGAGAGTGCCCCGTTTTGGGAAAAATCTAGCCCTTTTATATACCATATCAAACGCCATCCATGAGCAACGGCGCGAAATACTCCCGCCAACTTTGGTTAACATGTCTGATAGGTGAGTGCTTACCTCAACGATTTTTATTTCTATTCGCTAGAAAATTTTGTTCAAGCCATGCATATCTCATGCATATACCCCTCGGTCTGCATAGCGCGTCTAGTGTTGGAATAGTTGGAAGGTCTGCGTTTTGCGTCCTGGAGTGTTGGGCATTTCTTCCGTGTGAGAAATTCCTTCCTAAGAAATCCAAGTTGAATGTTGTTAATATACATTTATAAATTATGTAACAAATTATTTCTTATAGAAGTTAAAATTCGCCATGACCTTTTCCCACAATGAAAGGCAAGCGATGACACAGACTTGATTATGCACCTGACTGCAACAGGATGAACCTCAACATTACTTTCACATTACTTTCGGCGCACCTGAATGACTCGTCACAAATCACACGGTTAGAAGTTTGCGTGTGAAGGCCGCTAGGCAAATGCCGGACAGATCCCTAAGTTTGGGCTTGGAACGCTCCCTTCCTAAATGAAATGTATTTCCCAGATTACAATTGCATCTCAGGTCCACTGTCCACTGTCTGCTATGCGTTAGTAGTGAAAATGGGACTTTAAACGTCACTAAAACACTTCAGGCTTCATTATTTCCCCTATGCAAACTCCATTCTTCTCCCCATCTATTTGTTCCAACTACTTTTCATACTTATTCATTTCCCCAAATATATTTATCATTTTAATATTCCACTAGTATTTTACTCACTAGTTTAAGAGTTGGTCTTAACTTCAATTTTTATTGGGTGCATTTGCACACCTACTTCTTACCGCCAAGGGTGGCCGAGGTCGTTAAGGCACGGGCTCATGAGTGGGAGGTCTGGGGTTCGAACCCCCCAGGACCGTCCTCCCTAACAGGTTTTTTCAGGTTTGCCCCATTGCTAAAAAATGGTAAATGCTGGGGGGCTACTCTAAACTTAGGCCTGGAATATTCCTTCCTTAAAAAAAATATTTTCCCAATATATCATTTCATTTCATGCATCATCAGCGATCTATTTAAAACGGGGTTTAAATAACATTAAAAAAATATTCTTCCTATTCTATTTGAGTCTTCGGAACAGTATTTCGAGAACGCGAATAAAAAGTTCTGGAAAAAATGGAATATTTTTATTAACATCCTCTTTCATCTTTAAATATCTCCTTCCAAATTTGTTATCATTTTAGCATTAATGTTCAGGTGAATCTTATTCATGAATCTAACGTATTGTATTATGCCTGATATCTCTGTTTCATAAAGAAAAATAATGTATAATGATGTCTCTATTAGCTTTCTGTTCATCAGTATAGTTGCATCTGTAAAAGCTCTAGACTATTATTTGGTAAAGTTGCTTAAATTAATTTAGTAATTTAAATAATTAAAAATGTAACAACTGGAGCTCATAAAAATAAATAAATATACCAAATGAAAAATATAGTTGTAAACTAAAGTGTTGCCACATAGTTTTATTTCCATTTCCCTGCCTATATATATATATATATTTTTCCTTCTTCTGATCCTGTGTTTTTATTTTGCTGTCAAAGCTGCGAGCACAAGCCCAGCAGAAAGAGGACTCTGCTCAGGGAATATGTTCAGAGATGAAGTGGGACGTCAACGACCCACCTGAAGGCGGTCGCCCTCTTGTTCGTTCGGCTGGAAAGCCTTTCCTTTCTCCTACCCTCAAGATATGAAATATTGACATTTTCCCCTTCATGTATTTTTCCACACAAGGTACGCTGCAGGGGCAACAACATTGGTAACGATTTTCACCGTTACTTCCTTCGAACAACAGTATATCTTATTCGAGCGCGTCATTGATCTAGATAAGTAGATCAGATCTCAGATTATTTACTGATAAAAGCATTGCTTGTTGTGTGCGGACTAATGGAGAAGCCTGAAATAAAGTAAACTGTCGACACTTGTTATTGGATATCTACCTGTTAGAAAAGGATTATTTACTGTAAGATACATTAAATGGTTAAGAGTTGTGGCCATGTAAAACCAGTCTTCGTTCAGAAGTTTTTTTTTTTTTAATACCACCAAAGATAAATGTGGTCACTAAGCAGGCATAAGTCGGTAAAACACAACACAAGTTGCAATGTTTAACCCTAAATAAGAGACGAGGGAAGAGCATATAGTATAGAGACCTATTCTTTTCGTTGTGGGAATACATGGCATAGGAAAGAAAGCAATCATTTCAGTGATACTGCTGAAGCTTGTACCGACCTCAACCTGTTTAGTTTTGGACACCTAGTTAAGAGATTTCATAGATAACCCTAGCTTAATGAATGCCATTGCCTTTGCTACCAATTTATATAAGCGGGGAATATTATTCTTCCCCTATAATCTCTAGATATATCGCAATCATAGCTCAAACTTTGTGGTTAATAAGGAAAACAGCATGCTTGCGCGGACATGTTACTTTGAAATGATGACTTCTGGATTGTGTATACAATTAATTTTAATCAAATCTAGAATCATAGAAATTCTAGCTTAAAAATACTCAATATCTTAAGGAATTTGAAGCGGAAAATCCTAGGTTCCACTTCTGTTATCATGTTAGCACTACTATTCAGATTAAAATTACTAAAACTGTAACATTAAACCCCCACGGGTGGCCGAGGTCTTTAAGGCGCGGACTCATGAGCGGGAGGTCTGGGGTTCGAATCCTGCCAGGACCGTTCTTTCGGACTGAGGTTTTCTTCGGGTTTTCCTCATTCTTCATAAATGGCAAATGCCGGGAAGGTAGCCTAAAACTTCGGCCTGGAACGTTTCCTTCCGTAAAAATAAATGCTTTCCCAATATATCATTTCATCTCATGTATCATCAGTGTCCACCGACTGTGATGCCTCAGTAGTAAAAACGGGCGTTAAACACCGTTAAAAAAAAGTAACATTGATTAAAATGATTCTACCGACTGAGCGAGTTTAAGAACCACAAAACAAATTGGATTTAGATGCCGGGGTCAGTCAATATTTAGAAATAAATTTTGAGACCTAGTAGTGATACACAAGAGTATATGCTCAGTGAGCAGTGATAGATAGTTATAATAAAACAGTAGTGATAGTAAGAAATAGTAGATATTAGATCGCAGACTAGTGAGAGGCGCGTTCATGGTCATAAAGCTCGCGAGACGTGTTCAGTGATTTAAAGTAAAACTGTCGTTAATGTCATAACTTTGCTGTCGGAAACCAGATCCCGTTAGACACGTGCAGTGAATATTGACATCGCCAGTTTCAGCTGCAAAACATTTAAACTCTCTCTCTCTCTCTCTCCATACACGGTAGATATTATGCAGTGAATGTTGACATTGCCAGTTTCAAAACATTTAAACTCTCTCTCCATATATTGTAACAGTGTATTTCTGGGGTGACGACAAATAACATCGTCAATAAATCTGACGCAGGAGTAATCTCTTACCAGTGCCCTCTCCTACATCCCTTACACCCCAGGCAAGCCATTGCCTGAAAGCATTCAGCTACACGAGATAGATAGCCGAGGACCAGGACTTCGAGATCGCAGTTCCTCACTTGGAAGGAGCAGCAGACGACAGATACTTCATTTAATAAACGTAGTAGAAGCTGTTGATTAAGTTTCTCGTAATCTAATAACAACAACAATCATCCTCCCTCCTTAATAATCAACGACCTTCCACCTATAATACCATTTCCAATGTCATCCACAACGTGGGGCAATTGAAAGCAAATTATTAAATATATTTCCCGTCCTCATCGCCATTAACTTTAACTTCAAATTTATATTTATTTTCATGCTCTATGCCACCCTTTTATAATGAAATAATGAACAGATGGAACTTAGGCAAGTACACAGCATCTACAGCAGTACACTGCATCTACAGCTGAACCCAAGCTGCATGAGGCCAAAGTCGCAATGCCGTCGATAGTCAAGTTCCCCTCGCATTTTTCTATTCGTACAACTTTGATTTACAATAGCATGAACCCAATAATAGTTTCACTATCTTATTAGAGAAACTGATTGAAGTAGTGTTCGTCTGCAGTCACATATTTCCGACATCTTGTTATCAACTTTGCATCCACGAACAATGTTTTGCTTTTTTGATTCTTCCAATTTTGCATAAGTTGAAATGATTACTGTATATATAATTATTTTTATTTATTTTAAAAGTAATGTCTAAATACAATACAACACAGCAAAATTTGCTTCAATAGCTCACTTTAATTAAAAACTCTAATGTACAAATATCCTGTACGTAATAACACAAAGATTCGATTTATACTTATCTGTGAACAGCAAACTCGCATATAATAATACTCAGAAGGAAATAATGCTCTGCTTCCGTAACAGTAAACGCAGATTAATTGTCCACATGTAACCATTTGAGAGGAAACTATAATTTACCATTGCAGGCCGCTGTCATGACCTAGGCCGAGCGTGTGTTACTTTCAGCTGCAGGTGCTGACAAATAATAATAATAATATAAATAATAATAATAATAATAATAATAATAATAATAATAATAATAATAATAATAATAATAATAATAATAATAATAATAATAATAATAATAATAAACATCTCAGTGCAAATAAGTGAATAAATAGAGCTGCAGGAATAGACAGGTAATCAGCTACTTTTTAATTTTGGGTTTGAATTGGGAGAATAAAAATAAGAAGAAATATATAATAACCACAAAATAACCCTCCTCTACTTCTTTTTAGAGAGGTGGCGTACAAAGTGTTTTGAAATCACCTTCCATTTTTCCAATAGGTCACAGAGTATGGGCAAAGTTATTATTTCAATACATTTCATAGCTTAATATTAATCAGCATACTTCAACCATAGTTTGATACAGATTCATTTTAAATTTAATAATTTTATTCCAAAGACTCGTGTCATGAGAAACAAATGTATTCTATTTACAAAATGTCCTTTTTATTTCCCGATTTAGCATTATTACTATTGACAGGAACTACGATATCTCAGGGATGGAGAGGCAGCCCTAAGTCCTTTAACTACATGGAAAGTAACTACTTAGTTCAGGATGATTTCACTGGATAGCAACCGAGTGATGTTGGGCTATCTTTGCCGAAAGCTTTAATGTCACCATCACTCAACTGTAATTCTGTAAAGTCATCATAAATAACCATAAATAATCAACGTCGAGAAAGATTTAAATCTTGTATAGCTACGAGTACATAGTTATGTCACTCGGCTTGCAAGATGAGAGAAAAAAAAACATTAAATTAAATCCCTGCAAACTAATTTAATCGCAACAGAAATGTATTGAATTACACAACTTACTAAAGAGTTATACAGTTTTTGTATTCCGGACTGAGACAACTGTCTCACGTTCCTGGGCTGATCACATAGAGCTGGTGAAGACGAGAAAGAAGAAGTGGCAGGAGGTCCGTTCCACTTGGAAGCCTTAGTCGAACTGCCACCCCCTGGAAGCGTTCCCTCGTTTTCTTTAACTGCTACTTAGGTGCAAAGACTCTTGACATCCATTCATATTCAAACAAATGACCTCTTCCTTCCAGAAGCTTTCACGCTACGGTATATGTATTAACCGTCGCTTCCAAGTAACAATTTTGCGAACAATTAATTATACGTCAACAAATAAACTCACTGCAACAATTTTAATAATTCATATTATTATTATTATTATTATTATTATTATTATTATTATTAATTGCAGCAGTAGTAGTAGCAGCAGTAGCAGCAGTATTAATAGTATTAGTAGTAGCTCTTGTAATTGTTGTGCTATGGTGGTAGTAGTAGTAGTAGTAGTGGTAGTAGTGGTAGTGGTAGTAGTAGTAGTGGTAGTAGTAGTGGTAGTGGTAGTGGTAGTGGTAGTAGTAGTAGTAGTAGTAGTAGTAGTAGTAGTAGTAGTAGTAGTAGTAGTAGTAGTAGTAGTAGTAGGCAGCAGCATCTGTGAGTAGTACTTGTAATAGCATAAATAATAGTGATAATAGTTTGGGCTACAAGCCTTGAGATTGCCTACTAGAAAAGTATTGGAGTGTAAGTAATCTCGGAGTTAAAGTGTGTTTTTTAATGGTCAACAGGGAATCTTATCAAAAAAGGTCCTCCGATCTACATGTTCCGATAAGCGTGTTTTTTGCCTAATCTTAAACAGTACGTTTCCAGATCAGTTTTGAATATAAAAACAGAAATATTAGAAAATGCGTAGTTTACATCCCACAATGGTCTCGTACCTATACGAACTTAGAATACACTGCAACCGTACTAAATGCTGATCCAATTGAAGGAAACTGTGAGAAGCAGGAACGTTATATCATCAGCTATGTTCACGTGGTCTTTGCAACATACCGTTGTCAAACTAGAGACGCAGGGATATGTATTGAGAGCAAGGCATACCCATGAGAGCGCAGTAAAAGTTATGGCTGTATTTCGATAAAAAACCTCACCTTGTTATCACGGTGGGCTAGGCATCTCCAGGACTTCCATTCATAGCATTTCCCAAGTGCCCTTACAAACGTCAATGGTGCATGAGTGGATGGGAAGAGCTTTCAGACAAAAGTTGTTTACTATAATGACATAAGGCAATTCCTGCAATCACAGCCCCACTTCATTAGGCACGTTCTTTAGTTAGGTACTTCACTAGCTCTGTCCAGCTGAATATGTTTTACTAGGTAAACCAACATCCCTTTGTCTCCTTAAAGATCCAAATTTCGTGCAATTTGAATTTAAAGCTACGGTTCTCAATCTTTTTAGCACAATGACCAAGTAGGGGCACTGTGAGCTATTATGCACGTAAATACGTGTCATCAGTCACAGAAATACAATACGTTATATCTATGATGATAAAATAATGAACTTGATTTAAAATCTATAAATGCCTGAAAGGAAAACTTTATCCTACTAGTAAAATAAGTAGTGCAGGAAATATTTCGTAATTTACAGTACGTGGAAACAACAGAATCTTTCTTTTTTCTCTTCTGCTTTTGCAGAAAGCATGAAGTCATCTAAAAAGCGACTATTTCCATGGTCTCGGGTTCCAAGCCTGAGTAAGTGGTTTTATTATTTCTTTTATTAATTTCTCCTTACACTGAAAATATGAATGCCAGTAACTCTGTAAAGGATCCAGAGCTCATTACATACTATTTAATAGAATAATCCCTCACCATCTCTGTAGAGCATCCTTATTATTTTAATTGTAACAAAAAATGGAAATAAATCGTCACCAATTTAAAAGTAAACATATTTAGTCATTATAAATTCTCTTTATTTTAAAACTTGAATGATATAAGTGAAAACTTCTTACAGCATCTTTAAGATTTCATTAAGAATAATAATAAAAGACAATGCACTTATGTAAAGTATTTATCCTTCCCTATGTGACTGACATGATTTTCATTTTGAACAGTAATAAAGTCGCAAATAATTAAAAACAATCTCAAAACGCATTTCTGATATTTCTTAAAAAGTTTGTGAAAAATTAAATAAAATGTGAGTTTATTCAATTTAGCTTGACAAGTCTACTAATGTATCGAACTGTTGCTTTGCAAACCATGATCTAGCCACACAGCTGCGAAATGCTTATATAAATCGTTTCTTAAAATTACAAAATCAGTTTGATTAAGCCGGAGGAAAATATATTACCACCTATATGCAATAAGTGGTCAGAAAAAATGACATACTTGAATAACTAACACAAATAATATCAAATACAAAATGAATTATCAGCTTCTTTCTTTGCAAATATGTGATCGTAAATAAATCCAAATTTCTACTAATTCTTAATGATGCAAAACTCACACACTTTAAGAATTCATCTCTTAAATTTTATAATTTTTTCGAAGCCTTGTAAAAGTACATCATTGCACAAAATATTCTTATTAAATAATAAAATTATGCAGGTTTCTGGCGAATAAATTTAAAATAGATCATTTAAATTAAGATATGAGGTAAAATTGTTTTATAGGCTGTCAACCTCCAACTTGCTGATTTTTTCATTTAAAAAATTGCTATTCAAACTAAATTGTGGGCAAATATAGCTAATTACCTGAAAAAGTATTAGCTTACAGGGAAGTGACAAATATGTTGACTCAAGACCTTGGCGCTTTCTGAAAAGAACTTTAAGTTTGGGACACAAGAACTGAAAAAGTAAATTTTTGAATAACTGCCACTGATTAATAAGTATACGATTTCATTTCCACTTTCTTAATATTAAGACGTTGTAAAAGTTGATACATAATTACCTGAAATTGTTTCTTAAAAAGGCTGATTGATTACATTTCTCTAGAGGAAAATATTGGTTTGAGAGGAGGAGTTAATCCTGTTTGTAAACAAGCTGTAGAAAGCTGAGTTGAGATCAAACCCCTACGAGGGAAAATATTTACAATTACAGCTCAATAGTAATTTATTGGATAAATAGTGGATACAGAAATTGCAACCCTTCTTTTTCTAATTAGCTTATTTAAGTTTTGATCTCTAGTCGGAAGTCTCAAATTAAAGCAATAAAATATCTACTATAGGGTAATATATGTTTTTGCAAAAACAGCAAATCAAAAAACTATTGGAGATACCAATAAAAGTGCAGAGAGTGTTGCTGATAAAATAAAATATATAAATTAGAAAAATGAGCTTTAGTAAAATAGTATTGTAATAGATAACGCGGATGTTAATTAGGGTAAATGTTCAAATCAGAAAGGCAATCATTAATGAAAGAGTTTGCCATTTTCATACGCTACACAACTGCACTAAGTTTGACTTCAAATTGCTAAAATGTTGTACTGTTTTCAATATATTTCTACTCGTCACATCATGTAAGAAAATTGTAAATTTATAGTTTTTTTTAATTTTTCTCAACAAGTTTTTGATAACATAGGTAGTTGTAATTACAAACACCATTATGCCGGTTATTATTAGTGTTGTGGACAAACAACAAAAATAAACGTCAACAGGATTAAAAATAAATTAATAAATTTATACTAACATGAATATGAGGATAGCATGCCAGGAATTCTATGCTTTGGCAAAAAAATTCATTTTGGTTTCCTCACAAATTCGCCAATAGACAAACTATAAAGTAAGCATGTATAGTTTAAATGTTAGAAAAAAACAACCCTTGTAAACTAAGTGATGTTAATGTTGTAAATATGTAAACTAATATCATAAAATTGTCATAATATAATGTAAAATAATAATTACAATAATAATATAATAATCATTAAATATTGAAAACATTTACTACTGATTTTGTCTCCAGCTCATTCTGCCAAATATAACTTGTATACGTTCCGGCAGAAGGAAATCTAATATGTACACATAAACATTCATTATACCTAGTTGCTACTATTGACCATATAATAGAAAAGAGATTACGTTTTAATATCATGTTTAAATTTTCCTCAGGTTTGCCTTCCAATTTACTATTTTTTTCATTCACATTAGCTATAATTTATTATTTTTTATTCTTCTAATCTTCTTTAGCATCTCCTTGTCGTTTTACAAGTTGTAATCTCAGTAAAATTTTTCCAACTATTTCTACCCATAACCGTAGCTATAATCTCAATCAATGTATATAGGCTATACAAAACATGCCAATTTGCTTTCCAGTATAGTTCAATATTATGTGAAGCTCAAACTTTTAATACATATACAACAATTAATTTTTGACTACGGACTATGTTAGAACATACTTAAAAACTATAATGATCTCCATTGCATACTTTTATTCTTCACACTTGTTATCAATCATCGATCCTGGCTGGGATTGAGCCCGCTATTTTGGTTTTTGGAGACAAGTATGGTTACCACTACACCACAAGGACCGAATTGAATGAGAATAAATGAAGTAATCTTATAGTGGAAGATTTCCAGAAAATCAAAATTGACTTTGAAAAATATTGAAGCGTTACAAATTTAAAAATAATGATAATTTTTATGTTTTAAATTTTGTGACATGTAACCATTAATTTTAAGAATATTGGTCGTTCTTTAATATTATTATCTAAACCAATGGAATTATTTCATTCGGAGTTACTGCAGCAACTACTTCAATGCTGTAATTGTGAAGAAAATAATATTTTTCCACTACTTATGATAACTGCAACTATAAATAAATAGTTAAACATATTTAAATAACTGAAAATTTAGTACGTAGGGCCAAAGATATGAAATATAATATTAGAGCACTTTGAGTAACGGCAATAGTTTACAACCGGTTTGGCCTCTGACAAGGTCGCGTATGAATAAACCGGCACCTGCAATGAGTGAAGAGGAAAAAAATTGTAACATCTTTGTGAGTGAGACATAATCAATATTTAAGAGAATTGTAATTTTGTTGTTATTGTACTGTTATTATTATTATTGTTGTATTTTTTGTTTTTGTAATATTGTAGTAGTAGTAGTAGTAGTAGTAGTAGTAGTAGTAGTAGTAGTAGTAGTAGTAGTAGTAGTAGTAGTAGTAGTAGTAGTAGTAGTAGTAGTAGTAGTAGTAGTAGTAGTAGTAGTAGTAGTAGTAGTAGTAGTAGTAGTAGTAGTAGTAGTAGTAGTAGTAGTAGTAGTAGTAGTAGTAGTAGTAGTAGTAGTAGTAGTAGTAGTAGTAGTAGTAGTAGTAGTAGTAGTAGTAGTAGTAGTAGTAGTAGTAGTAGTAGTAGTAGTAGTAGTAGTAGTAGTAGTAGTAGTAGTAGTAGTAGTAGTAGTAGTAGTAGTAGTAGTAGTAGTAGTAGTAGTAGTAGTAGTAGTAGTAGTAGTAGTAGTAGTAGTAGTAGTAGTAGTAGTAGTAGTAGTAGTAGTAGTAGTAGTAGTAGTAGTAGTAGTAGTAGTAGTAGTAGTAGTAGTAGTAGTAGTAGTAGTAGTAGTAGTAGTAGTAGTAGTAGTAGTAGTAGTAGTAGTAGTAGTAGTAGTAGTAGTAGTAGTAGTAGTAGTAGTAGTAGTAGTAGTAGTAGTAGTAGTAGTAGTAGTAGTAGTAGTAGTAGTAGTAGTAGTAGTAGTAGTAGTAGTAGTAGTAGTAGTAGTAGTAGTAGTAGTAGTAGTAGTAGTAGTAGTAGTAGTAGTAGTAGTAGTAGTAGTAGTAGTAGTAGTAGTAGTAGTAGTAGTAGTAGTAGTAGTAGTAGTAGTAGTAGTAGTAGTAGTAGTAGTAGTAGTAGTAGTAGTAGTAGTAGTAGTAGTAGTAGTAGTAGTAGTAGTAGTAGTAGTAGTAGTAGTAGTAGTAGTAGTAGTAGTAGTAGTAGTAGTAGTAGTAGTAGTAGTAGTAGTAGTAGTAGTAGTAGTAGTAGTAGTAGTAGTAGTAGTAGTAGTAGTAGTAGTAGTAGTAGTAGTAGTAGTAGTAGTAGTAGTAGTAGTAGTAGTAGTAGTAGTAGTAGTAGTAGTAGTAGTAGTAGTAGTAGTAGTAGTAGTAGTAGTAGTAGTAGTAGTAGTAGTAGTAGTAGTAGTAGTAGTAGTAGTAGTAGTAGTAGTAGTAGTAGTAGTAGTAGTAGTAGTAGTAGTAGTAGTAGTAGTAGTAGTAGTAGTAGTAGTAGTAGTAGTAGTAGTAGTAGTAGTAGTAGTAGTAGTAGTAGTAGTAGTAGTAGTAGTAGTAGTAGTAGTAGTAGTAGTAGTAGTAGTAGTAGTAGTAGTAGTAGTAGTAGTAGTAGTAGTAGTAGTAGTAGTAGTAGTAGTAGTAGTAGTAGTAGTAGTAGTAGTAGTAGTAGTAGTAGTAGTAGTAGTAGTAGTAGTAGTAGTAGTAGTAGTAGTAGTAGTAGTAGTAGTAGTAGTAGTAGTAGTAGTAGTAGTAGTAGTAGTAGTAGTAGTAGTAGTAGTAGTAGTAGTAGTAGTAGTAGTAGTAGTAGTAGTAGTAGTAGTAGTAGTAGTAGTAGTAGTAGTAGTAGTAGTAGTAGTAGTAGTAGTAGTAGTAGTAGTAGTAGTAGTAGTAGTAGTAGTAGTAGTAGTAGTAGTAGTAGTAGTAGTAGTAGTAGTAGTAGTAGTAGTAGTAGTAGTAGTAGTAGTAGTAGTAGTAGTAGTAGTAGTAGTAGTAGTAGTAGTAGTAGTAGTAGTAGTAGTAGTAGTAGTAGTAGTAGTAGTAGTAGTAGTAGTAGTAGTAGTAGTAGTAGTAGTAGTAGTAGTAGTAGTAGTAGTAGTAGTAGTAGTAGTAGTAGTAGTAGTAGTAGTAGTAGTAGTAGTAGTAGTAGTAGTAGTAGTAGTAGTAGTAGTAGTAGTAGTAGTAGTAGTAGTAGTAGTAGTAGTAGTAGTAGTAGTAGTAGTAGTAGTAGTAGTAGTAGTAGTAGTAGTAGTAGTAGTAGTAGTAGTAGTAGTAGTAGTAGTAGTAGTAGTAGTAGTAGTAGTAGTAGTAGTAGTAGTAGTAGTAGTAGTAGTAGTAGTAGTAGTAGTAGTAGTAGTAGTAGTAGTAGTAGTAGTAGTAGTAGTAGTAGTAGTAGTAGTAGTAGTAGTAGTAGTAGTAGTAGTAGTAGTAGTAGTAGTAGTAGTAGTAGTAGTAGTAGTAGTAGTAGTAGTAGTAGTAGTAGTAGTAGTAGTAGTAGTAGTAGTAGTAGTAGTAGTAGTAGTAGTAGTAGTAGTAGTAGTAGTAGTAGTAGTAGTAGTAGTAGTAGTAGTAGTAGTAGTAGTAGTAGTAGTAGTAGTAGTAGTAGTAACATAATTAAACAAATAACATTTTTTAGCAAAATATTAAGAATTAAAACCTTATGTTCGAGTCTACTTGAACACAATATTTTTAATTCACCATGCATTAAATATACGATCTACAAAATTAATTGTCTATTATCTTTTTGGTTAAAGCTCGGCTAATAGAGTGAATCCTGGTAAAGAAACAGCTCTTTGCGCTATCCTTATGGCTTACTTTGAAATATTTTTGTGGCTGAATTTATCTGGAAGAGAGGAACGAGCTGATGATGTTGAAGGATTGCTGGGATCAGGTGGCTGTAGCGTGCGAGATTGAGGTTGCAACTCGTTTACCCCTCCCCATTTCCTACAGAAAGGGAAGAGGAATGCGATGGAAGGGATGGAGATGTAAAAAACGTGGATATATACACGAAGCCATCAACAACAGCAACATTGACCTAGATAGATGGAGACATTGGCTTGAATCCCAGGTTTGACCGCTCAATAATGCCCCAGGGTTTACGTGCACATCTGCATGGCATATTGGAAACACCAGAAAGATGGTCATCGATCAAGGATCTACACGCGATCATCGCTATTGTTTGTGGGAATTTCTGAATGTATTTATAACATCTTTTAATGCAATTTCCATTCACTCACAACAGCTCTGCTCCCATAATTCTTCCAATGTCTTCAATTCCCTCTACGGTACGCTATTACCTCCGTAGTCTTTGTTTTTCTAACATTTCAATGTAATAAAATGTGCTTCACTAATATGCTGTAATCAATAACATTATGTACTAAAATTGGAGTTCACTAATTTTTAATATCAAATTTCTGAAAAAAAAAATCTGTAATTATTTACTTAACATTCAGACACCAAAATCTTTGTCAAAAGCGACTGTTATAATATGTTGTACTATATTAGTCGTGCTTTTAGAAATTGGATGATGATTTTGAACTTTATTTTGGGAAGGAAAATAAGATATTCATATAGAATGGAGATTTTAAATGGTATGTATTAGCTATCCACCTATACTTTATTTCCTTAAAAATAACCTGGGAAAATAAAATACTAAATAGACGAATCCTTCAATAAATATTTCCAATTCCGTATGAACCATTTGAACTGAACCGATGAAAAATATAGAAATACTGTAAATGACTGAGTCTGAAAATACGTTTTCCATTCTCGTAACTACTCAGAAACAAAACAAGATCGCTGCAACTTGTTTGGTTGTTAGTATGTAGTCCCACTGCCAGGTGGGGCATAGCTGCATTGGCATATGCAACGGAAATTAGACCCAGCGACAGTTGCAAAATGGTGAGGGTACTGAATGAGTGGTCAAGAGAGGAAAAGCACGCAGATATTTGATTTTTGTGGGTAGAAAACATGGGACCTGTAAACATTCACAAACGGGTTGCGTCTGTGTATTAAGCGGTTGTGATGGCCCTCCAACAGGTGCGGAAATGTATGAATCCTGTAGGAATGTTTGTTTAGATGTTCACATTTTCCGCAGAGGAAATATGATAACATTTTCCTTTAGTGCTTGTAGCTGCTTTAGCAATCAGCTGCACTAAAACACTTTGAATTCCATAAACAATTATATGAATACTTCAGAACATCCTGCTTGTAATTATTTACCATGTTTATTATAAATATTTCTTTCTACATAAAAATTTACTAGAATTAACTAACATGCTACTTAAGATTATGATATATGTATCGTTAATAAAATCGAATTAGTAAGTGTATACTAGTCTTTCATAGTTGCTAAAATATTTGCTCTTTAATAAGTTAATAAAAATACAAACATACCGAGGGTGCCAAAATGTATACACACTTTCACAGTAGATATCCATTTAATGGATTTCAAAGTTGGATCGAGAAACTACAGTAATGTGTAGTATGATGTTCTCTAAACAGATGTGACTCACATTACATTATGCTAGCGTTGCTAGAGCTAAATGGAGCCAAGATTATCGTTTGAATGCGGAAAGCCATTTTGAAGTTGTATTGGAAAACCGAGAAAGTTGTTGAAGTTCAAAAGCAATGGAGACGTGTGTACAGAACAGAGCCTTTCTTCGGATGTAACTCCGTTGGACTTCTACCTATGAGGACTCTTAAGGATGTTTTATACTGCAGAAAACTAACTACAGAACTTCGGGAAGAAATTGAAACGGCATGTGCTGCAATCGCTGAGGACACTTTCACAAACATTGGCCAATCAGTAGTTCAACGTACTCAGATATGTATCGATGCCAATGGTGGGCATTTTAAGTAACTGTTGTAACTGTATAAGTCTTTTTGGCACCTTCTGTATATATTTACATTATTATGTTAACGATCATTATAGCTTGAAATGTGAACAATTTTTAAGCGATTATAGGTATAGAGACGTATATTCTATACAATGCCTATGATTTTAGCATTTGAAACTTAATCATAGCATATTATATAAGCGATGTTTTCTATAATAATAGTTTCGCTCACAATAGACGGGTCAAGACTATCTGCCCCGATTCGTTTGCCACATATTTCATCCCAGCTCTACCATTGTTTCCTTTGTACGGCAAGTAAAATAACAGCGCGGATTGCTTAGTGGCTAGGGAGGTGAGGAAAATATGCCCACAAGGTCAGCACTGGTAGAGGAGAAGGAACGCTTGGATAGGGAGATCCTATGACCTGTGTGCGCCTTTCATGAGCAAAAATATTATAATGATAGTATACTCCGATTTTTAAATTGACTTCTGGGTCCAAGGCTGCTATTATTATATTTGGTTTATAAACGTCATGATGCCGCCTTTCTTTAAGGTCATGATCTCTTTCATGCTTATTTATTCATATTTTGTGCTTGAAATGTGCACTTACTAATACTTTTTGAGCTACTGTTACTTTCTAATGCCATAAAGTCTCGTTTCTAATGAATGTATTAATAACTAAATATATATTTTAGGAAAAAATCACCTTTGCAAAACTTTTATTACTTTTTAGTGCTTGAAAACTGTTTTGCATCTCTATAATAAATTAAACATAACTTCAGCTTGAGGTTAGGTTAATATATTATTATGATGAATATAAAATATTACGCACATTCATCTATTCTGCAACCCTAAATTGTGCATATTATTTAAGTTTCCTTAAGTTATCATAACTTTTCAATGGCGTCATATGACATCTCTTTACTATGTCACAAGACTCACCACATCCCCCAAATGTTGCTAAAATATTTTTATATATTTAAAAGGAACCATTCCTTATGTATGCGGGTATTCACTCACAACTCTTTTTTCGACATGCTATATTTTTCTTGCCTTGCCTATTCAAGACCCTTATCACTTCAATAACTGTTATCGATAATTAACATCAAACTGCGTATTAGATATTTATTTAATTTGAGGAATTTTAGGTTAACCAGAATTGGAACAAAAATTAAGCACAGAGACAACCTTCGTACACACAGAAAAACAAATGATAAGCGTTGTTGATTGTAATGTTATCAAATGTGACAAATCATGTACACACCTAAAACATTGGATAAGAGAACACAAAATATTCTGACACACGCGTATTGATAAATCAACATATTGATGACGATATATTTTTTCATTTATTAATAAAATAAAAGATAGACATTAAAATGTGTATTAAACGTTATAAACTTTTCACCGCATAAAGAAGATAATACTATATCGACTTGTAACAAAGAGATACACTTCTGGAAATCTTATTTCGGGTATATGGTCTCTCCTCTTAGTTTCTATGACAACATCTCGCTGCATTCAGCATCTCTCATAGTGGGGAAGCAGCAACATGCTCTAAGCAGATTAAAACATTGATTTTTTTTCAGACGCTTGTGGGGCAAATGTTCACGACCTTGTTAAAATACATTCCCTCTTGGAAATAAAAAGATTCTCCTTTCTGCTGCGGCTATTTATCCATTTCGCTCGACAATATGGGGACCTGGTATTTCCACACCGTAATATATAGAGCTTGGAAATATATCTACGGGATTTTAAAGCCATTGAAAGTTTGCATTGTTAAAACCCATTAGGATATTGCATCTCCTCTTTTACTCAATTCTCACATGCTCTTACTTTTTCGTTTTAAATTTAAATCATGAAGAATAAAATGTGCCAGGATGTAATATGTTTGGTATTAGATGGAAAATGATTTACCTAAAGGTAAAAGTGAACGTCATGCAGAATACGTCATGTAAAGCTATTGTATGTGTAAAATCATGTTTAATTTGTAAAGTAGATCGAAATATTGATAATTTTGGTGATAGAAACGATATAAAGAAGAAATACGTAAAGCTTTATCCACAGTTATTTTATATTCTGACATGTAACAAGTGAAGAAAGTAGAATTTAAAATATAACAAAAATATACAAAACAATTGTAAAAATAATCCATTGTTAAGATTTATTAATTGAAAAGAAAAGACAAGTTCAAATGGTAGCATTAGAACAAGAAAGAGTAAAAATGATTCGGAGAGCATGATATATTGCATATTTAAGCGAGCACGTGGGCGAGTGAATGAGTAAATTTATTTATTAATGAACTAAAAGAATTCATATCAGTGTACCTTTTTTACCTTTACTGGTGTACAGTAATGAAAACAACAAAACTATTCTATAATAATAATAATAATAATAATAATAATAATAACAATAATAATAATAATATGCAAATGGATTTAAGAAGCCTCTTAGGTCCTAAGGACGTATCTATTTGCTTAGGATCTGCATTCTTATCTAAAGTATTTAAAGATAGAAAATATTCCGTACCGTTGGTGCAAATATCTATATACGCTTTTGTGCCAAATATTTGTTTTTCTTTCTACCCTTGTTGCAACCTGCTCCCTGTCCTTTCTTTCATTGGTCACACTAACGTCAAATATGCTGGAAGTGCCATGCCGTTACCAGTTTACCCATGGCCTATTAAGCGTAAACTGCTTGCTTTAAAGCTAGTAGTGCTTTTGAACACTACATCATAATTTTTGGGTCGTTACTCTTTCCAAGGCCTCACCCATTGAGAAGGCAGCAGAAATTATAATGTATATGTACATTTTAATTCAATCTTTAGCTTTCGTGTTGGAATGTATAAAATGCTGGGCTAGCACCTTGTAAATTTATTTCAATTCCAATTTTGTTAATGTGCTTAGCATTTAAACTTTGATTTGTTAGCTTGCAGGCAAGCACTCGTTAAAAGTAAATTTCAAAGTTAAATTGAGCAATTGCTTGGCCATTAAATTTCTGCATGTGTAAATTGTAGGAAAGCACATTTGTTATGTAAACTTTTCTTAATGGATTTACTAAAGTGCTTGCCCAGTTACTTGGTTTTAATGTAAATGTGAAAACAGTTTGCACAAGTTACAACTTGTTATTTTTTCTGTTCTGAAAAGCACTATTGGTAAGTCATTGCAAGTAGGTTATGATTATTATAGTAATAATAAATATAAATTGCAAAGAGTTATACCACCTTTCCCGGCAGTGTTCTGGTCGCTTTCCTCTTAGGTACTTCATATATGAAATGCTCGCGCAGGCATCAACGGGAGGGTGCCGAACAAGAAATATAATTTCTATAAATTATATTTCTTAAAGGCACGAAGCAACTCGGAAACACCATTCCGTTTATCTTGGAGCTAGTTATTTATTCTTAAGCATCTAATCTAAACATTATACTGCGTAATTACGTCTATTGCCTCATTTAATAAGATACCAGTTTCCTTTCGGAACTTAAATCTTAAACCCCATTTACTTAAGAAAATTATAGTTGTATAATATTTTGCCGTTTTATAAAAAAAATGTTTTCAATTAGATCGGTGAAATGAAAGAAATTGCACTATATTAAATATATTTATATAATGAACGATCAGTAAGTAATTCCTCTAATACAGAGGGTGCCAACATGTATACGCACTTGAAGCAAAGAAAAAACTGTGTTAACATAACAAAACTGAATTCACACAAACAGAAAATGATCAGCACTAATCACCTTAAACTTTTACAGTTAAAATAGTTGTTCATAATGCCCACCATCGACGTCGATACACTTCTGAGTACTTGGAACTATTGATTGAGCAACCTTTGCGAAAGTGTTCTCAGCGATTGCAATACATGCCGCTTCAATTTCTTCCCGAAGTGCTGCCAGTGTAACTGGTATACAACATCCTTAAGAGTTCCCCATAGGTAGATTGATTGATTGATTTGTTTTATTTACGGACGCTCTTTAACATCTCATCAGCGTCCCATTCTATTAAGGACGTGAAACAACCAACAACTTTTGCTCAGAGGCCTCTTCTTTCAGGCTTGGGGTTCTTTTTCGTGCCGTAAATGTACGACACGGGACCCACGGCTTTACTAGCCTTCCGAAGAAAGCCATACTTAGGATTTTTACGCCCCGAAAAAAATCCATCGACTCTGGCCGGGTTTGAACCCGCGATCTTGGGTTTAAAAGGCAAGTATCGTTACCACTACACCACCCCATAGGTAGAAGTCCAACGGGGTTAGATCTGGAGAACGTGGTGAAAACTCAATCGGACTTCTTCTCCCTATCCAGTGCCTTGGAAGATTATCAACGAGGTACATCTGGTGGTAATGTAGTGGTGCACCATCCTGTTGCATATGGTACCATGAATATAAAATTTGTCTCGAATGCGTGCAGTTGTTACTCGCGTTGGCGGTCCTGTTCTGTATACACATCTCCGTTGCCTTTGAACTTCAACAGCATTCTCGGTTTTCCAATACCATTTCAAAATTGCTTTCACCTTCTCAAACGATAATCTTGACTCCATTTGAGTTGCAACACTAGCATTAAGTTATGGGAGTCACATTTGTTTACAGAACATCATACGATAATGTTGGCTTCATTTGTTCATTGTTGATTTGGGATAATCTTGACTTTATTTGTTAATTGTTGATTTACCTGTCACATAGCAACGCTATATAATGTATTGAGTCACATCTGTTTACAGAGCATCATATTACACATTACTGTTGTTTTTAGATCCTACTTTGAAATATATTAAATAGATATCTACTCTAAAAGTGTGTATACATTTTTGACCACCTCGGTATATTAAAATAAGCTGTATTTTCTATATGTATATATTTCCCAGATTTTCACACCACTGTTTCATTTACTCCTCTTTGTTTTCTACGATTTTTTTAATCGTTATAGCTCCAGGATCAACAGAGAATACATTGTAGTTTGTGATATAAACAGTTAATTACATTTTTTCCTATCATTATATTTAAAGCTGCTATAGAATACTATACTGATATATACAATTGCAATTTTGATTTTTGCCATACTCGCCTTTTTGTATTCTTGTCTTTGCAAACGCGGCGGTTACACCTACGCTATTGAATAAAAACCTTTATCTCTCTAATCGCTTATCGGTTGAAATTCTCCTCGATATGACAACAATTCATATTAAAATCGTTATTATTTGATATTTGGCACTTGTCTACTAGAATGTTTCAATCGTCATTTGTTGGGTTGTATAAATATAAGTAGCAAAATAGTTTTATTATTAATGTTACAGTTATATAAATAAATGTAGGATTTTGTTTAAGTATACAAACACATAAATTTTTAGTGCCTTGAAAAGTGTCATATTGAGTAGTTATATACAATAACATGACCCATTTCGTTGAAATGCGACGGCTTAGTGTTTAACAGCCTAGGCGAAGATTTACAAGTCTCTACATAGTTATATTGAAGAAACTTCTATTTAAAATGTATTTCTTGAATATGTATTCAACATAAAAATTATATTGGAAATGTTATAGTTTTTCTCCTGTTTCAGTTTTCAAACTAGTATTTAAGAATACGTTGACATTAACAAATCGCTGCCCGCTAAATCATAAAGTACCTTAGTAAAAATGTTTTACAAAGGTGCATTATTCTACTAGAGAAAAATAACTTTTCACAACAAACAACAGATATTAACACATCATCCCAAGATATTAAGTATACGGAACACAAAGGAAAGAAGGCAAAATAACAAATTTTCCAATCGGTTCCGAAAGATACAGCTCTTGGCTTTTTGCGCCGTGGAGCAAGCCCTAATAAAGCCGTATAATTATGCTACAATTGTGCGCATGCTCAAAGTTGTGTTAAGAAAGTAAAATGTTTTGGGAAAATTAAGAGCTTCCGGTTCTAACAAGTAAAAAAGTAAAAGTGTCAGAAGTGTGTACGGTAGGGTTGACTCTTGCAGCACGGGAACTTTGAAGATGCTGATAAAGACAATGTTGAAAACTTTGACAGAGATAGATCTAAAGGCGTAAACCTGCACATTAACAGGCTTGAAATGTTACAAAGAATTGAAATTGCTTAATATTCATCTATAAGTTAATTATAATGATAAGCGCAAACTCGCTCCATATGATCAGAATTATCATGACTGTGTAATCAAAGCTGCTGATGAATTACTTTTAATTGAATTACTAATATAAATAGCAGTGCTTACTGTGCTAGTAGGAATCTGGCATTTTATTTTAGTGCATTAATAAATAAATAAGATTTGTATACGCTACCCTGGTACCTGGTCTCCTAAACCAGGGCGTGTATATAAATTTTTCCATTTATTATTATAAACTATACAATAAAATAATCTCTTATTGCATTATTTTACAGATTTTCCTAACATCTAGATTAAAATAATAAAATAAAATATTAAATATAACTAAAATTAATTAAATTTAATCAAAATATAAATTTACTAAACCATTCTCAATTTAATATTCCAAAACCTGCGAAATCTACCAAATGAATAACATTACTGGGAGCCAGTAAGAATTATAGCTGGTAGTCAGTTATTCTATCCTAATTTATTACATTACTATACTACTAGCCATTGGTTACCAGCGATATGAAGTATCCAATACTTTTGCAGGAATTGCTCTTAAATTTACACTGAACATTTAAACATTACACTTATCAATCTTTTAAGTTTTCTTAACTCATTTCAATCATACTAACCAGTTTTTTTTAACAGCGTACCTTACTTAAAGTTGGTTATTGACTATTAATCTTTCCTACTCATTTCATTTATTTATCCTAAAGCTTTAAATCATTAAACACTATCACTGTGCTTCCACATTATCGATCTCCAATTTTTATTCCTAACCACCTTCCCTTCTTCCATTACCTCTAGTTGCACTATTTCTCACGCTCTGCTCCTCCTCTCCGGACACCACTGCTCCATCCCTCATCTCCTCCCCCGCTCATTCCTGTGGATGTTTAACACCCCTTAATATTCTTCTGGAATCTTCCTTCTCCCATCATCTTCACGGCCCCATAACTCGTATAGGTAAAATTCTTCATCTTCCTCCCCATTCTCTTCTTCAAGTTGTAAATCAAAATTATTCCCGTCTTATAAATTTAGGTATCTTCATCTCCTTCATCCCTTCCTTCTTCCTTGCCTTTGTCTTTTCCTCTAACATTCTATTCCTGTTGATTTAATTAAAAGTATTTTGTATGTTTTCTATTCTTGTTAAATTATTTATGCTATGGGATTATCTTTGCACACGTATATTTCTTCCCCAGCTTCTTCTTAATTATTATTATCTGCTCTTGTGGTATCATCTCTTCCCGTGCTATATTACTTATTTTGAATGCAACCTGCTCAAGGTATTTATATAGGCTCTCATTTCTAAGTATATGCGCCATACTTAGAAATGAGAGCCTATATAAATACCTTGATGGCTAATTAACATTTCTGTCACCTTTTTTAAATAGCACGTGAATTCAAATAATGCGTGCGTGGGTTATTCTTTGTTTTACAAAATCTACACATATCGTCCTACGTTTTGTTAACTTTTTTCCAATAAGTTTTGTAAGATCCGTGTTCTGTACCATGCCTTTGGTAGGTTTATTTTTAGTGCACTGCACTAAATATTTGTAAACAACTGTTAACCAACATTGAGTATGCTTAATGTATAACTATTTCAAATATGACACATCGCTCATCCCAGTACTTATTATTGCTGTATTCGCATTATCTCTACTGTTCCAGAAGAACAATCTCCACAGCTTGCTAGCTGTTAGCGTTTCCGTTTCATAGGGTTCGGAAGAGATTCTTCTGCTTCTAAGACTTATGCTTTATTCGGATGTGAATGACGTTTTCAGTTTCACCAGTATAATTCATCTTCAAATTATTAACAGCTGATTCCCCTCCAATAGCACAAACACCTGTGAAGAATGATCAACATAGTAAGGTTCCTGTTTACCAAAACACACATCAAAAAGACAGAAAAGGGATAAGCGCATGAAAGAGGGAGGGAGAATATAGAGGAAGACCAGGGTGGAAAGATAGAATGAAACCGCTGCTTCAACAACGAAAACATACAATTTTGTTTCAAATTAAAGTGCAGGTGTCTATAGAATCTTGTTGGTTATTAAAAATATTGTCATAACCAAAAGTATGAAACATTTCAGAAACATACTAAATAAATAATTAGTGCATATACTTATTTAATGAAATTCGACGTGTCTTTCGAATAAGAAGTTTTAAATATTAATTCTGGTAACAAAGAACTATAAACATATAAGTGCACTTGTGCAGTTTTACTGACTTAAACTTTGAAAAGTAAAACTAGGTCTGGGTGCAAGCCCTCTCCATGCTAAGCTGTAGTATGGATTTCCTGAGATCGCGGCGCAGCCTTGGGGATGGGGCATATCGTGATTTATTGGGATACGGGATTCAAGGAGTAGTTTCCTCTACACAAGGAAAAACAGGGAGACAGGTGTTGGGTCAGAATGGCAAGCAGGCGTTTCGGGCCACCTTGGGATATGATAACAACATGCATAGGTAAAGGCTGTTTCCAAAGTTTATTCCATAAAAGTTTCTTTTGCTTAGATTAAAGACAGAAGCTTTTCAAGTATATATTACGTTTTTTATAGGTCTTTATAGAACTCAAGATGGTCTGCCATATTTATTCATTCATTCATTCAAAAAAATGTTCTAAAACGAACGAGTAGTACAGGGGAAGAATGGTAAGAACACTCGGAAATGATTTTTCTGTAAAACATGTTTTGAATTTAGAACAAGATTTCTGTGAACATTTTATTCGTAAAACCACGAGACTTTATCATATGAAAAGTTTTGCTGTCTTAAATTAAAAACATAAAAAATACCGGATAAATTTACAAACTTTTGATTCTCATATAATGTTAAATATATATAATATAAATGAAAAATAAAAATAAAGTAACACTATAAACAATGTAACAAATTAACAGTAATAATAAAAGTAGATAAGGATAAAACACATAGATAAAGTCACATTTGAAATTGCTATATTTCGAACTACTGGAGTTTTTCTATGACAAGCTAGACAAGTCAGGCACAGGTATTTGTTTGGAAAAATGTAAAGAATCTTATCAAATAGTTAATGTGACACAATAGCTTTCTTCGCAGAAAATGGAATTCTTATAATTATTGCAGATACTTTTAACATAGCTGAAATAAATAAACACAGGTAAGAATTTAAACCATAATAATAACAATAAATCAGTGAAAATACAAATGCCTTTGTCACTGTCTTTGATAGAAGCTGGCAAATAAAATTTATGCGTCGAAGAATTAATATTTGAAAACTTTAAAACTTATTTTCTCTGAAACTATTAGAGATAATATGCATGGAATTTTTACAGTTAGTGCCACTAACAATTTTAAACATGTGGATCCTTAATCATGAAAATATTTTTGTAAGTTTTATGCTTTATTAATTTTATAAGCAAAAATATTGAGAAGTTTGGGGAAAAATTATAAAGGACCTGAGAAAAGAGATAAAATTCTCATTGAGAATCAAAAGTCTTTACAAAAATGGCTTAAAAGCAATTCAATAGCTCATAAGAAATAGGGTCACAAACTTGCATATTTTTAATGCTGAGATAGAACCTGCATTAACTGTCTTTTATAATATACAAAATCGGTATATAGGCACATGCAAGTCCACTGTCACAGTTTATATTTTTATATTTGTCTGACTTTATTCCTATCCTTTCGTTTACGTGAATAGAAAAAACAGAACCTTGGATTTGGGAAGACTATGAACTAACCTTAGTCTTCTTCAAATTTTATTTTTTGTTCAAAATCTAATTTTTGATTTATCAGCTTGGTTTCTGAAAACTTTATTTCAGCCATATTTTGATTACACACATAACCAAATGACATATAGAAATATATGGGAAAATTGCACCTCTAAAACTCATGTGACACTGGAATAGTAATATATTTTCCATATACAGAAAATGTATTATGTTAAACATTTCAAGTAAGAAATGTTTGCTTATTTTGTGAAGACATTGGTGACTTTTTCTATCTTTAAATGAACCGATGTGCTCAATTAAAGCATTATTGTTCGCTTCACTTGACTTATGCTACCGATTTGCATGCTTACCGCTTGGCGAAGTTCCAATTTTTACTTATGTAAATTAGAATAGTTTCAACTTAACTTTTTGGTATACCATATATGGCCTGAAACGCCACCCAGGCAGACTGGTATTCCTCAAGGTATACCCTTATACTTAGGTATTTGTTTACCAATGATTGGATTGAATATTATGAGGTAAAAGTGGAAAATATTATTGAATGTGATAATATTGCAAAACTCTGTAACAGACTTTCATTAAAATACAACTACTCCTTTCTTTGGAAAGTTTCAATATAGTAAAACTCATCTGACGTAAAATATTATTAAGAAATAATCAGGATGAATAAAAGATAACAAGCATGCTCCTAGCTCTGCGGGTCTGCTACCTAAACACCGGTATACAATGGCATCTGCAGGAAGTGAAGCCCCGTTAACGTGCGTATTGAAAAATACAATGTAATCGGTGTATTGATGTAAAGTGATATCCAATATGCAGATAATATTGAATACTAATATTTATTCTTGTATTTTGAAGCAATTCTCATGTTCAGATATATGCTAGTTATATTTGGGATATGCTTAAAGTATACACACCCATTTGAACAAGTCTGCTCTGAAAAGTATGGCTTCTAATCATGATATAAGTTGTATTATGAAAACGGAGGGCGTGCCATCAATGCAAGAGAAAAACACATGAACAGAAATTATGCACATTTGGAGAGAGTTGAATAAATTAATTGGCATAATGAAATTTTAAATTGACTGGGTTTTACGCTAATTTAGAAGAGATTAAGTATTTAAAAATGCCAGTGATATCAATATGAACTCCGGCTGAACTTTAGTCTTCACCATGCAGTAAGAGAGGTCAGAATCACGGAATCATGGTACTTTCATTAATTTTAAAGTATGTAATATTTTAAAGAAAAATCGTGAAAATATAAACCCATAAATGCGTACCATTTAAGCTTCAAATCCTTGATTTGAAGAAATATTAGCAAATACATCATATTTATTAATGAAACATTTACTTTTTATTTTATGGCAATATTTTATACCTTTATGCAGCCATTTTACATCGTTAAAAAAATCAGCGCTTGCGTCACTTGTTGCAATTTTCTGAACACCCTATAGAGCTTTCGTATTCTGTGCAGTTAGCATTTCTTGTAAAGAAATTCAGAATGTGATGCATGTTGCTCGAGTCAGCGCTGTGTTTGCCAGGGTCCCTAGTCGTCACGCTAGTGTGGAAAATGAAGCCACAGACGCTATAGATAAGGCTGCAATTTTAGCCTCCAGTTCTTTTTCCTTTCCCAGAAGATTTTATGCTGTTGTTTTACAGTTTTTTTTTTTTTGTGCTGGCACCAGGAATGAAATGTTCCTCGAGGCAACAAACTCGGAGATGTCAAATCATCCCTTTTAAATGAGCGACCTCTTCTTCTGAATTTCGTTCAGTAGAGGTACTTCTGGCTCCTTTGCGTAGATCACAGACCCTCCTCATGTAGCGTTTCACTAACCGTCCACTTTATCGCAAATTGGAACCCTCCAGCTGTTTCTATGCCTGTCCAATACATTTGTGGTGACAGTTCCTTCTTTTTTCTCTTATTTCATTGTTAAATGAGTTAGTTATCTATGTAATTCTATAGTTATTCGGCTAGTATTCGCCTTTTTAGAATGGAGAATAACTCCAGAAGAAACGTAACACAACCAAACTCACCAAAAAGGAGTTCAAACCCACACTGTTAGTTTTCATGTTGTTTGATGCCCTAGCTCATTGAACTACGATAATGGTTTTCATCACGGATGTGCATGGCGGAGGATTTGATTGTCATGGAGATCATTTTTCATTTGCTCCCAAACTTATTGGCCCTGATTTATGTCCTTCTCGTTTCCCAAATCTTATGGTTTGTAATTTTTATCTTTGGAGAACATTGAAAAATAGATCTATTCTAAACCATCACACGCTTTTACTTACAAACGTTCGAAACAAAGTTAGGTCCATTAGTGATGGGAACTGAAGCGTGTCAATGATACTTTCCCCCAAATAATGTAGATTACATATCAGAGAAAATGTCCAGCTCCTACTGCAAATTATGTAATTTAATATGCTGTAGCTAGTTTTACAATGGTGAAGAGCTTGAGCACCATACGTCTTCACAAGAAATTACCTGCGGTAGAGAGATCCAACGGCATAATTGTGTATTAGGACTTTTAGCTGCACTCACTGATTAAGAAATGAACAGAATGTGTTCGAAATAATTTGGAACTCAATGTTGAGAAAGTAATTATTGCACATAAATGCAAATTTGAATAAATAATTAATAATAAAAAAATTAAAATACTAAAAAACAATGACATTTTCAGTATCATATTTTTACCACTGTATTGAACATGTAACATATTAATTATTAAAATGTTGGTCCTGGTGGTGTATTGATAACCATATTTGCCTCCTAAACTTAAGATCGCCGGTTCAATCCCAGCCAGGACCCATGGATTTTTCGGGGGTAAAAATCCTAAGTATGGCTTCCTTCCAAAGAGAAGTAAAGTCGTGGATCACGTGTCGTACATTTACGGCACGAAAAAGAATCTCAAGCCTGAAAGAAGAGGCATTTGAGCAAAATATATCCACTGCTTCACGCCCTGAATTGAATGGGATGCTGATGACCTGAAATGTTAAAGAGCTTTCGAAAATAAACCAAATAAAACACTTGTTAAAATCAGTCCAATCAACCTTCCCAATGTTTACAAAAATCTATTTCTAGTAAGGTAGGTTCAAATACGTTTTGTTGTTATTTATTACTAATTAGAACTAATACACTTAAAACGAGAAATTCGCACTATGTGTCCATGTGTACAAACAGTGACTGATCAGTGGCTGATCTTAAACATACCATCATTGCTAGCTCGCAAATATTTCATTTTCGGACCCATGTTTATCGGCACGCTTTTGCTTCTACATCATATACTGCTTACACTTTCAGTTTCTAAAATCACTTATAGATATTCGTAATTTTTTTTCTGAAGTCTATTTTATTTCTATGTTCTTCGTTACATTGTGTGTATAATAAAGGAAATCAATTCTTACATAATTATTTTTTGCCTAAGTTATTTATTAATTATACATTTTGGCAAAGACAAAGAAGTGTTGTTGTTGATTTGGTTTATGACATCTCAGATCATCAGCGTTCCACTCAATTCAGGGCGTGAAACGGCCGACAAATTTTGCTCAGAGGCCTCTTCTTTCAGGCTTGAGGTTCTTTTTCGTGCCGTAAATGTAGGACATGGGACCCACTGGCTTTACTTCCCTTCCGAAGGAAGCCATGCTTACGATTTTTACGCTCGAAAAAATCCATCCATCCTGGCCGGGTTTGAATCCGCGATCTTGGGTTTAGAAGGAAAGTATGGTTACCACTACTCCACTAGGAGCGACTCAAAAAGTGGAAAGTGGAAAATAATGTTCATTTAGAAGTTATATTGGCATTTTTGCAACCTATATATAAAGTATAATGTATTTTAAACAAGCACTATTTTAATATATAAATAGGCTACAATGATGGAAATATTTGTAAAATCTATTTAGTCATCAATATAAAAAGAATATATTTTGTAATGAGGTTATAATGATGCAAAATTTGACACATTTTGATGTAGGAATATTTTAGCACATGTCTTTACCGGAAACAATGCTTGCGTTATTAACGAAAATGTGAATATTTATATATTGAAACAGCTGAGAAAGCAAACCTATTAATAGCCAAGAGAGGAAGAAAGCTATTTAACTGAAAATACTGTAAATAAGTTGTGTGGGAATGTTGAAATATTTTTATTCTCCAAAATAAAATGATAACCGTTATTTTTTCAAATTAGTTCCATTTTCATGTTGCAGCACTAGGTCTTTCTGCATTCAAATGAGAGCTGCATTTTGCACTTCACTTTATACTCTTGGATAGTCTTCAAGAGATTGTCGCTCGATGGATATTGGAGCTATAAGTAGATGAGGTGAGATTTTCCACTTGACACGTAAGATGAGATAAGCGGAACGTGATGTTTCATTATTTTACAATAAAACTCCTTTGCTTAGGAGTTCGGATCTTTTCCTTCTGATAGCGAACGGAAGTACTATCCAGACGGTAAACTTTTTAAATTCCTGAGCATGGCGAACTTTCAGAATCTTCTGTTAGGTTTGGGATCGCATTCCCAGCGACGGCGCCAAAGAGGAAGCACATCTTCTCTGGATTTTCTCTCGCGTAAGCAATTACCAGGCTGTTCTACAAACAAATTTATTAGCCTAAGAATAGGTATAAGAACTTTCTTGTCCTTTATTATTCAGAAAGTTGAAACGTATTTGAAATTCTCTGACAGAAATCAGCATTGGGATAGTTTGTTTAATTTCAATGTTGAAACTTCTTTTTCCAGATTGCCAAATGTTAATATGTCAAAGAGAGCCTGTTTAACCCTGCGTTTACCACAAATGTTATTTTCTGTGTGGAAAATAATCTAACACACCTATTTAACCTTACATTAAGTTTAAATGTTTTTGAAGGAATTCTTAGATGCTTCCAATGGAAGTGTTGATATAAGTCTCATTTTATTAATGCTTAATTAAACTTCGATAGTGATGAATATTATTTACATTAGGAGTTTCAATAAAATTAATATCGTTATTAATTAATTATTTATTTTGTGACACCCTGCCCTACCTCAAAACTTCTTTGATGCAAACGTACTCTGCATTTTGAACTTTCATATAAGTACACGGACGTCCAGGAATTGTTTCTGATAATCTCTAGCACCAGAGTCTCCTTGGGATACTTGTTGCAAATTTCTTCCGGGAACGCCCTTAGACCGCACGTTTACGCTGAGTTTCTGCAACAGGCCAATATCATGGAACTTTTAGAACTGCAATTGTAGAGAACTTCTTAGCATTTTCCTATATTCTTTCGCTCAAATTATCAGTTCAATATGTTCTCGATTTTATACCGTTTGTTAATGTATGAAAAAACCTCCCGTTAATTTCTTGGACGAAAGCTTGTATTGGGGACCCACCTTTTTTATTTTTGCAGAAACAAGTGCAAATTCTAGAATCAGGAAAAATAGACGATGGTGGATAATTCGACACCTCGGCCCCTCTTTGATCTGTGACGAGGGAAAGAGATGAAATAAGGAATACACCTGGCAGCCAGATGTCTGGATCAAGGCCGGATCCTTAAAGCTTCCTTAACAGACCTGCGCGAGCCACGACAGTATCACTCGATACATCCCGAGGGGGTCTCAGTTGAATCCACCAGACGAAGGAAAATACATTTCAACACGCGCAATTCCACCGCCACGCCGCACAACACGAGTTTCGCCCGATGCTGGAACTAAGGAACGAAATGGGAGAGCAACAAATTTGTGGAAAGTAATTATCTATCCCAACATTCGTCTAATGACAAGGAAAGCCATGAAAAATTCCAAGATCAGAATGGTCGGTTCAAGAGATTTGAACACGAAATCTTCTGATTATACGCCCCAAGTTTTTTCTGCCTGAGCCACCTCGTTTGCTAATTCACGAACTAATTTTCGTATAAAAAACAACCATGAAGTCAACTAGTTTTAAGTTCTATTTATTTATTTATTTATAACTACAGCTGTATTTGGTCGGTCCTCCTAGGATCTTTAACGGGCATTAAAATGTTACCTTTGTAGTAATAGTAAACGCTTGGGAAGAAAATCTCATACCTAGAGTATACTCATCACTATATGGAGAAGATATACAGTAGTAACGAAAATAATGAAAAAGTAGTTCTATTATTTTCTTAATGTTTCAAGTGCTCTCATAATAAAAGTTACAATTGTCATGCAAAATTTCAAAAAGTAAAAAAATTAAGTGCTAAAATTCACGAAAGGATGCTACCTATAAAATATGAATGCGTACTTTCTTTAAATAGTGTCTACAAGTATGCGATCCACTCCAAAATAGTGCAATAATAAATGTATACACGGATAGTAATTAATATTTATTTGCCTTGTAACAAAACAAGATAATATTTTAACTGTGTAAGTAGCATAAAAACATGACAAATTTGCAGAACGCAAAATAAAAGTATAAGAAAATGTGCTTAATATAACAGCTTTGTTATATTTAAAATTATACATAATTTATTAATTTTATCATCCACTCATCCTCATTTAATATATCAGATTTTTTGGACTGTTTAAAAAGGGCCTTTTAAGATATTCACTTTTTTCATATTTAAGAATTTTCATAGTATAACGTGTTTAATCGCCTGTTTCTCTAAATTTGAAGGTATTTCTGTATTTTGTTCAACAGTGGCTATCTTGGGCATATTAGTGCTGATGTTTTGTTTTTTGGCATTTCCTCTCCATACTATTTTTTAACTTTTAAGTTTAGTTTTTGTTTTAAATATCAATGTTGGCAAAGATTTCTTATTTGAACAGTTTATTTTCTCATATGTTTGACATTTAGTAATAGTTCTAAAAACTATATTCAAGGAAATTTTCTTTTACATCCAGTACCTATAGGTTTCTGATTGTTTAAATTAAAGTTTTATTTTTACATCTATGTTTCATGCTGGTGTAGTCACTGTATATTTATTTCGTATGAACACTTGCAGCAAATTTTCATTAAACTATAATACCGCCACGGATTGGACGAGGTCGTTAAGGCGCGGACTTGTGAGCGAGAGGTCTGGGGTTCGAATATCACCAGGACCGTCCTCCCTGATCGGGATTTTTTCCAGGTTTTCCTCATTCCTCATTACTGGCAAATGCCGGGGAGGTGCCCTAAACTTAGGCCTGGAACGCTTCTTTCCTTAAAAAAATATTTCCCAATATATCATTTCATCTCATGTATCATCGGTGTCCACCGCCTGTGGTGTCTCAATAGTAAATCGGGTGATAAACACTACTCAAAATAAAAAATTAACTATAATATACTTTACAAATTACACAAAGTTAATTTGTATGTAATTAATTTAGCATATATATATATATATATATATATATATATATATATAAAAGGGTGTTCTTAAAGGTTCCCTATTCAGTCATATAATTTGGAATGCAGTTTTTGTTTCCGACTTTTCACTGCCATACTTATTTATAAACAAATATTATGAAACCAACACATTCTTTGATAAGAAAATATGACTTTGTTTTTACTGATAGACAACATTCCTCAGAAATAATTTTACCATAAAAAGATATCATTATGAATTTTCCTCTAAGCGTTTTTAGACACCTTTTACGCTCACAAACCAAGTTTTTTCCCCAGCCCGTCTCACGGAAAGCTGTTGTGTGGGCGGGAGGAAAGGCAAATCGCACTCCTGAGACGCGCAATGTGTGACGGTGGCCTTTCTTTCTTTCTTTTTTTTTTATCCAGCCCACGGCAGCACGTAACCATCTCCCCCCTCCCCTCATCCCATTGCTGCTTCGCCTTTTATACAACTCCCAAATCTGTCCCTGTTTTCAGAACCTGACTTTAGTATGGGGAACTCTTAAAGTGTCACTGATATGCCACCTTGTTAGACTTTACCAAAGTGCTTCCAAAGTGGATGAAAACTAACACAGTGCCAGATACTGCTTCTCTCTTTCAGAAAGAATACTATTATAAAAATGTTACTTATTTTGACTTGAAATTAGCTTAATAGACAGTATAGTTTATTATTTACGAATTCATAACAATAGTTTAAGCTATTGCGCATACTTTACTTACATGTATATCTTTCATTTTATATTTGAACAAACAATGTTTTGCATTATGAAAGTATTTCGTTGTTTTTTCTCTGAATACACAATTATTTAATCATCTACATCATTCACATATGTAAATTGTAGACGATCTGATCTCAAGTAAGAAATTATTACGTTAAGCCGTATTATTATTATTATTATTATTATTATTATTATTATTATTATTATTATTATTATTGGAAGTAGTAGTAGTAGTAGTAGTAGTAGTAGTAGTGGTGGTGGTGGTGGTGGGTAGTAGTACTAGTAGTAGTATTATAAACCTTGAAATAAACTCGTTATTCATATGACAATTATTGTTGACATTGTTATCATAATTGCTACTATTATTGTTTTTAATATTTTCATTGGTGATACATGTATTTCTTTGTATGATATAGTTAGTGGTTGGTGTATTAATTTGCTGTACATATGTTATATAGACAACATTCTTATAACTTAGGAAGTGCCTGACGCCGTTTGCCCATAGTATATAACGATAACAGGATGGAGAAAGCAGAGTGTCCTTTGTAGAAGCGAGGTCACTATGCTACTATTAGAACTTTTTAAAGAAACTTGTTAAACTAAAAGCTTTCGCTTTATGAAAGTTGTGCATGTGTGGGAGTTAAAAACCACGCTTTAGGTGAATCACCAAAACTGTCAGCCTTCATATAAGTAAAGAGCGAATCAGAATAGGAAATTCAAGAGTAGCCAGTCAGGGAACTGGATTCAAAATTAAAAATTTAGAAGAAACGTTTTGTAAAGTGTCACGGGACTTAAGCGTCCTAAATTTACAGATTGAAAATTTGTAAAAATGGGAATTCTTGAGCTCCGAGCTTCATTCCAGTTCTGATTTCGAAATCGGCAGGCAGTGCACATTCCAGCTTTCAGTTTCTAGTTCCGATTCCGAAGCCAACAGGCAGTGTAAATTTTAGTTGAAATTACGAAGTCGGTAATTTCATTCGTTTGGAAACCAATGGACTACATCACTCAGCTTATTTACTTTGGTCATTGCAGTTAAATTTTGCAAATTAATTATTTTGATGTTCTACATTCATTTGACAAACGGTACGGAATTTACTAATTTTAAAGAAAAAGTATTCAATAAAAGTAAAACTTACTATACTTATCGACGCGTATTGATTTACATAAATAAAAGCACCTTTCTGTCCAATTGACTCAGTGTTAATAAAACAGGCATATTTCCCTAATAAATTTATTACTCCTAATTGGGACGGGGCAGAAAAAGATATTTTGTTTTTGTGTCTTGTTGGCCCTTTGTGCCAGAAGGAAGGGATGATCCCCGGGTGACGAGGGTCTATGGTCTATGACTGCGCGGACGCAAATGCTTCTGGATAGGCCAACCCTACGCTGATGGAGCCCCCCCCCTCTTTTCCATTTGTTCAAGCCTCTTGGTAGGCTCGCTTCCATCCCAGACATCAGGATAGAACCTTTGCCAACAAAAAGGTCGGCCCAACCGGAATTGGATCCGGAATCTCCCGAATGCGAGTCTCAAGCGATATCGAATGAGCTTTCATTTGTATTTTCGTCTATGCATCATTTTCAAGCATCTCTCAAACTTCTTCATAAACAGACTTTTACTGGCATGTGTCATTAATGAATTGCATCCATTGCTATCGCCCAGCAGGTATTTATGCTGTAACTTACCATTGGTAATTGATATTCTGTTGCTAGTGCTTATTTCGGTATTGGCAGGTTGTTCCCCATTTCTAAACGCAAATTCAGATAAAAGTACAGTTTATATTCTATGAAACTACTCGCTATGTGAAAATTCCTTTAGCGCTAAAGTTAATTCGTTGAAGTCAGGGGCTTTGTCATCGGAAAACGAAGTCGTGCAGAAGTACGTCGGCAATGAAAGTGACAGCGCAAAGTAGAATGCCGATAATGAAGGTGACAGCACAAAGTAGAACGTTACTAGATCTCAAAAGAAAACAAAACAGACGTTTTGACTGTGTTACGCTGGCATACATTCATGCTATGTACCTCGAAATTGTCGCTTTGTATTGTGTTGTAACATGTGAAAATGTTTCTAAAGACAAGCAGCATGATTGTGTATTTAATGATTAGTAGCAACAACTCGAGTTATGTAACCTATTAATTATAAAGTTAATTGTGTGTGCTATGCCAATAACAAACCGCAATTCAAGGCTAGCAAGCATTCTGAAATTAATTGGTAAGATATCTGTGTGTGTATATATAAATACATTAAATATTAATGCGCTTGAACAAATAAAAATATCTAAAAAGAATGCGAGTTGTGAATAATTTTAAGAACATACATTTTACTGTCACGCATAACATTGAACTTTATCGTATATCATTAATTCTTTGGTTATATGCAAATCATTATAATCACCTTTCATGGAAAACGTTTACTGTTTTGTAATTATATTTGCCCCATCGTCTTCCTTCTCCTAATTTATCCCTTTATGGAATCTTCCTTTGTCCTTTTACCCCGGCTTTCCCTTAACTCATTGACAATAGATACCATGTGAAAGAAAATGCTTTCTTCAGGCCAAACCATGTTTACCATCCTTATATAGGCTTCACCGTGAATTAAACCGCCACAGATGGCCGAGGTCGTTAAGGCGCGAATTCGTGAGTGAGAGGCTTGGGTTCGAATCGCGCCCAGACCGTTACTCCCTAACAGGTTTTTTTTTTTTTTTCCAGATTTTCCTCAGTCTTCATAAATAGCAAATGCCGGGGAGTTATCCTAAATTTAGGCCTGGAACGTTTTCATTAAAAAAAAAAACCCTTTCCAATTTACCATTTCACTTCATGTATCATCATGTATCATCAGTATCCACCGTCTGTGGTGCCTCAGTAGTAAAAGGGGCGTTAAACACTATTAAAAACACCGTGAATTAACAATGGTTTTTTGATTCTGACTTCTAAATTTTATGGAAAAATTTCTTACTGTTATGGATTTGCTAACTATAAATAAAGGCAGTGCCTCATTTAATTTAAGAATTAACTACCAGAATGAAGATCCCCAATATTGGAACTTTCTCAAAAACGGTTGGGAGTCAACATTTTCAAACAACAACCAAATATTTTTAGTCGGTAAACCGAAATTCTTGACCATTTGTGACTATGAATGAATTACTATAGGCCCACAACTATTAACCTGAAATCAAAATGAAAATAAAGAAATGTAAATATAAGGAGTTTAAGATCTTAATATAAATTAAATAAACATATTTAATTAGCTGTTATATCCCTGAATGAAAAGCAATTAGAAAACCCTTCACCACCTAGGAAATCCAGGATGGATCGATGAACAAGCTAGGTCATACTCCTTGTTTTCTGGTGTGCTCAAAATATTATTGTGGTTGATTATTTGCACAGAGGAGTCACAGTCATTATTGTGTAAATTGAGTTTCAAAAGCGAGATGCAATCAAGCAGAAACGCTGCGGATTATTCAGATGAGGTTTCAAACCTTTGTTTCAGCTATTGCGTTGACTTCAATTGCTCTTAGATCTAACTTCTAGCAGTTTGAATTGTTTCCAAAACTGAAAGAAATCCTTCTTCCAGAAAACTGTATAAATGTTAGAGCCTACTGGAAAAATGAGTTAGTCTTCAATGGATAATATGTTGAAATGTGAGGTAAAATAAAAGTTTTAGGTCAACTAGAAAAGGTTAGGGGTGAAAAATATATATTAGAATATATTGCCATGTTTTGTTGCTTAGAAATGTATGTTTATGTTACATTAGGCCAATTTTAATGCATGAATAGGAAATCTTCCTCTCCTTTAAACACAATATCTCCCCTTTACTTTTTACTCTTATCTTGCTTTCTCACGTCATCCTTTCCATTCTCTACAGCATCACGTCTCATTTTCAAACAACGAGGCAAATGACACATTCATAATGCTAAGATAAACATAGATATGAAAAGTTTTCTTTCTTTTTCCTCGGAAATACCCTTTATGCCTGTAGCGTTTTATTATACTTTACTCTCGAGGTTCATATTTCTTACAAAAATAGATTTGTTTTCCTTTCATGTATCTCATCCTCTTTAACCATATGCGAGTTCTTCTCAGTGGTTTATTTCATGTCTTCTTTACACCGGATGGCATTTCGCCACAGAGTTGCTAAAATGCGTGTGTTGGAATAAAGCATTTAAATTTACAGCACGATTTATCAAGCGCCAACATAACCACAATTTTGCTCCCAAGAGAACATGAGAGATGCATACTGAGGTTTTAACCACTGTCCAGACTGTATGTTTCCTTAGTTTGTGGGCAGCCTTGTAGAGTCTCCGAAACATATGCACCACTTTCTAGTGCCTTTGGGTGCAGAAGGATGTTTTTTATATTAGTTGAAATTTAAACTACGTTACATAAAAATATTTAGATATGAATTTCATAATTTGCCTGGTCGCAAACGATTTCAGCATCCAATAGAGATAATATAAACAATATATATTTTGTACCAACTCAAAATATTTGAAATCGTACGCATTGTATGTAAACTAGCAACATTTTCATATGAAAGGACAAACAGGGAAAGTATTACTGTACTGTCTTCAACAGATAAAAGCCGTTCTTATAGAAAAGTAAGATCAAATTTTAATGTAATTTCTTATATAGGAAGAATGTAACAAAAGGCGTTGATGATAAATAATAAAATAAATGGGCTATTTTAATTTTGAATATTTTCATTTAAACACAGCTTTATGAAATAATGTATGAAATACTACTCATACATTTGAACATTTTGAACAATGAGGAAACTATGAACATACTAAATTACTGAGATGATCATTTTCATCGTGGCTTTTCTTTCTGAAATAAAAAAGAAGGAATTTAAAACCTAATGATGTGTAATTATGGGGACAGAAAGGGAAATTAGCAACAGATATTATTTTATTTAATGAAGCTCACCAAAATAAAAAGATAGCATAGTCATAGAAAATATTGTATAATTTCATTAAAAGGGAAAGCATACATCACAAGTCAAAAAATGGAAGATTAAGGACAACTGCAGCAAAGAAAATGTACTTGATGGGATGTAAGTTTAAGACCATTAAAAGTACACAAGATAGCTGAGACTTGAATTTGTCAGTCATATTTCTATATGGAAGTTGTTTAAGCCATAGACATGCATACATACACAATTTCACTCTTGCAAGAGTTAAGTGAAGGCGATTTTGACAAAACGAATGCGTTCTATGAAATCTTAATTGAAAAGATAAATGAGAGTGAAAGTTTTGAGAGACGCGTAATATTTTAGAATGAGGCTTCTTTCTGATTATAACTTTAGTTAATTGTCATCTTTAGATACTGGTTTCGTCACAGTCCTTACTGGAGGACAGGAGTGCACGTACTTCATCCTCAGAAAGTGTAACTGTGCATGAAGTGTTGTATTCTCACCCACCCAACTTATTCAGTTCACCTGCAGGTAGCTTGAACTGTTTTGACTCTACATGTTCTCCGTTCAAGGCGAACTTTCTGCGGTTGACAAACTCTTAACGTGTATCCAAAGTGACCAAAGCGGGCCCAATGATAAGTGCCTACAACCTTTGTGTGATAATATTATCCAGCTTATAGACAGTTGTATCCTGGTGTCCTTCAAGAAAGTGTGTGGTTTTAGCAATATGGCACTCCTCCACATTATAGTAAAGTAGTAATCGATTTCTTGTTCCATGTAAATGAATTGGAAGAAAGAACACTTTTATGACCAACTAAATCACCCGATTTCAACCTCCTACCTTACTTCCTGTTGAAGTATTTGAAGTCCAGGGTGTGTCGTGATAAGCCAAACAGTATTATACAACTACAAAGATTCTTGAATATGTACTTGCCAATCGCACGGGTTTATTGCGTCTCGACAACTGGACATACCAGAGCCGGCCACGCCTGTTTTCCGGATCTTACTTCTTAAAACTGTATATAAAATTGTGCATTATATCAAATGCTGGAGACGACATCCCTCAGGCATTGTTCTGAGCAAACAATTTCCGATTGTCACGGTTTATTTCGACCACTGTAATTTCTGATTTCGTATGTTTTCCTTAAATTTGTCCAATGAGAGATTTTTTTGTATGCCTTGTCCTTCAGGCTACTCCACAAATAAAAATATCAGGTTGTTATATCGGAGGTGGGTCATACTACAGCACTAATCATTCTATGTTCAAACACTTAACGTTTTATTTCGCTGCATGAGCGGTGGCATAATCTTGTTGAAATCACCCACACGGTTTCTCTTCTTTTATCAGCTGATTAAAAAATGGAGTTAGAATGTTATAATGGTATCTCTCCCCATTTACTGTCTGCTAGTAAAATGTGTACGATTATGCCTTTTGCGTAATTGCACCCCAAACTCCATTTTTTCTAGTATAAAAAGAGGTTTCTTGTATACAATTTGGATTTTGTAACACCAATAGCCAGTGTTTCGAGTGTTCACATAATCATTTTGGTGAAACACGCCTCGTCTGTGGTCGATTGCCTCTTTAGTCACTAATGAAAGAAATCACTCACAATAATGCACACCTTTCGGTAGAAAATATATAGGTGTACCCTTGTAAGATTTGATTTTTAGCAATTTTTTGCCTTACGTGCAGGAGACACTGAAATCCCAACGTATTGTGCTAATTTCGTTACTGATTTTGTTAGTAAAAGTTCAATATATGCGCCAGTTGTGTCTAATTTTTTTCACATAAAACTGTAGGTTTTCGTGAGTGTTTCTTCTTTTGCACTAATCCAATAGGCATAAAATCTTTTCACAAGATCGTGAATTGCAGTTTTGGAAGAAAGAAATTGTCCAGGAACTTTCGAAAAAATTCCTCACCAACGCATCCAGTTGATCCCCATTTTCAAACAAAAATACATTGCTCTAAAGTATTCGTGAAATAATGTAGATTGTTAATTGCTCGGAAGTTCAAGAACAAGCAAGTAGGCAAGCGGCCGTGAGTGGGAACAGGAGCCAGCCAGCATTTGCCGAGCTGGGGAGTTGGAAACTAAACACATTTAAAAATGTTTGTATAGTCATGACATTGCATTCGCTTATTCCATTGACATTGGTGAAGGTTTCATGTTCTGTACGTTTCAGTATGCTAGCATTGGAATTATTGTTGTAACTACTTCAAGCACTGCAGGTAGTACTTATTTACTAATTTATGTAAGAAATATAACTTTAGTGGATCATAAAAATTCATACCGACGGTTCGGTCGACTCATGCGAACTTGTAAGGACATTTCCTTATATACTTAAATAAATATCACAGTCTATTGAGGTTTCTTATGTCTTAAGGATTTTATAATTACAGGTTCAATTAGTCAGTCTAGAATTATCAATAACAGTTAATATCCTTTGATGGCGAGTTCACAATACATGCCAGAAAAAGTATCAAAATCCTCAAAAACAAAAATTCTTTCCCATTTTGTGCATAATTTGCAATCATATGTGTTCTTAGCACAGTTTACACGGATTTTTGCGTCATACTTATTCCTTTGAAATAAGAATTGAATTGCTTTAATAATTTCATCAAATTGAAGCATAGCATGTTTACGAAATGTGGTGCTAACCATGTGCTTAACTATAGTTGAAGAATAATATATCTGGCATTCTAGGAATAATAGAAGAAAGCAAAATAATGTTTTTGTTAAATAATAATGAGTCTGAAATTGAAGGATTAGTGAACATGTAAAGAAGAATACATTCTTAAACACATTTCAATTTTATAATTTTTAGAGCGCCCAGTACTTATTAAAATTAATTTCATATTTATGGTTTCTTAACAGAAAACACATTTTCTCTTCTAATATCCCCAGAAATTTAAGAATTGCTTTTAGGAACACTCGATATGTGTAGCTCACAGATGAAAGTTATAGTTAGTCAAGAGTAACGTTGTGTGGCAAGAAAAAGATAATGTGGTCAGCAAAAGAAATTAATGTGGGTTGGTGAGACTGCTAAGATTTGTATTTTAGGAATTTTAGTTTCTTTCATTAGTTTTTGACATTTACGAACAGCAACAACGAATAGTAAACGCATTTGAACGAACTTTCGTGTGACACGGTAAAGTATTCAGGGTATTCGATTGGTTCTGCTCCACTCGAACACATAAGCACATTTCCGTGAGTATTTAAAAGCGTCATTCACTCAACAAACCATTTTGTAGCCATATAACTCATTTACCTTCAAACCTTTCGTTTGACTCTAAAGCACATTTCACTTCACGATACTAACTCGCTTTGCTCTTCTGTCGCCATGCTGGCACCCACAAACACATCAAATCACACTCTATCAGCAGTCGCCTTCTAATCTCTTGTACATGTGCATTCGTTAGAGCGTGTAACTGCGTTTTATGGCACGTAATAGTTCAAAAGGACGCAATTCCCGTTTGAAACTTAGACACTGCTTTGAAGAATACAATTTGAACAGACGAATGGATCCAATATCACACGCCACTTTCCCTCGGAAATTATCACTTACAAAGCTAGTTTTAACATACAATAATTAATCTCCAGATATATATTAAAACTGCGCCCTGCAAACACAGATTTCCATACCTATATAGGCTAGGTTAGGAGTATAATAACTATTGGAATATTTTGTTTCAGTTTTATAATGAAAACACTCAAATAAGAAAATCTTTCTAACAAATAGAGAAATGCGTTCCGATTTTTGCTTTATACGAGTTTCCTGAATTAATTTGTGCTAACTTTGAAATCTGATAACATCATTATTTATTTGCACTTATAAAATGTCATATACTTACCCATGTTAAAGCAAACACATACTGGAATTGCTTGCCTTAATCTCTTTACCGATTTTATTCTTCACATTGCCCTTAGGTATGCGCATTTGTTTTATTTAATATTCCCCAAAATATGATATCGAGGATTTGGTGGGACTTGTGTTGTTACTGCACTAGAGTCCGAATTTTGCTTTCCAATGCACATAAAAATATACTTTAATATTCAGATTGAGAATCCACAAGTGTAAATTCCATTTTTGTACCCTTTAAACACTTTAGGTTAACCCCAAATTTTAATGGTCAAGTTTTGTGGCTTTGAACTCGATGATTCCATTGTTAATAGATGTAAATGCCGAGGTTCATTGAGAAAAAAACAAAAGTCCGTTACATTGATATATTGAAGATATCTAATTATTAGACCCTATAACATTAATTCTGATTACATTTTGTGCTGAATTTTAATATTTTACTGCATCCGAATTTGAATTCTACAACTAATAGATAGCCAGATCACTTGGGTCCATTATGTCTATTTCTAAAACTGATTTTTGCAATGCATTGCTTCATCAAAGTAGGTTTATTCACTGTATTTTTCATCCTATTGAATTAAATTTTTCAGTGGGTGTCATGAAATTTGTCAGGAATGTTTTTCAAAGAGAAATTTGACCAATTATAAAAAGTATGCATTAAATTAAAAAGTAAATAGATTTATTTATAAACAGAAATATTTATGGCACACTAGCCGTCTGTAGGACAGTAGATGGAAAGGGAGAATCAGACTTGAAGAATTTTAGTCAAGGTCGGGATTCGAACCACGCATGTTCAGCTTTCCGTGCTGATGTTCTAATCAATTAAGCTACCTTGTCCTTCTCCAAATGGAATTACGAATTCTCACGCTATATTTCGGAACTGCCCTCAGGTTTGAGGGATTTATTCCTTAAGAGGCGACTTGAAACGCTGAGTGTACTTTTGACCGAGGATTCCAGGTTGCTTTTTTTATTCTATACCCGTCCCCGACCTCTTTCATAAGTCCACGAGCAGTCCAGTAAAAAGAAGAACAATAAAAATAATCACCAAAGGTATGGTCAATAACACGCATAGAGAAACAATTGAGAACAGCAGGGCCAATGCTGAGGTGCTTTTCTGTCATGGATACGACAGAGTAGCAAAGAGGGCATGCATCTGTTTCAGTCAGTTCAACTCTATACAGGAGACTGTAAGTAGTCATTCCAACTGATCCAGGTAGAGAACTAGGACTTCTTTCCGACTTGTTCAAGAGGGAGTTCCACTTTTTCCCAGAAGGTTTCTCTCTATACAGGCTGAAGTGGTTAGATTTAATAGAGAAGGATAAATGACGCTTTATTTGCTGCAGGGGCAAAGGTGGATCTGGTTGTGGACTTCTAGTTGAAACACCGACTATTTAGAAATTAATTTATTTAAGAAATAGTTCTTTCACGTTATTTGGAAAGGAAGAATCAGACTTGAAAAATTCGGGTCAACCGAGAGAGTTTCGTGGAAAGGAACAGTAGCTCAGCTAGTTAAAGCATCAGCACGGAAAGCTGAAGATTCGTAAATTCAAATTCCGGCCGTCGTCCGAATTTTCAAGTATTTTTCTTCTTTTCCAACCAAGGTCCTAGACACCGCTATTGTGAAAGAACTATTTCTTAATATAAACTAACCTATATAGTTGGTAGTTAAACTAGAAACTTGTTTCAAAAGTACTAGTACCATTATGAATCGCCTCTTAATGAATAAATCTCCCATAGTAGAGAAAACTTTAGGGATATGCAGAATCACATGAGAGGGGTTCGTGGTTCGTTGCTTGGAGAAGGACACGGTAACTTAACTTGTCAAAGCATCAGTGGTTCGAATCCCAACCACAGTAATTGATATGTATATTGAGTTATGTGATAACTTTTGGAAAGACTGAGTCATTAGTTATATATATATATATATATATATATATATATGGTCAAAATAGATTAAGGAGAATATTACCTGAATGGGTCGTTTTGAACGCTTTACTGAATGCAGCGCCTCTAAGTTGTGCGACCTTCGAGATCTACTGGTGTTGTGCAATCGCAATATGGGTCACATAAGAGCAAGCAAGGAGCCTCTCAGGCCTGGCGTTCCCCAAAAAATCAGAGACCTGCATACTCGCCAGCCCCACCGGTCCGCGTTGTTTAGCAGCGGTACGGCCCCTTCCCATCGAAGTGAATACGGGGCAACAGGTCGCGCTCTTCTGATCCAAAGTTCCAGGTGCGGGTATAGCTTCTCCAATGACTTAAGACCAGTTGCAGAAGACCCAGAGGACATTTCCATGCAGCTCTACCAAGGTATGAATTCTCCAATGGCCGCCAAAGATCTGGTTACATAAAGGAGATGAAGATGAAGAGAGGGAAAGAATGAATGTTGGTGGAATGAAACTGGAGAAGTGAGAGCCGAGAAAATCCTGAACTACCCTACTTTTTCCACCATAAAAGCTAATTTTCCTATAACAAGGATTGAGCTGGGTTCTTTATCGTGCTCTCGCCATTTATCTATCATAAGATTTTGAGAATATTCATTAGTTACTCGCATAAACAAGCAAGGAAAGCAGAAACCCCAAAGGTGCAATTATTCACAAGAATGAGATATATCCTAGCCAGTTAACCCAAAGAGAAAAGTATTAACATCCTTGCATTTGTACCTATTTAATTTCAATTTTTTAAAAGTTGTACTTACTACAACTAGTGATAAGACATGGAAGATATAAAAGGAAAAGGATCCAGTTCCTTACTTAGAACCGATTATACATCCTTAAGTATGGGTCACATCGTAGTTTCGGAATACCTGGCAGCATTTCACCACTTACTTTTTCCCGCCTGGTCAGTCAAAGCTTGTTGATCAGCAGAAACGAAGCGAACTTTTTCTTCAAAAAGAAAAGTTACGTTAAACAAGAAATCCCTTGAAAGTGCGAGAGGTTTGGTTCTGCTTCTATCCCTTTGCTTCCTTAATGCGTTCTCACAGAGCTGGGCACTTAAAAGGTGGTAAATGTCGTCTTAATCTACGTCATTAGTTGCCTCGGTTTTCGGTCTCCCCTTCTCGGAATAGGCAATATTGTCAGAAGAGCCCATTTTATTAGCGGCACGGAAAGTTTCTGGGTGATGCTAGTTCTACTTTAACTGTTGTACATGCACAAGATCAGAATTACGATTCTGTGCGAACGCTTTTACATGTTCCCGGTTCATAAAACGTGCGCGTAAAAGTGTCACCTAGTAGATGCTTCTCGCAGTTTTCCTTGGGCAGAAACGACGTTCATTATTGTTCCGATGTTTTTATTGCTTCAAGATAATTATGAAGCGCCCTGCTGCACTTTTGTACCGACTGGAGAACAATGGCTGCCGTGCACTAAACTCGTGTCATCTTCTATCATGGCTGCAACATATTTAGTAATCTACCTAACAAGTACTTTAGATCTAATAAACGATAAAAGCTTTAGAAAGAGCTTTCAAGTAAAAAAAAAAAAAAAATAAAACCTCGAAACAGCTTCGAGTACAGGCAAAAAGATGAAAGTTGCGAAGTTAAGTAGATGAGGGGAAGTCTGTAGTGTATCCAAAAGCGGAACTTCTGCAAGAGTTTGCAAAACTAATGAGACTTACAAGATTACACACACACATTTATAGATTCGAGACTTGTACATTTCCTGGCGGCGGCATTTGTAGAAATTCTTCATCCAGGTTAAGTCTTCTATACAGAGGGTGCCAAAAACGTATACCCACCTCAAGCAAAGAAAAAATTATGTTAACATAGCAAAACTGAATTCACACAAACAGAAAATGATAAGCATTAATCATCTTAGACTTTTACAGTTACAACAGTTGCTCAAAACGCCCACCATCGGCGTCGATACACTTCTGAGTACGTTGAACTACTGATTGAGCAACGTATGCTAAAGTGTCCTCAGCGATTACAATACATGTGGTTTCAATTTCTTTTCCGAAATGCTGCCAGTGTAGCTGGTTTTCTACGGTATACAATATCCTTAAGAGTTCCCTATAGGTAGAAGTCCAACGGAGTTAGATCCGGAGAACGCGGTGAAGACATAATCGGACCTCTTCGTCCTATCCAGTGCCTTGGATAATGCTTAGGATAGTACCTTGGATCCAGTGCGCCCGGCTTGTTGCTGTGCCAGGTCTCCCACATCTGCCCTTGTGAACATTGCATACGGTACCACGAATCTCAAATTTGTCTCGCGCTGGCGGTTATGTTCCGTACACACGTCTTCATTGCCTTTGAACTTCAATAACATTCTCGGTCTTCCGGTACCACTTCAAAATTACTTTCCGCTGTTCAATCGATAATCTAGGCTCCATTTTGTTGTAGCAACGCTAGCATAGCGTAATGTGACTCACGTCTGTTTACATAACACCATACGATAATCTTGACTTCTTTTGTTCATTGTTGATTAACCTGTCACGTAGTAACACTATCATAATGTATGTGAGTCACATCTGTTTACATAACACCATACGATAATCTTGGCTTCTTTTGTTCATTGTTGATTTACCTGTCACGTAGAAACACTATCATAATGTATGTGAGTCACATCCGTTTACAGAACATCATACTACACATTACTATTGTTTTTCGGTCCAGTCTTGAAAAATACTAAATAGATATATACGGTGAAAGTGTGTGTACATTTTTTGGCACCCTCGGTATTTGTAGATATACAAGCAGTTAATAAGGCACAGTTCTTGGGTTTTATACTACTTTGTTCCTTGCTCGCTGTATGTGTTTAACATAGTTGCCAGTTTCACTTTAATGGGGGTGACATATTAGAAACCTCTAAAGTCTAAAAGTGACTAAATATGAAGTTAAAGCCTAAAAGTGGCTAAAACTCATATGTCTTTAATATATTAAAACATAGTGTATACGATAAATAAAATGCGGAATAAATAAAAATATATGTTAAAATATTATCTTATGATTGAATATCGGTTATTTTTATAACAAAAGTAAATATTGCACAAATTGTTCATTCTTACATTTCAAAAATAAAAGACTTTTCAACATTTTTCTTTACCTTTCGCAGTAAAAAATCTTTAGTAAATGGAAGTTGTCGGTTTTAGAATCAAACTGAAGACAATCTTAGGAAACCTAGACTTGCAAATAATTAATAAATACAAGAGACCATAAGTAAAAGTTGGTTTATGGGCAACGAGCTGAATTTTACCATAAATTTACAAAATTATATATTTATAGATAGCCAAAAACAGACGAGTTTTGACCAAAAATAAAAATCATTGCCATATAGGAGTTTCCCATTTAATAAACGTATTTTTCTTATTCTCCTTTTAAAACAGAATTTTATTCTGAAGCTGATGAGAAATAAATGAATTATTATAATAATTAATTGGCATAATAAATAATTATTTATTTTATTATTATTATTTTTAGTAATGAGTGAATATTATTATTATTATTATTATTATTTATTTATTTATTTATTTAATTTTTTTTTTTTTTTTTTTGGTAATGAGTGGCATCTTCCAACTCTTAAGTTCTTTCCGAAAATGTTTCGCGTATTTGGTTTGTCTGTCATCCTCACTGAAAACACTAGACTGCCTCCGTAGTCCAGTGGTAGCGTTTGCGACTACTCACCAGGAAGTTTTCGGTTTGATTCCCGGTCAGGTCAAGCCGTCTGGCTAAGTTTTTTTGCTGAATTTTTCCTTGGGAAGGCGAATGCTAGATAACTTTAATTCGCCAAGGACTTCTAGCTCATTAGCGCGATCATTGATTTCATTTCTACACACTCCAAACAGAAATCCTAATCACATCACTAGACCTCATGTCTCATCACTGTATTTTGCTAAGACATAGCGGATTTACAAGTACAATGTAATCGTTTTCATTTATATTACTGTATATTTATATTGTCCTTATATTTTGAAGTGAAGATTTATTATTGACATTCTATACATTTAAAAAGAGTTTATTTGCTCTGATATACTTGGTGGCGGCTTACACATGAAATGTCAGAGCGGTGAAACTCCAGTGCGGGGTTAACTGGCCGATATTTCAGATGGACGTAAGCCCTGTTATAATAGCCCAACGGTATAAAGGAGATACTTAGTATTTTTTGAGAATGGATAATAAACGGTTTTGCTCATTTGTATACACTCTGCTAGTAAAGAGCAAACGGAAAGTAGTAGTGGTAGTAGTATTTGATTCGATTTATTTACGGACGCTCTTTAACATCTCAGGTCATCAGCGTCCCATTCAATTCAGGGCGTGAAAGGGGGGGTAAATTTTTTTCAGAGGCCTCTTCTTTCAGGCTTGAGGTTCTTTTCCATGACGTAAATGTGCGACACAGGACCCACGGCTTTACTTCCCTTCCAAAGGAAACCATACTTAGGATTTTTACGCCAGAATAAAAGCCATCGACCCTGACTGGAATTGAACTTGCGATCATTGGTTAGCAGCAGCAGCAGCAGCAGCAGCAGCAGCAGCAGCAGCAGCAGCAGCAGCAGCAGCAGTAGTAGTAGTAGTAGTAGTAGTAGTAGTAGTAGTAGCAGCAGCAGCAGCAGCAGCAGCAGCAGCAGCAGCAGCAGCAGCAGTAGTAGTAGTAGTAGTAGTAGTAGTAGTAGTAGTAGTAGTAGTAGTAGTAGTAGTAGTAGTAGTAGCAGCAGCAGCAGCAGCAGCAGCAGCAGTAGTAGTAGTAGTAGTAGTAGTAGTAGTAGTAGTAGTAGTAGTAGTAGTAGTAGTAGTAGTAGTAGCTGTAGTAGTAGTAGTAGCAGCAGTAGTAAAATTTGTTTACAGAATATATTTTTACAAATCTAACTCATTCATTTCGCAGGACCCTGGGGATTGTACGTGCTTTCTCAATATACTAGGAAATGCATAATCTGCACAAACAAATACTTAATTCTTAAGAGACTAACAATATATAACGAAATAAATAGATACATGATAATAGAAGCAATATATTATTGAAAAAATTAAATACCTATATAAAATGAACAGAAAAGAAAAGAACACAAAAGTCAATGACCTACACTTCCCACAAATATTTACAATAAAACTGTGACTCATATTCCCCTCTCCCGTTTCCGGTTGTCTCCCTTTTTCCTATTTGAGCTGTCAAATTTACCTACTCTCTCTTCCCTCTCTTCCATGTTCCTACCTGCCAGCAAAGTCCAGCACTGCCACTGCCTTCTCCCCCCGTTAACAGAATATGCTCTTTCACCGCACATTCTCGTACCCTGTCTGTTACTTTAATCATCCCCACGCGCCAGGCAGCCCCCTGAATGGTGAGTTTGGCGATATAATTGTTATATATATATATTAATTAGTGTTTATTTATAATTCATACATGTATTTCTACGTAATTCCCTACGTAATGTCAGGAGGTAAATTTAAAGTAAATGCTCACGTTCTCGACTTCTAAGTATTAATTATAATTGATAACTTAATTAATAAAGCTGGCAAAACGGGAATTTTTAAAATAAGAAGAAAACATCGACGTACAATTACCACAAATGAAGCTTTGAATAACATGCATACTGCCTGGGGAAGACCCTAAAAAAATCTCTTCACTTTTCCAGCAACCAGGAATTTCCTTCTGTATGAGTGGCTACGAAGTTATTACCACAAAAAAAAAAAAAAAACCTCCAAGAGGTGTTACTGTAGCCAAGGGTGGATTCTGTTAATGTATTGTGGATTTCAACTCAAATATCTACATGTCAGAGAAAGTTTACTTCAATCTGTCTGTCACAACGCTTCATTCCACTTAACTCAAAAACTGCCGATATTGAAGCTCCGAGAACATAATCTACTCCATGATTGATCCGTTTCAGACAAAAAAATTGAAATTTAGTGAACTGTGACAGAGCAATAAAAACTTTGAGACATTATTGTTAATATGGAAATATTCTTCTAGTCTTTTGTTAGAAAAAGAATGTATTTTTGCGTTTTTCCAACAGAATTGTTCGACGGCACATATAGCCAATGCTTCTCTTCTGGCAAATTAGGATTTTATTTTGACAATGCGTTTATCAGAAACATTTGCTAAACCTCCTGATAGTTAAAATACGCAAGTTAGGCGAACTGAAGAATAACACACGTAAAGAGAGTAATGCCAATTTTCAAAGAGAACATGAAAGGTGATGTGTAATTTCCCAAACAATGCCAGGAATGTGAGGACAATAAAGGAAGGGAGCTTCAGCATCTCCTTTCTTTGAATACTTTTTTAAGTTCAAATAAATAATATTTTATTATACTTTCACTAGTGTCGCGAGTTTCTTGTTGGGAGTAGGAAAGTGCTCCATGCCGCCACAAAATTCCAGTCAACTTCATTGATAATCCGCTCATCCGCTATTTATTATCTGTTCATAAAAGTATGTAAGAAAATAATGAATGATGAACTACATTCTAATTTTAGTTCCCTTCTACTTTTGAAGCATATTTTAATAATTTAAATCGGTAAAACTAAGCAGCTTCTATGCTCTCTGTTACGTTAAGTTCTTGAACAATAGTTTTGAAAACGAACTTGGCTAATACATCGTTCTGAAATGGTAGGATTATAGTAGCTAGTGAAGTTTATAAAATGTACATGGTGTTTGTAAAGATTGGTCTCTAATAAGTAAGCTTACTAATATATTCTCATAGACATAAATGTTTTAACTAGAAAATAAGGGAGAAAAGTTTTTATATAATCCCATTAGGTTTACTGTAGCTACATTAAAAACCGATATAAATATGGGGGTGATCTGTTCCGTAATCAAATAAAGTTTTAGAAATTGTAAATTCTGAATAGCCCATGATAAATACATATAAAACCTAATATTTCAGTTCTATAATACTTAATTTTTTCCCGGAAAAATAAAATAAAAACAAAGAATTTTGCTATATATATGATTATATAAGCAGCCACAGATCTGTAGAGCCGTGACGTTAGTTTTCATTGTTTCATAATGTGTTAGGACATATTACTAACATTAGTGTCCATAGATCTTCACATGCTTTTATCAACGTTGGAACATATTACCTATAGAGAACTGTAAAGAGTTTATATAATATTTTACAAATATTTTGCTACAATTATTATTTAAATAAAATAATAAAATGTTATCCGATCAATTCTCTTTCATTTTCACATATAGCTTATTGCAGTTTTTGCGTACTTTATAGTTAAAAATCTTTTTTCCCTTTTTACTTTAATTGAAAACTTCAAACCATCAATGCTCTCATGTTTCCCCGAGAATATTAAGTGTTTTAGTCCCCACGGAGTAAAATCATACAAATGAGCAGGTAAACCAGTCATTCCTCTTTGACTAAATAATTCATTTGTTGAAAATTAGTAATCAAAGTTTCTGACATCAATTCCAAAAACAATAAAATGCGAAATTGTTGAAAACGTGATTTTTTGTACCTCTATCTGCGTATAATTATGCATCCTTTATACCTAAATATTCTATAATGTAAAAAAGTTCTCTAAAAGGTATATGATAAAAATATTCCACCATTCCAGATACGAGTATTTCTATACAAAGTATCTACAGTGCATTTAGGCCATGAGCCTGCAATTTACCTTGAAATGTTCCAAACTCATTCATAACTCAGAAATATGCATCTACTTAATTTCACAAAGAGTATCCAGTTAGTTGCATCAATAGACTTCATCTTGAGGCTTTTAACATATATGTTACATTTATATATATATTCTTTAATGTCTTCCGCTCTAGGACTTTAGGTCAAATATTCGTTATATTACATTTTCAAATTTAAGATTACATTTATTAATAACTTATATGTTTAGCAAAGTAGTATCAGAAACCTTACTACCTGTATTCAAAATAACAGTACTCTTTTTATGCTATTAATTCTAAAGCAAAATTACAACTTTTTCGATAGTAACCTTACGACCAATATAAATAGAAACAAATGCTTTAAAAACTAGCTAAAGTTTCATTTCTTACAAGAATCAGATACATTGAATCCCTGTTCTTATACCAAATCGTGATTATAATGAAAGTTTAAATTTACCCTGCCTTTTGGTTAAACTAAAATATGCAGATATTTTGTAGAATGAACTTGGAGGTATATTTTAAGGTTAAATGTTCCCCTAGCTTATGGAGAGCGATGAGCTGGCAAAATAATTCACTTTAAAACATTTAAAATGTTAAGTGCTAACTTCTCTCATAATGGTAAAGGAACAAGGACGGTATTATTGGAAAGTGACACACAACGCGCTTTAAATCCTTCACGGAGTAGCCGACTCTCCGCCCAATATTATGGACTGCGAAGAATAAAGAAATGTTCGTAGAGAAAAACCAAAATCGGTTGATTATAGTAGCAACATCCTTATCATTTCCCTGTTATATCCAGATAAGCAAAATTCCAGCCAGAAGAATCTCGTTGGCGCTAGCGGAGCAAATTGTAAGTCAGCGGAAATATCATCGGAGGGGAGAGAAAGACATGAATATTTACCCTTGAAATATACAATTATTAATCCAAATCATCAATCCTTAATTTAAACAATAAATATTATTCAATTATCGAAAAGTTTCCTTGCAATCTACACATTTAATTAACATCCTGTTTTTTATAAAATACGCCTGCACGCTCCATCTGACACCCTTTCATTGCAAGAACCTTTCAGCCCGGTCAGAAACCACGATATTATATTATGAAATTAATGATCATTTAAGACTTCAAACAAAGTAAACAATAACATAGAATACACTCGGGAGTTAATAACTACAGAAGCAGGAAAGAGATTGGGGGAGGGGGGCCTAACTGCAGGTCTCTACACCGTTGCTGACTACTGGGCTAGATTTTCGATCGGTACAGGATGCCTGGAGGGCGGCGGTTTCCAGTATTCTACTTCACTAAAAGAGGCTTAACTCTAGGCGCCGTCGGGGTTCATAATTTCATTCACCCTTCAGCTGTGTAACAGTTCGACTGTGAAGATAGAGCTTAGACTCACCTTTTCCTCCGAAAGAGAGAGGAAGAAACATCCACTTCACTGCTTGTTGAGCTTATCTCGTCATGCCAACATCTAAAGAATAATTATAACAGAGTGAATATCTGTGTAGTACAAGAAATTTTAAGGCGAAATGTTAGATATGTCAACAATACAGTCCATATATTTATAATAAGATTCAATTGAATAAATGTACAACGCTAATGGTAAGATTTTCCGCAGTATATAACGGTAATTTACGGTTGTTTTATGAAACTTGAAATAAGGGTAAATGTTAAACATTTTCTGCAAAATGATATATCCCTGGACAGAAATATTCAAATAAAAGGATGAAATATTTAATCACAAAGCTAGCGTTTTCCCGTGGCTTAAACTCTCAAAGGGAGAGAATTCCTCAAAGACCATCGGGTAAAGTCTAGAGCATACGGCGTATAATTTCACAAATATTTCTCTACAAGCTGAAACTTTGCCTCACAGAAGTAACAAGTTCCACTACTGAATGATGCGGGTGGAAAAATTGTTACCGGCAAAACAGTTTGGGAACGAAAGTAATAGATCATGACTTAGTCCGGATTTTAATGATCTAAAAATAATATAAAGGACCTTAGAGGATGATTTGATGATCTTAAATGAATAAAAGTCACCTAATATTCCTAAATATACAAAAAATCACCTAATATTCCTAAATATACAAGTTATTTTATATGTGTATGCAATTAAAACATTACATGAAAAGAACTTGCCGTTATGTTGATTAATTTAATAATTTTGTAAATATCCATTCCATATACTTTCTAGTGCGAAGGAGTGGAGGTTACATTAGTATGCATCATTCTGGTATTCTGTACCAAATATGTCTCATTTACTAAATATGATATGCTGATTTCAAAATTGCATCCGTTTTTCCTATCACGCACCAATTTTTCACAATTGGCAATTTCATTCACAAGTTCAATGTAATTATGTGTAGAGCTCTTGTTTGAAGCAAAGAAATGCTATGAATTTCATTATTTGACAACAATGACACCAGTCTAATATACAACAATAGTTTTCTTATTTTCATTTTAATCCCTGGAAATTTAGTTCAATTTGTGGTTGCTTTTATAACAGCGAACATTTCTTTTTGTGATTGAAAGTTGTATTTCATAGATTTGTTTCTTTGAAGTAATATGTCTTCCAGAAACTGTAAAAATAACCCTTATATATTTCAACATATCTGTGGTAATTTTGTTAAAATAATTATAAAACCTATTTTTATATGTAATTTGAAGATATAACAAAAATCTGGGCTCCAATAAATGTATATCGTACTTGCGTAGAACAATTAAGAAAATAGAGTCAAGGAAAGAAATTTAGTATGCCCTTTGCTGTTCAATAATCTGGCATGAACCTCAAAACCATGTGGATGATTGCTATTTTTGTGTTTGTGATGTTGCAGTCTACAACACAAAAAAAAAAAAAAAAAACATGAAAGAATTTCGATATAGACCAAGAACAGGTTATTTGGAAACCTCAATAATTCACACAGACAGAACTTTAGGATTTAGATAGGGACTTATGTCTTCCAAAGGCCTCTGCTGAAATATTGTTATACAAGCTAAAGTTAAAAAAGGAACTCTTATATATTGTCATGATATTCCTGATTTAGTGATTGCCTTGGGAGCTGTAGTACACATTCCACAGAGTGGAGACTTTTTTTACAGACTCCTCTAAAATTAGTCTGAAAGGTGCACTGTTGTATAATAGAAACAAATATGCACCATCTACAGTTTCCCATTCAGTTTACTAAAGGTAACATATCAGAATTTAAAATTTCTACCAGAAATTGAGGATCATAAGTGGCAGATATGTGGAGATTTAGAAGTTGTTGGCATGCTGCTTGATCAACAATCAGGCTGTACTAAAAGGTCATGTTTCATATATGAATGGAATAACTCCACAAGAAAACATTGGAAACAAGGAGACAATCCCGTGTCAGTAATGAAACTCACGAGAGTCTTGTAAATCCGAAAAAGGTTCTATTATTCCTTTACATATAAATTTAGACTTAATGAAGAAATTCGTGAAGAATTTCAACAATGACGGCAACTGCTACAGATACATTTGCAAGATAAAATCCATGAATGTGCAGATATTTATAATGAGATGGGACTCCGTTTAAAATACAGCAAGGAGCAACACCAAAGCATTTCTACATTGATATGTAAATATGTCTAATATCTACATTATTTTAATATAAAAGGTTTGCTTTATTAACTCTTCTTACTCTTTCCTTTCGTGTCCCCGCGTTCTGAGCATATTCTTAGATATATAAACACACTTATAGCTGTTACGGATCAATTTATAACTGAATTCACTCCCATATAACCTTACCTATAATCAAGTTGTTAGTACATTTATAAATGTGTATAGGTAGAATTAACATAGTTTTGAAGACACACAAAAAGGATGCGTGTACCTGCATTTGTTTCAACAGAGTGTAATAAACGCTTAACTGAGGATTCTTAGCTAATGACTAACCGAAGAAAATAGCATAGACAAATTTGGAGAATGACCAAAATGTTAACAAATAAACCATGGAAAGAGAATTGCAATGTGAAATGATTTGAAATGTATACTTTCGTTTTATTTGTTTTTGAGGTAGATCGATTCAATAATTGTTTGAACGTACGCCAACTGAGACACGCACCTTTAAAAATTCATACCATTATATGTACTACTGTGAAATGCAGGGACAGACATGTTCCTTTTTTCCTGCTGATATCTTTCCAAACATTCATTGTATATGTATATATGTTTTATGAATGAGCAGTTCTGATAAGTGCACCAAAAATAATAAAATGTATTACTATACTATACCTCTGACCATAGCTTAAAAGGTGATTCCATGTTCTTTAGCATTCTAGCATAACAATGTCTCCGGTATATAAATGCTGTTGATACGTTATAGTCTATAATCTATATCTATAACCGGAAATGTAATGATTAATTTCTACAAAAACCACATACTTCTCGTTATAATAATAATAATAATAATAATATATTTGTTTATTCATTAACAATTAACAACAATAACTTCCATAAAACGTGAATTTACTTATTTTTGTTGTTCACTTTCGAAAACCAAATGGAAATCGCAATAAATTTTACACGCAAACTCAATCAAAATTTCATTAACTGGAGAAACGAGAACACTTTATTTTTTCGTAATGACTCCATGTTTATTTCCTCTTTAACAGCAAACGCTATTTCATAATGTAATGTACTATGTGAATCCTCGTTATGCTTTTATTGGATACTTTACAGTGCTGAATATTTGTACGCTCCCTCCATTTCTGTTACACTTCATGGGCAGAAGGTGAAGCTGTTAGGCTGATGTAATGATATGTGGGAAATGGTAACGCCATCTGTACGGCCCATTGACGTTAGCAACAAGCACCACGGGTAGCACTTTACGTCATCCCGGTCTGGCATGCGTTCAACATTTGACTTAGTTCCGACAACACAATCCTCACTTTCTATTGCATCTTAAAAGTAACGATTATGGATAATCGAATAAGATATTTGATAAAAAATGTTCTGCTTTTATTGAGACGATAAAAAGAGGATAGGTAGTGCCAGCACTATCTTCAGTTCTTTAAATGATGACTAACTCCCGGTTTTACTAGAAAAGCATAACAGGCGGTGATACATGAAGTCAAATAATAAAGTGGGAAAGGAATATTTTAGGCGGAAGTGAGCAATTCAGATATTTGCGTTGAGGATTGATGAAATTCCTTGAAAAAAACTCAAGTCATCGAGTACAGTCCTGGCGAGATTCGAACCACCCATTCAAAAGTACGACCCATAACATCTCTACCACCCTTGACAATTGGTGATGCTGTATAATATTAAATACCTATAAGAAAAAAAATTATACACCATATGTAGTATTTCAACATTAAACATGTTTATTATGCAATATTAAATATGTTGCACAGAGTTCACTACCTATACTTTCATGTTAGATTAATGAGGCTCAAGTATTTCATTGAAATTTGAGATATAAATGTAATTAGATGCACCTATCTACTTTTATTCACATTTTAAAATGTTCTAATGCTAATAATACATTTATGCGGTAATGTATAAATGTATAAATTAATATAAATTAATATATCCTTGATTGTGACTTTAAGACCTCTAATAATGGCTGTATTGCTCTTTTTTTTAATAGTGTTTAACGCCCGTTTTTACTACTGAGGCACCACAGGCGCTGGACACTGATGATATATGAAATGAAATGATATATTAGGAAAGGATATTTTTAGGAAGGAAACGTTCCAGGCCTAAGATTAAGGTACCTCCACGGCATTTGCCATTTGTGATTATGTGCTATTTGCAAGTGTCCAGTTTGCGAAGACATGCGATCAATGCAAATAACGTCTTTCTCGTGTTACCGTCGTTTCTGTTTTTGTGAACGTTTTACTCCAAGTAAAACTCTGTATTACCAGTAAAATACCACAGTAAAATACTTCAGTAAAATACTACAGTAAAATACTACAGTAAAATAGTTATATTACGAGCACTAAGCTAAGTTAATAGCCTTATAGTCCTACAGTTTATTGCTATGCATATTTATGATAAAATACTTGAACAAAATTGGACTTGAACTTACTGCACGACCTATGTGTCCTGTGTCTTTCCTCTTGCGATATTATTAATAGAGTGGAGTAATGCAAAAGGGCATGTATCGCAATCTGTTGACTGCTATCAACCGGTTCCATGGTGCAAGAACGCCGCCTCTCCATTAGGTATCGGGGATCGAATCCAGGGCCTCCCGGCCAGCAGTCAGCAAGATTTAACTACTAGGTGGACAATAAATTGAATACGAATTGGTTACTTGCAAAATGGATTCTTATGATCGAAAACCTTAAGTAAGTTTACAGTATATTAGAGCGATTTTAGTCAAAAACTTTGTCCACTCTCATGCAATATTTGCATATCAGTTATTAAGCGTTTCACAGTCGGCAGCGCCTGTAGTTCAACTCTGCTTTTATAAACGTATGTATGTATGTATGTATGTATGTATGTATGTATGTATGTATGTATGTATGTATGTATGTATGTATGTATGTATGTATGTATGTATGTATGTATGTATGTATGTATGTGTGTGTGTGTGTATGTATGTATGTATGTATACTCTTACATCAGAGAAGATTCTGGGATTGTCATCCTCCCTCGACAAAACAGGCCTAATATGTGATTGACATAAACTCGCAATGTTTCTAATTTAATACTAAGCTTTTCCTTTATATTACCAAACTGCCTCTTACACTTATATCAGAATAGATTATTTGGGGGGAGGGGGCGTATATTCAAGATTTGGGCCTATTTAGTAAAGTTCTTCCTTTATAAAAACTGTACGTTTTCACTCTTTGTATTATTATGTCGCACCCAGTTTATTGCGAATTGCAGTTTTGGAAGGAGGTAGTTATTGAGAATGTTCTAAATAAAGTAAGCAAGCGAATGATGGGATAATTCATGTTAAAAATAAAGTTTACGCATAAAAATGCGTTGCTCTAGAGTCAACTTCCTAAGAATGTTTATGCATGTGCATGTATACTGTCGAGAAACCGGCAGGAAACAGAGCTAGAAAGCTGAATTGAAGTACAGGCGCCACTGACTGGCCTAGTAACTGAGATGTAAAACATCGCATGAACAAGCAAGTTTTATATATAGAGGGTGCCAAAAATGTATACACACTTCCAGCAAAGAAAAACTGTGTTAACATAACTGTGTTAACATAACATAAAATTGAATTCACACAAAAGTAAGTGATAAGTACTAATCGTCTTAGACTTTACAGTTAAAACAGTTGCTCAAAACGCCCACCATCGGCGTCGATACACTTCTGAGTACATTGAACTATTGATTGAGCAACGTTTGCGAAAGTGTCCTCAGCGATTGCAGCACATGCCATTTCACTTTCTTCCCGAAGTGCTGCCAGTATACAACATCCTTAAGAGTTCCCCATAGTTAGAAGTCCAACGGAGTTAGATCCGGAGAACGCAGTGGAAACTGAATCAGACCTCTTCGTCTATTGGCTTTGAACTTCAACAACATTCTCAGTTTTCCAATACAACTTCAAAATTGCTTTCCGCTGTTCAAATGATAATCTTGGCTCCATTTTGTTGTAGCAACGCTATCATAACGTAATGTGAGTCATATCTATTTACAGAACATCATACGATTATCTTGGCTTCCTTTGCTCATTGTTGATTAACGATAATCTTCGGCTCATTTGTTGATCTTTACCGAACATCATACTACACATTACTGTTGTTTTTCGGTCCAACTTTGAAATATATTACATAGATATCTACTGTGAAAGAGTGTATATATTTTGGCACCCTGGGTTTATAAAAAACATTATATTAGAAGATAATTCAAGTATATTTTATTCTAATGAACTATTATCTTAAATGATTTCTTAGAACATTCTCATCTATGATATCGGAAAATGCCACAACAAGTTTTAAATATCTCTCTCTTTAGAGTAAGCTTCATTTTCTTAACGAAATATATATTTCGTTATTGTGAGCGATAGGTCTGGGGTTCGATTCCAAATAGAACCACGCTCCTTGTTTGAAGTCTTTTAACGTTTTCCTCAGTCCTCATAAATGTCAATTGCCGGGTATGTGCCTTAAACTAAGGCCTAGAACGCTTCCTTCCTTAAAAAAAATCCTTTCCTAGTTTATCATTTCATCTCATGTTACCATCAATATCCACGCCTGTGATGACTCAGTAGTTAAATAGGTGTTAATCACTTAAAAAATTACGAAATGTCATGAAAACGGTGCTTTCCTCCTATTACCTCTGATTTGTGTAACCGAAAGGAAGGATTGTTTGCTGTTCGGCGACATTTAGAATTTGCTTCTGTAAAACATTCTTCATGCAAACTTAGCACCAAATCAGGAAGTAAGTTTACTTGTAACAGTCTTCCAAAAAGTGGAACCACTTACAGTGACCACATCTCGATACAGAGTGTAGGGGGTCGTTTGAACCGCAAAGCTCAAAGGAGTTAACACCATTAGTTGCAATCCCCGGGGGCTTTAAAACAGTGAGAACTACCATACAGAACATCCCGTTAATTCCAGCTTCCTCTCACAAAATTTCCACGCAGTTATGGGTTCTGGATGGAATTTACGATTGAACTGATAGGGTTTTATGAGCATCCAGACGTTCGCGATAAACAGCACCGCTGAAGGCGTCAGTTGTTCTGGCTCCGTGCCAATTGTATAATGTTACTATGTACGCATATATCTTAGGCATTATGATCGATATAAAGAAACTAATTTTAACATCAACGTAGCATAAGAGGATGAGAGGATGTTATACATTTTACTTCTGAAGTGTTGATTTGTTTCAAAGACACTTTAACAATAACATAAGTTGCCTTTTTATGGACAAAATTATCTATCGTTTCTTTTATACATAGTATGCAAAATATGCACTATAACTGGAGCTAGGAGTAATGTGCTCTGATCAGTTAGTTCCAGTTTATAGATTTTGTTATTGTACATTTCAGCCAAGTAAATACACGAACAGTAGATAACAAGTAATCGAATATAGTTGCTCAATGAGTTGTTTGTTGATTTTTCATATTTCCAGAGTAGTAAATCAGAGAGAATGGAACCTAAATTCGCTTTTTAGAAAGATAGTACATTATCCCAATTAAAATCACTTAGTTGCTCTGTTGCTTGGTTTGACGTCAGACTGAAATTCGTAGTTGATTCAGTTCGACTCTTTCAAATACTTATCGTTCTTAGAACAAGGAAGTGGAGAAAATGTAGATAGTCATTACTATCTGGTATACTGGAGAGAGCTTCATAATATCTCTCATAATTTGGTTTTTGTTTTTTTTTTTCGTTGCATGATTTATTCTTCCTGAATGTTGTTCTTCGTTTTCTTATCACATTTGTCTTCTTAAAGTAATACTATTCTCGTTTTCTCGTTATTTTATTCCATCGGATATTTCCCTTGTCTCTTCCTTTATCTCTTTCCTTCTCATTCTTTTTCGTCATATTTTCCTCGTGCTTTCTATGAGTCTTTATGTACAACTTTTATCGTTCTCTATCCTTTTAAAACAAAGAACGGAAGAGAAATGTTATTATAAATACAAATTGGGTTAGCATAGCTCATATTATATCTAACGGCAGAGAAAGAACTGAAAATATAGTCACTGTCAACTTTAAGAAATAATATAGCGGTACCAGCCTATCATTGCCATAGATTTCAGCGTGTTCGCTACAAATTGCAGTGTAATTACCTTCAACAATGGCATATTTCGCGTTCGATGCATAACGCTCGCGTGCAATCTATGCTAGGAATGGCAAATAACGAGAAGGCCCTAAAATAACTGTCGGTAAATTATCGCTAAAATTATTACCCAGGCGCTACAAGCTCCATGTCATCGTATCGCAATTTGCTGCTATAAGCATTGGTTTTAACTGCGAACCATCATTAATTATTGGGCTGTTGAAAGTGTGGATGAGATGACATGCTAACAAAATGTTTCGCAGAGAAGCTGCACATATCCGATAATAATATACAATTATGTCAAGAATAGCAGCCATGCAATAGACCACCTACCAAGCCGCATATAAGTCGAAATTCTGCTTATTTACGTAAAGTATAAAGTTAAGCTAGATATGTTTAATTTATTTATGGACGCTCTATATGTTTAATTTGAGCATTATATTTATTTTAATATATTAATTTATGTAGCTTTAGATAAATGTTGCTATTTATGAATATATCGTGACAGATTTTTAAATCATCAATTTGAATATAAAATAACAAAGGGGATATTTTAAACGTATAGTAACTTTAAATGTAATTAATATGCATGAAAAAACTCATTTTAGGAGAATTCTTGCAATTTTTCCAGCTAAATGTTTATTATTAAGAGTAATACTCTTCTTTATATCCGTGATTCATGTCAGTTTGGTATTATTGCAGGTAAAGAGTATATTATACCTTATGATTACAGATAAGTGCAACACACGCTGGACCTAGAGCACCACAGCTGCGTGTTATGATAACAGAGAGATTTCTGCTTATGGCTGTAAATGTACAGTAGTTTGCTGTTACGATAACCGGTTTCATTAAAAACAGTTAGTGAAATAAGTTGTGACTATAGATGGACATCTCTTAACCAATTCCTACAAGAAATAATAAAATAAAAATTTTCAAAGTTGTACGAGTAGAAATGCGAGGAAACTTGTCATCGTCGGAACCGGCGCAACTTGGCCCCATACGACTTGCGTTCAGCTGAGGATGCAGGTCAAAGATAAAATATTTCTATCCATATTAAACTTGTACATTAATGGTGACGTGATTTGCATCATCATTAACTTGTAAAACAATTAGCCTACATATATCTATTCTTGGAGAGGGATGTAATAGTTTTCACTTTGTGGTGTTCTACCTTACACCATTTACTGCAATAGAATTAATAGGAAAAACTATTTGAGAAGTACTCTATAATTGCATTGCCGTATAACTAATTTCATCAATCACCGCCGTAATCTAATGGTAATGTTTGCTGCCGGTTCTTGTTAAATTTCCTGGTAGGTCAGTATTCTGTTGTTTCCTCAGCTCTTAAGACTAATGTCTGGTATAAAAAAAAAAAAAAAAAAAAAAAAAACTCCTGAACTTATTCAGTTCAATTACATTTATCATCCTATCATTGATACAGTGCATCAAAAAACTTCAGCGCCATGCTCATTAAAACTATAATAACCTTATTAGGCTAGAAACTTAACTCTGTACACGTGAAACAAAATAGTGTACTTTTGTACCGTTATATTATTTACGCTGAATTGAGCGTAATAATCTAGTTTACCCTCGCAAATATTCGCTACTGGCTACTAGTGTAAAACATTTTAAAGACCGTAACATATCTGATATCAGCATAGCAACAGTAGCGGCTAAAACAGGTCGTCCTCGAATTAACTCTGTAGAGCTCAAGAAAAGAGCTGATACATTCATTAGAGATGACAAGCATTGTAAAACTTCACGAAATACAATAAGGCTCAGAGATTGTAATATCGGAAAATATTTTATAACAAACCTCGCTTTTAGAGACTAAATAATACAAACACAATATACTACACTTGCTTGAGCAGTATTAGAATAAGGCAGAAATTACTTTGCTGAATACTATGTCGAAACTTCTTCCCAAAAATCTGAATATACAGGCTGTCTCAGGGTTTGCACACTGACTCTGTAGTATCTACGCACAAATCTAAGATAATTACGTAAAAAAATAATTTGCTGTGTGTCATGGTACTCAAGTGATTAGCGAATAAAGTTAACAAACAAGTCAGCATTCCATGTTACCTTAATACCAATCATGCCTCCCGGCTACTGAGAGATCTAACATGGTTTTTTTTTTTTTTTTTTTTTTTGAGTAGTGGTTAACGCCTGTTTTTACTACTGAGGCACCACAGGCGGTGATGATACATGATACATGATACATGAAACGAAATGATATATAAGGAAAGGATTTTTAAGGAAGGAAACATTTCAGGCCTAAGTTTAGGGTACCTCCCCGGCTTTGCCATCTATGAGGATTGAGGAAAACCTAGAAAAAACTTTAGTCAGGGAGGACGATCCACAGCAGGATTCGAAACCCAAACCTCCTGCTCACGAGTCCGCGCCTGAACGACTTCAGCCACCCGTGGCGGTCGACACGAGGTGGTGTGATACAACGCATACCTCTCAGCTTTGCAGGAGTGTTCGAACTACTAAAAGTAATGGGCCCTGTAAATCGTCTCCCTCCAAGCTGAAGCAACATGTTCATTATTAGATCATGGCGTGGTCATACTCTACTTAATCCTCGAGGGTACTATCTCGTGTTTAATTAAAAAGGTAGTTTAAGTAGATATAAGCTTAGAATTCAAACTCCCAACAAGTGTGTTTTATTGTTGTATTATTATTACTACTAGTATTATAAATGCAAAATATAAATATTGAAATAACTAATAATAATGCACAATAATACAGAGTTATTTACAAATATTTGATCATAAAATAATATACAGCAATGCAAATTAATAATTACATTTATTTAATTTCGGGAATCTGTCAGGCGACTTCGTTCCATCCTGGAAACATATAAATTATTACTAAGACTTGCTTCAGCAGCATAATGTGCAGTAGAACCATCTTGTTGGTACCATAATGACACTTCTTTCATAAATCCTGGGATCGCCTAGCGAAGAAATCTTGCTAATATTCTTCCATCGTTAGTGCTGGAAGAAAATAAGGATAACATAATTGTAGACAATTCCTGTCCACTCGTTTAGAGACCATCGTTTCTGAAAACTACAATAGTGGTGGTAATGGAATTGACAGTTGTTCTATGTGTTCATTTTTTATTTCAAATACATTCTCTAGTAAATTTTGCTTCGTCGGTCCAGAGAACGGAATCCATGAATTCGTCTTCTTTGCGCAGAGTCATTCACAAAACGCCACACGTACTAAATATTTCTCTTCTCGTAGATGCTGCACTGTAGTGTATGAATATGGATGAAATCCTTCACCCTCAATTATCCTGTGTCCCACTCCCGTGTGTTTGACTGCGTTAGGTATACACTGATGGTAGGGCCATCATGCAGTGTAGTTAGCACATTTGTTCATTAGTAGGTGCACGCACCCTACGGGGCCGCCGAGTAAACATGTGTTTGAATGACATCAACTGTCCACATTCTTGGAAACTTCGATCCAACAGGTGAACTTATTTTTATCAGGATATCTGGAGCAATTCCTGCGCAATTCCCAAATGCCATGTACGCAGCGGACTTTGTCGAACGTATAGTTCATGCCACTCGGCTATTATGCCGTTTTATGTTTATATGGCTTTCCTTTATGTAATTGGCCATTGATGGCAAGCACATTGGAATTAACGGAGTTGGTCTTGTTCTCTCTGTAAACTATCTAGAGACCTCTAGAATGCTTTCCTTTGATGTAAGAACAGCGTTCAGCCTGAAAGTCTGTAAAATGATCTTCCTATTTTGTTATTGTTTACATTTTTATGACCACAGGCAGAATAGATAGCAGGCATATTATGCCTTGGCTTGGAACCTTCTTTGGGGCAAAAGTACAAAGTTTGAACGTACAAATCAGTTCAGGGAGTAAACGGTAAACATTTCTACGGCATCAATAGTGGTAAGGCATGGCTATCACTAAAGAACCATTAAATGCTCACCTTCCTGTTGGCTAACTTTGCATTCAAATAACATGAAATGTATGACACTTAGAGGATAGGTTTTTAATATGTATGTTATAGGTTTTTCCTTAGAATGCGACACCATGGTTAGTGTGTAAATTCCGGGACAACCTGCATATTGGGATATAAAATAGCATATGACTTATAACCATGAAAATCCATATTAAATGTAATTGCCAGGAAATACTCCGGAAACTATCTTCTAGGATATAATACATATTAAAATTCTGCAGCGTGTATACATATATGCCTTTCCTGCTACACCTAGGATCATAAGAAGCTATATTGTGTGACTAATTCTTTGGGAGGATTGTCCTGCAGTAATATAATGCTTGGTCCAAGTCTGTCTATTGGGCAGCCTAAAATTAAGTAGAATAATATGAGGAACTCTTTTACGTCTATCTACAGTTTCGATTTAGCTGTCGTTGTAGTTATATTGCTAAAGGACAAATGTATACTTTATGGCGTAAATGTATCCAGAAAAGCAAATATTGCAGAAGCAAATTCAAGCGTATCGCTCTTACATGTAAAGATCTACAAATTTTCCACACTGTTATATATATTTGTCTAGCTTCTTGCCATTGAAGAATTCCAGTAGTTCGAAATATAGCAATTTCAAGTTTGACTTTATCCAAGTGTTTTATCCTTATCTGCTTTTATTATTACTGTTAATTTGTTACATTGTTAATAGTGTTATTTATTTTTATTTTTCATTTATATTATATATATATATATATATATATATATATATATATAGAGGGTGCCAAAATGTATACACACTTCAAGCTAAGGAAAAAAAAAACTGTGTTAACATAACAAAACTGAATTCAAACAAATAGAAAATGATGAGCATTAATCATCTTAGACTTTTACAATTACAACAATTACTCAAAGTGCCCATCATCGGCGTCGATACACATCTGAGTACGTTGAACTACTGATTGAGCAACGTTTGCGAAAGTGTCTTCAGCGATTGCAGCACATGCCGTTTCAATTTCCTCCCGAAGTGCTGTCAGTATAGATGATTTTCTACGGTATACAACACCCTTAAGAGTTCCCCACAGGTAGAAGTTCAAAGGAGTTAGATCCGGAGAAAGTGGCAGAAATTAAATCGGACATCTTCGTTCTGTCTAGTGTCTTGGAAAATTGTCATCAAGGTACGCACGTACATCTCGGTGGTAATGTGGTGATCTGCCAGATCTGCCTTTGTGAACATCGCATACGGTACCATGAGTCTCAAATTTGTCTCGAATGCGTGCAATTGTTACTCGCGTTGAGGTTCTGTTCTGTACACACGTCTCCATTGCCTTTGAGCTTCAACAACATTCTCGGTTTTCCAATGCCACTTCAAAATTGCTTTCCGCTTTTCAAACGATAATCTTCGCTCCATTTTGTTGTAGCAACGCTAACATAACGTAATGTGAGTCACGTCTGTTTACAGAACATCATACAGCACATTACTGCTGTTTTTAGGTCCAAATTTGAAATATGTTAAATAGATATCTACTTTGAAGTGGGTATATATTTATGGCACCCTCGGTATATATGTGTGCGTATTTGTGTGTACATGTTTTCGGTTAAACATATACAAAATTATTTTATTGTGTGTATTTTTATATTTATTTTATGTTTATTGTGCATAGTTATTTTATTGTGGAATATCTAATATATGTATCATATCAAAAAGGTCTTGTATATTATAAAAGCATGTACAGTCTGTTAGACGCGCGTATGTTCAAGTTTTATTGTAATGGTGATACTACAACAAACATATTCCTACTACTATTTGTCTTTGCTTTCAGGCGTCCTATTATCAAAGATGTATCTATCCATATTTTCCTTTCTCTTTCTTATTGTTTTCGAGAGGTTCTTAGATAAATGGATTTTTCCAACTAAATCATTCCTAAAGCATTTATCAGTAGCTGATTCCTTACTAAATTGATTCTAGAATTAATTTTTAGGAAAGATATTTCAAATATGATCTTGTACCAGATGGCTTATCCCCAACCAGCACTCGAATATTCAGTCTAAAGCAGAATATCCCTAAATTCAACAGTTTTTTCTCTTCTGCCGAATTAAATTGTAAACTTAATATGATTTTACAGAATATGTAAAACAGCAAATTCTTACTATAAGTCATTCATCATTGTAAAAATAAATGCTAAGCATTTTTCTATAATCTAGTTATATTTTCCAAGTAGACAGGTCATTAATTATTCAAATAATATTTTACTTTTTTATGATGATAGTTAAATAGCTATACTTAACATACAAAACACACAAAATTGAACAATTCATTTAAAAGATAGAGCAAAATTTTACATAAAAATATATTAGGCTTTACAAAAGCTGCCAAAAAGTATTGATCAATGGTCAAAGTAAGCCGCGATTCATATTGAGGAACCCTTGATTCAAGTTCTCATATTTTCGCTGGTCGGTTTGTTTTTATTTCCTGTATGTATATAAAGGAACGTATTTGTATAAACTAACCACAGACACTTTGCAATATATGGGTGACATCCATCGCCTCGCTGGTAAGCAATGATATGAAATATTGATGTCACACATTGCAGTCAAATTTCGAGTGATACGTAAACTGTATTTTATTCATTCTGTAGCGAAGAGGAAAGGGGGAGTGTTTTTTAAATGTGTATCTCACCATCCGTTTTTCATTTTATCCTACCACGTTGTCCGAAACTACTGTGTATATATGTTTTGAATGAACCATGTTCTCCACTTTATAGAAAAAAGGATTCCGTGTTTGTACATGGTCATATTGAGCGTGTCGGTTGAGGTGAATCATTGCTCCATTCCCTAATGCATGCACGCTTACACGCTGCCTCTCTTTAGTGCACGTATTATGGGGAGTGCAACAAATACAAGGGGTTCTGTTGATCTTTCTATGATAGTCAATATTATATTCAGCTGTTTTATGCGCTCCCTAATTTTGTCTTTTAACTTTTCAGATAGTGAACATAATTCAGTTACATTTAACCCTGATGGACATGCTAAAAGCGGTTGTCATTAGCATCAAAGCAGTAGTTACAGCCTCAAGTTTTCTCCGAATGTGTTTATGTAGTTCCATGAGAGTCAATTAATCTGGTGAGGTAAGGTTAGCAATCTTGGTGGTCAAATTCGTATGGGAATAGGGTAGTGTGCAGTCTGTTTATTACCTCCTGCACTGCTGCTTCCAGAATTTTACTTCCTAGTTTGTGGTCATACACTAATGTTTCAGTCTCTTCAATTATTGAATGCAGGATCCTGAAGGTAATAAATTGTCTTTGCCACTCCTTTATAGACCCGGATTTCCAGTACATTTGAACAATAAACACGGATTGTTTCAATGCATTCGTATATTACCCACTCGTATAACGATCCAGGGTATGTCAATGTTATCTAGTATTTCTTCTGTGAGTACTGACTGCGTACGGTTTTTATTCAGAATATCTACCGTTTCATGAAATTTATTCACCTATCTGTGAATCGAACTACGACTTGGAAGTTGAATATTAGGAAATTTCTCTTGAAACAAACATTACGAGCCAATGTTATATACATGCACGAATCGTAAATAAATACTCCTTAGGAAATAGAATACATGTATTTAGCCATACGCCGCTTAATGAATATTTAATATACTGTCAGCAGCGTATAAGAACACGTCCATACGCGTCTAGATTTAAACTCGTACTGACCTCCCCTCCGTCTCCCTGTCCGCGTTTAAGCGTGGGAACGAGAGAGAAGTGCAGAAGTACACATGGAGCGTCCCGCGAAGGGGAAAAAGCACCTTATAGTTCATAATATAGTGTATCTACAGTTTTGGTCATAACACGATAATTGTTGGCTATTGCCGAAGACCGCCAACAGATAGTCGTCTTTCCCGGGATCAAAAGTCCCTATCTATGCCTTTCTGAAACCATGCATCTTACACAACAACGCATACTTACTGAATAATGCTCATTTGTACAAATGCTATAACAAACAATTAAGGCCTAGGAGTGAGTGGAACACCTTACATTTAAAGAGTTTACGCTACCAGAACTGAATACTGATATTAACAACGAGATTTTGAATTAAAACCGAAAATTTTGAATGATTTATTCCATCAAAACCGTTTGTTTTATTGTATTTATTTTTTGGCACAATAATTTCCAGAAAGTTGCCTGTATCTAGCTCTCAGTTTTTACATTATTGTTTATCTCTTGATCCCTCACTATTTTTATATCATTTTCTAATTACATCTACATTATTAATAAGGCAATACGCATAAGACAATGAAAAATATTTCCAGATGCTTTCAGAATAACATATATAAAATATAGCCAAATAGCAATACAATCTGGGATTGTGTGATATAAAATTACGCTATTCCTCATTTAAATAGAATAAACTGCTGAGGAAAGACACAACATGATTACGTTCCATTTAACCTATGTCATTATTCAGTGCTATAATATAAATAGCAATAGCAATATAAACAACTCGTGTATGGGCGTTTGTGCTTATCCCCCATTGGGGGAAGGAATGCGTTGAGCGAGACCCAGGCTAAGATCCATGGGCGGTGACTGCGAGGGTCCTTAATATGTTTCCAGATAGAACGCCAGGAACCCGGTGGTAGTCCCCCTATCCCAAAAGAGCTCGAGTCCCTCAAAAGGTCCGTTTTTAGTCCCGATTCTCGGACAGAAATCTTTACAAATTGCACGTCACCCATCACTCCGCGCCAGTCCACCTGCCCTGGCATATTCGGCTCTATAACAAAAGCAACGGAATATGAAATGGGAGAACGGAATAAATCCACCCCAGCATTCGCCTAAGCGACCAAAGAAAACCATGAAAAAACTTAAGTGAAATGACTGGTATCAGGAATTTATTTGTTTGTTTATAATAGAATGAATAAATCTACTGCAGGGTAAAACAAATAAATACTGCATTGTAACAAAAGGATTCTGAATCTAGGGTAATCGATTATTTCTGATAATATCAAACAGTTTCTTTTGAAATGCTTCTAAAGTTCGGCAGTCTCTGATATCCCGTGGCAATGCATTCTAGAACGGGCAGTGTGAGTAAAGGAATGTGCCTCTAGTGTTTATCTAGATCAAAAAGCATTTGAGTTGATAATGTTTTGTATTTTTAGATATATCTTTGGGTTATCATATCTAGTTGTGCAAACTATTCCACAAGGGCTTACCAAATACATTGTGAATTGATCTTCTTTAGGCTTTGCAATCATTCAGTCGATTATATTCTTTTTAATTTTGAGTAACGAAAATTAAAGTATAGAGTACTTTCAATTTAAAAGAGAACCCATCATAGATACAGCATCGTCGAACCTCCATGCATACCTTGGCTATAGCATATGTTGGAAATAATGTTTCTTAAGTTCAATGCATTTTAATGTTTCTAGTAAGACAATGAAGCATTGCGTTGTTTGCACAAATCCAGAAGTACGATCTTTACCAGCTCCTGGGTGCTATCTTCTTCCTGAATTTAGAAGGAAATCACGCCCTAAAAGTGTACACAAAATTTTTGTTTCGAATATGCTCCACCAGAAATAACGTTATGAGGCAATTAGTACCATTTACTGAAGTTATTACAAATAACAGCAGCAGCAACATTGTAAACTTTATGACACTTTCTCCTTCTGAAAAATTAATTTTCTACGCACCCTTACCTTCCCACACAAGTACTATCTGTACATAACAATATAGAAATCCGGTTATCATTCCAAAGCACTCAAACAAGATGTGACACAGTTATGTACTCGTTAATATGCGGACCGTTTTTTAAACTGAACGCACTACACTTTGTATATATAACGTTAATTAAATTTAGCTAGTGATGACTTTTATGTAAAGCATTTCGCTTTTTATGTTTAATAAAAATAAATAATATTTCAATTAAAACATTAAAAATATAGTTCACCATACTGAATATGATTTATGAAAATTGTTTTCTGTTACACTTATGAATGCTTGTAAATTGTTGTAGAATATATCCTCATTGTCATGTATGGACACACTCCATCATGCAAAATAGGACAGCATGAAAAGCTAGACTGAGTCATAAACTCATCCATGGTTGATGCATCCCTGAAACAATAACCCTGCTTTTTCTTATACTTTCTATACATCAGCTGTTACTCAAAAGCACAAAATGTCTGGCCTGTTGTTTGACGCAAGAAATTGTTAACGGGTCAAGGTGGTCAAAATGGCAGCAAACGACCTTTAAGAGAGAAGGTAGTTACCTGCCACTTTGTACTCCGTGTTGCTTGAGATTGAAGAGGTGACAGGAATGTTTATTTATTTTTCCTTTTTTTCAGGATGACAAGCAGAGTGTACTTCTAGAAAGAAAGACGTGCGAGGTAGGAAAAAGAAGATCTCTGAGGAACGACGAGACAAACGTTTTCTTTTTCTATAATAATAAGGCATGGAACTAAATTTGAATCACATTAAAAAGTGAAAAACATGTTTATATAAATTGGTGCGAAAGTTTACATCATTATCAACATATAGTTAGCAATCATGATTGTCATTGTCGTTTATTAAGTGAGCAACTACACTTAATTTCTTTTTTTGATTTTTTTCTCCAGCATTTGCATATGGTTTGATTTAATATTTTGAGTATTTACCACAAAATAGGTATATCCTTCTGAATCGTTACATATTTAAACCCAATATAGTACTTCTCATGTTTCTTATATTACAAAATGAGTTATGAATTGCTGCTTCGACTGTAATGGCTTTTTTTTTAATTAGTAACTAAAACATCAGTAGAAAATTCCAAATATGGCTGAAGTGGCAGGAGCTGAACTATAGAGAGTATTTTAATGTTTCCATCGTTAACTAAAGCAACAAAATTTTCCTACAATTCCTTATTTAATCACGTGCTTAAAGTACTTGGAAACCTTTTGTTTTTCCAGGTAATTAACACAATATCTCCAGCCATTTTACAGATTAGGTATTGATATTTGGTACCGATAATTGTTTCCCGGGATACCAACCGAGCGTTGTTAGAAAAGACAACAAAGATTTTAGAGTTCGTCCTTCCGTTGTAGGCAGGGTCCAGTGACGAGCCTGTGTGTGGTTACTGCTCACCTACCCGTAACCTCAGGATTGCATCACTATTGTGCAGTGATGGCATGATATAGAGAGTGAGGTTGACAGAAGATGGAGCCTAGATATTTCCTGGCAGAAGGCTTGGCAAGAAGATTTTTTGGCCTTACGTATGCTTTTATTGTAGTCTGGGAGGGTTATATGATATCCCCCCCCCAGTCTCCCTCTCTTATAATGATGAACTTTAGCCCACCATGGCATATTCTTGGATTTTAACCTTGACCGCATGTTACAACTGATCGTGATAAGTGTCAAGTATAGCCTCTTGGATAAAATAGGCTTCTTTGTCAGTATCAACGAAAGATCCGATCTTATCAAAAGAACCCGGAAGTTCGGGCATTTATTTTGGTTAAAATAGGCAGGCAAAAAGAAATTTAAATACTGAAAATAGGCAGTGACATAGTTAAAATAGGCATTTATTAAAAGTGAAAACAAAGAGCAATCACTCTTATTAATGAAAATGTGCATTTAAGAATTTCTTTGTCACTTTATTAAAGTGCCTGAGCTTGTTTACTGTTTTTTCAAGGCACTAGCATCAACTGTAATATTTAGCCGCTTCTCAGACAAATCATTTTCCCATCGGAAAAAGAACATTTTTCTTCCACTGAAGAGTTTGGAGCATTTTTAAAACAAGCTATTTCAGAATGACTCACACCAGTTACAACAGAACATTCATTTTTCATGGCATCCCAAATGCTCTTATGTTCTAGGTCCACATTAGCACTTATATCACATTTACACTTCACATAAACACTTGCTCTTTTCTCCCCTTGTACTTGCATCAGTAGATTTACTGCATCTTCAAAGATTCCCATGGATGACACCAGCGTGTTACCTTTTTTTCTCCAATTCAAGATTGCTTCCAATAGCACCCTCTAATGTGTTATTTTAAACGTAAGATCATTGCAGAGTTCTTTATGGTACACTTTTTTTTAACTCGAGAACTGAAGCCTCTTCGTCTTCTGATGCAGCATCAAGTATCTCACGTATCTTTCCAAATTGTTGCTGTAATATATGATTGTAGAAATTCAGGTTCCCCATCTGGTAAGACCTGGCTGTAGAGGTAAACAGAGCTCTTGTGCCACGTCCTTTACAAACCCGAATTGGGGAAGGTGATTTTAGGAAATCTTTCTAACCAACATATGCACGAGAGAATACAAAATTCTTACTTCTTAGACGATTCTGTGTACCCCATGGGTTAGACATGTGAGACAGGGCATTTCAAGCCTTTAGTTATTTTTTTCATGCAAGTGACCACATTTATGACAAAAAAGGACATAATCATGCCGCATTCCATGATGCCAGAGCAGTGTTAAGGGTTTTGTAAACAATTGAATCAACTGATAATAGGGCATTTTGCGTTCATTTCATAGTTCCTATGATGACATTGGCCATGTAATGTCCAATGGTATCCGTAGATCCGTAATGGAGGTCCATATTTTCTTTTCCCCAACTTCGTTTCAAATCTTCTGCAGGGCTCTTCAAAACATATATACAAATATATTTTTCTTAGTATGGGTACTGGTGGAACCTTTTCCTTACAGAAACTTCTACAGGTACGTCCTGAGGGATTGGTTCTCCAAGTTCCAGAACGGAACGGGGTTCCCGAGATCAAGAAAGCATTGCATAACTCCAGGGAAAACTGAGAGTGTATGGATGTTGCAACTGCTGTTGATATGAAATTGATCTTAGGCTTTAGGGGGAGCCTGGTACTTGATCATTAAACTCGCTCTCATCCTTTGCTTAGGTACCTTGATGAAGAACAAGGAGTTTAGATGGACGAAACTTGGTTGACAACTCACACAACGCTCCGTTGTCATTCAGCAAAGCTATAATCAATTTCCGAAATAGCTTAAAATATTCATTAGCAGTGTTAAATCACAAAATTATCCACAAGGGAAAAATGAAAGTATTAATAAAACATAAAACATCTTGCATATATTTATATGACCGTAAATTATTTGCGAGCAGTAACTTCGTAGAATTAAAATGCAATCTATAAATTTGTGCAAAATGTTTTTGAAAAATCTCGATCTCAAAACTAGTTCTTCCACTATGCACCGCTATGCTGGCTAGACGGAGCTCTGACTGTAGACGCTATTTCTGCATTTTTCAAGGTTAGCTACTAAAAACTTGCAGCGTAACTGTACATTAATTTGGTTTATTTACTGATGCTCTTTAACTTCTCAAATATCAGCATCCCCATTCTATTCTGGACGTCAATAAATTTTGCTCAGAGGCCTCATCTTTCAGGCTTGGCATTTTTAAATTTCCGTAAATCTACGACGACATGGACCCAAGGCTTTACTCATCTTCGAAAAGAAGTCATAATTATGGTTTTTACTCCCGAAAAAATATTACCCTGGCAGGGATGTAACTCAGTGAAATAAACTGCAATAAGACTACACGGGTACAAAAGATACATAGTATGTAACCTCGCTTTCTACAGGACAGTGATTTGCAATGCAGAAGTGATAACTAAAGTTAATAACCATTAATCATGTTCTCAAACTATTATAAAGTACAGGTGGTAAAAGAGAGCGAAAAGTTAATACTTTTGTTTTATTTACGAACGCTCTTTAACATCTCAAGCCATCAGCGTTCCATTCAATTCAGAGCGTGAAACGGCCGATCAATTTTGCTCGTCTTCTTTCAGGCTTGAGGTTCTTTTACATGCCGTAAAGCTACGACATGGGACACATGGCTTTATTTCCGTTCCGAAGGAAGCCATACGCCCCCAAAAAAATTCATCGACCCTGGCCGGGATTGAACCTGCGACCTGGGGTCTACGAGGCAAGTATGGTTGGTTACCACCAGAACCGAAGGGAATTTCATGGAAGATATGCTGAGCAAAAGCACGAAGTTGAAGAAGCAAACTAATTAGAACAATTTGAGTTTATAAAGACCAGAATTCTAAACGTCACATTAACATGAACAGTTTTCGAGACACAAATTTTCGCTGAGAGCGCTGTGAAGAGAAGCCTCGTCATAAGAAACAAGCAAAAGAGAAATTCATAGTTTCTTTGAGAATATAATTTTAAAAATAGTTTACTTATATAATAAGATCATTATTTTTCATAAGTGTTTGCTTAAACAATTTTCGAAAATAAAGTGTTTAAAATATAACATTTATTTCGTAAAATGTACTGATTTTCCTTTTATTTCAAATTACATAAAATAAGGTCCACAAGTCAAGTCAATGAAGGATAGCTATTAGGAGTCAAATATTATTGAATTGATTATTACAAAAATTAAAAATTTAATTCAATGATATTTGATGTTAAAACAACGTAAAGCCATACTATATATTCTGAAAGTATTATTCCATAGTAATGAAGATAAGTGATGATAAAAGGCATTAACATTGTTTGTACTGGATGAATAAATGAGGAAAGAAACAAATAAACCATATTGAATAAAAGGTATTTTCCTTTTAATCGCGCAAACAACTACCATGTGGCTTTTGCTGGATGTATGCATTAAAGCATTCATTTACTTATTACCGAGGTTGCTTATCTTAGTAGAATGCATGCAAGGACTTGTTTGGAAACTAATCATCCTATATGAGGAAATTTGGATTAGTGACGGGAACAGAACGTGTAGGGTAACTTTGAATGTTAACTACTAAAGCAAGGCGTAGGTTAAACCGGGAATGGAGTACACATACCAATTGCTATGCCGAAATGCACATACAAGATGCCGAGAGCGTGACAGCTATAGCCTTTGTGCTCTGTTCTGTTCTAGATTAATCCACTGTGAGACAGCCTATAATGTGATAAACTGCAAGGTTAATTTTGATTTTCGCCGATATTTTGTTAATGTATGTTTATAATCTAGAAAGCATTTTTATTTTAATGTCTTTAAAATGTTTGCCCATATCGTGTCACATAAAATACGTGTAAATTTACATTTCATTTGCCATATTTTGTTTTGTCAATTTTTTGAGTACTTTTGCAGACAAACGATCAAAATTTGCGCCAATTTTCTCTAGGTTTTACTCTCTGCGATTTTGCTCTGTTTTTATTTTGCCAAAAATATTCCCCTTTCCCGAAATGAGAACAAATTAGAATTTTTGAGTCTAAAAGGAAAGTTTAAACAATGAACTTAGAATCATTACGGTCGCCGAATTTATTCGTGTCAATCAGAATGCCCTTTCTCGAGTAATGATTGTTTAAAAAAGGGAGGACGAAAATTACATCTTCAATAAAGTAAGATTGTATACTAAATGTTTTAGGAAAAGATGCCGACAGTGGCACAATTAGTAGCTTAGATGTAAAACTTCGGGTGAACGGACAAGTTTTCTAACGACTTCCCTATAAGCGAAAAATAACATCAACAGATACCATTTGCACATTAAAGTAATACATTTACAAACATTTCTGGTCTAAATCTGTCTAAATTTAATATCAGCATAACGGTTACGAAATAACTATCGTGATAACTTCAACATTCATATTTGAAAAAATCATTTATATTTAAAAGCCAATTCCCTACAACAAGTTTAATTAAAGGGTGAGAATAGCGCTAACTATAATTAGCTAACGCAGCAACAGGAAGTAAAGTAGGAGGGAGAATCAATTCGCACTTTCATAAATATTTGTACCCAGGGACCCAGATTCAATATCTGGTTGAGTCAATAATAATAATAATAATAATAATAATAATAATAATTCTTGTTGGAGTATTTTCCCAGACTTCATTGGAAATAGCATGTACTTTCAATGTCTCTGGTCCTTGGGTTCATATAACGCAAATATTTTTCAGGTTGAAAAATTATCGTAGTCCCCGTTCTGAATATCATGAATAGAAAAATAGTGATGATTGTGTCTGCCCATACGTACCACCGCAATATACCTATTATGTAGAATATTTGTTTGTCTTTTGCATACTTTTTAGTTGAGAAATAACATCTTGTTAATATAATTAGCGACACGGATATTTTAATTAGTAATATCAATATCTCTAAGACTGTATAATCAAACGCAATCAATATAACCATAGTATAATTATTCTCTCAATGTATTTACTATGTAAGGAGGGCAAAAAAATTGTTCCTGGAAAGTCGTATGGTAAACCGTCCTAGGCAACCGCTCTGCGGAAACGCAGTCATAAATGTCACAACAATAGAAAAAATGTTCGCCTTCCAAAGTCACGAACAAAAGATTTCTTAAAAGGGTTGAACCTTCCCTGGCCGTGTGAACCAAATCTTTGCGAGAATTTCAACCACTAGCCCGCTGAGGAAGTCGACCTGTGTGGGAGTCACCTCTTTAAACCTCAGAGGGCAAGCCCATGGCCCCACTCGGATTTTTAATAAATATTTCTAGCTAATAAAGTGTTAGAAAGATCTTTGGAAAGCATCCAATAACTGACGTTTTATGAAAACGGCACCAAAAAGTGGCATGGGCAGCGTCATAGTACCGAGATTGGTAATTTCAAACGGAATAAGGAAGTCTCTAGAGCAACAATCATTCGCGATCTAGAAAAAGTCATGAGTATAGCCGCTATGTTTTCCTCAACGACATTTGAGTGTTATCTAATGTTTAATTTCCTAGCAATGGAAACTTTCTGACAGCACAATAATACGTATTTTAGTGTCAGCCAATAGCAATTTAGGATTTTAAATAGACAAACTCAATGAATGGTGTCTTATTTGGTTTATTTACAAACGCTCTTTAACATCAAGTCATCAGTGTCCCATTCAATTCAGGGTGTGAAATAGCCGATAAAATTAGCTCAGAGGCCTCTTCTTGTAGGCTTAGGGTTCTTTTAAGTGCCGTAAATGTACGGTATGTGACCCACAGCTCTATTCCTTCCGCAGGAAGCCATACATAGACTTTTTTACGTCGGAAAAAATTAATGGACCGTTCCCGGGATTGAAACCGCGATCCTGGCTCTACAAGGCAAGTTATGGTTACCACAACACTACCGGCAACTACAGTTGCGGGAGTTTATCAGAGTTGTTGTTGAGCTTTTTTGTACTGCCGGTGTCCTGTGGTGAACAAAGATGCCTTCCCGTATTAAAGTGAACGTATATCAATATACAGAAGGTTACAATACTAAATGTATAGTAAGAAATGAGTCAAAATCCACTGACCTTACACTGTTACTTAGGTATTCCATATTTAATTAATGATAATGCTATTTCTGGCATAGTGACACTTGCCCTAAGAGGATTTGCTTGTTACCGCCTTAAGTGTTGCCGGCTGAGAAATCTCATTCGTACAACGTCTGCGTCCTTGCTGCAAGGCAGGCCCCGAAAAACATGAGAAACGAGAGGGAGCGAAGAAAAGGGAGGAATGACGGGAGAAGGAGACCTGGTAAACATGAGCTCAGAACGTTTAAAGGGAATGTAACCTTTCACAGTAGATGCCCTTCCAGCGGAGAAAATACAACTACACAATTCCTTTAGAACTTTCTTTATATCTTTTGTGAGGGTTGTTTTTCCATTTTAATGAAAGTATATGATTTCACAAAGACATCTAAGGCCGCTTTTTGTTTTAATAATTCTTTCTTTGAATGTTTCAACAAAAAACAAAAAGGTCACTTATCCTTTGGAAAAAGAGAGTGAAGGGATCATACACCATTTCAGAATAACTTCCTATTTTTTTTGTTCTGTACGGAGAAATACAAACCTGGGTTATGCGTGGCATTCTTTCCTTGTTGAAGAAAAAAGTGGAGAGCAAGAAAATGTATGCGTTAATTTTCCCGCCCGTAATGCCTTTGTTTTAATTGTAGAAATGAAATACCAGGATTTTCAAAATCTCGTTTCAAAACACATTTAAATAATAATGCCCTTTGCCAATTCTTGAGATTTTCAATATTGCTATAATGTAATGAAAGTAGTGAAGGAACAATTGTCAGAGAAAACGGAGGCTAACTCTGGCAGCCATACTAGCAAGTGCGTAAGTAACTATTACTCATTAAACCATTTTGGTATTCAACTTGGTAGCCAATATATAAAAATATGTAAATAATGAAATAGTGCTTTTGGCTTAGTGACTTCGGCCCTAAAATAAGATTTTTGGACGCTTAAGATATTACGATATACTGTAAGTTAGGTAAGGAAATTAGCTGTTTACATTAACATGAAAGTTTATTTCTAATGAATGTATACATATTTTCGACAAAAAATGTATAATATACCAAGAGATATTTTCGACTTGCGCAGCGTGCGCTGGTTCAAGGACACGCCGTTCTTATACCATATTAACGTTGATGACCACATGCGATAGCCAATTAAATTTTTCTCTTACGAGAGCAAGCACTGTTTCTATATTTGTGTTGTTATAAATGAATTTCGCTTAGGTCATTACAGGTGTTATTAATTACACATTGTTAATAAAGTAAACGTTACTGCAGTATGTTGTACTCAAATGTAACCGTTAGAATGGAGAAAACAAACTGAAGTGTACAGAAATGCTTCTCATACAGCACAGGAATTTTCAACTTTTGTTGTGACTATACAACTTTTATAAAATAATGCAAATCAAAACTATGGCAGTAGAAATACTAGGGTAACTTGTTTATCAAAAATCCGGTGACTGATGCTATCTTGGCCCCGCGCCACTTGCTATCACATGCAGACACAGCCCAAAAAATAACTCTTTGTATCACTTTAGGTATACCTAAGACTTTTACAAATGTGGCTTTTAAAGAGAAGGTATCACAAAATTAATGAACATCAGCATAACCCAAGATTTTTAAAGAATCCAAGGCTGCATATTATGCAAACACTCAATTTTAAATAATGCATCTTATTTCCTCTATAAATTATTTAGTAGAATATTACTAAATATAAATTAGCAAATGCTTGATTCGTTATTTAAATAACTCAGAACACTATAGAGTTGTTGGTGATTAAGAAAAATAAAATAAAAATTAACCAAAGAGAAAAGTAATTATTTCTATGTGAACGCATTACTACTTACATTTCATATTTTATAGTTCAAAGTTAATTATTTCTAAAGACAAAATGAAATATATGCCTTTATATAGGTGTTCAAGGATTTTGAACTTTAAATTAACATTATTGATTAATTACATCGCTACATTATTTGGTAATAAGGCATCTAAAATAATTATTTTCACATATTTTATAAATGTAACTAATCAAATTAAAATCGTCGACTTAAAAACAATTAAAATGTTTGCAAGAAATTACATTGTACATGATTAAATAATAAAATATCATATAACAGTGTGCATACGTACTACAGTTACAATAGTTTATATCACTATGTAGTGTTTAGACAAAATTAATGCAAAAACTAATAAACACAAACTTACCTAAATATTAGATATTTGTATAATACATTACTGATAAAATGCTCAAGGAAACAAGTATGATAAACAGGTTACCAACTAGGGGCTATTCTGCGGTTTAAATACCACTAGAATTATTCTCCCAGACTGAGGTTTTTCAAGTATTTTCTTCATTTTCATTCATCAATGGCAAATGTAGGGAAGGCATCTTAAACTTAGGGCCAGAACGCTTCCTTTCTTTCTCCCAAAATGCCGTATCCCATTTATCAATTTAGCTCATGTATCGATGATGCCACAGCAGAATACAGAAAAGTTAAACACTATTTTAAAAAATGCACAAAAATATTGTTAGGAGTAAACAATAGTTAAGTATCAAACCAACTAAAATCTTATTTTCAAAGTTATAGAGCGAGTTTATTATACTGATGTAACTGTTTGTTCCGAAATTCAAATCATTTAAATCTCAGAATACGCTACATATGGGGGGGGGGGGTGTTATTTAGATATCTGTGGCAGGGAAGAAAGAAGTGGTCTCGCATGGGAGAGAGGGGCTTGGAAAGGAAACAAAACAGGTAATGCTCTCGGGGAAAGAATTTGCCCATTGTGCGGAGAAAGAGATACTTTTAGCAGAATGCAGGGAAACTGAGATTTTAATAAATGAGCATATCACAGCAATTTTTGAATTCCAATAGAAATTTGAACATTTTCCGGAAAGAACATGCGAGATACACAATTTGGGAATATTTCTAGAGAAGATCCGACAAAGAAGGTTACTGGCTATAGAGAAGAGGGAGAGTTGGAGAGAGGGTGGGAGTAAATGGAAAGGGGGCTCAAGAGTACGGATTTCATTCATGCCTATGTATTTGTATATAAAATTATTAATATAAAACTTAAATATATCGAAGTATTTGTATGTATGCATGTAGATTTGTATGTATGTAGGTATGTGTGTGTGTATGTATGTATGTATGTATGTATGTATGTATGTATGTATGTATGTATGTATGTATGTATGTATGTATGTATATGGCTCTTTTGATTGTTATAAGGACAATATTAGCATGTACGGTCATAAGGCCCATGCGACGGTTGTATTTATTTGAGTGTATCCTAAAACATACAAAAACATTTAGATTCAGGTAAAAGAACAGTATTTGTTACGTCTGGTGTAATGCTTATGAAATTGTATTTGAAGGAGGAATAATTTATGCAAAATAATAAATATTTGTTTGAACAGTTCCTAAATTTTAAACATTTAAAATTCTAAAAACGCTAATTTCATAAGATAATGCAAGTATATACATAGATAAAATGGTATTATATGTTTCTGTAATAAAAACCTTGGATTAAGATTTGCCTTAGCAACATCTCTTGGCATAATGAATATCTGATTGAACCAAAGTAAAATAAATAAAACTAAGGATATTTAGTAGCCATGTAATTTGCAAGAGTAAACAATTTATGAACAGATTTGCATAGCCTATTTATAGCAATATGCTTACCCAGTTTGTTAGGCATGATCAATTATAATTTCTAGATATTTGACTGATAAATGCAATGCTAGAGCAAAGCAAATACATTTATGTGGAACTGGGTTACAGCTATTAATAAATTTTAAATTCAGAATTTTTAGTTAAACTCTTAAGGCCCAAATTGGTTAGTGATAATATAAGTATAATATTTTTGCTGTGTTTAAAAACATTAGGTTTCTGTCGATCAATTCTTTATCGGTATTTACACTTGTGTTAACATTTACGATAGCATCATTACATCAGTGTTATCGGTATATGAAAATATGGAATATTTTAATTTATTCGTGTGTATAATATATAAAGTATTTTGCTATTATGTTATTATTAAAGATTGTACTATTTATAATTCCCTGTATATTATTTATATTTAATGTCTGAGAAGTTTGTATAAAGTTAATTTTTATAGCAGATCATTTTAATATACTTTTTCAATTAAGAAAAATATGGACTTAATATGAACTAAAAAAACTTCATAAATTTTTATTACAGCCTTGCATTTACAGACATACATCTTAAGAACTTTTTCATATATTCAGATTCAAGATCGTAGTTAAATGCAAAAGACATTTATCTTATAATTACTTAATATATTTGGATTTATTTGTAGCTATGTTGTTTCCTATAATAGCCACTGACCCTTCATAACGTTTAACTCTTTGCTGTTTCCCGGACTGTATTAAAGAATACTGAAGATGTATATTCATCTGTAAGAATTTATAAAATTTAATGATGTATTTTTCTGTTAGAAGTAAATGTACATACATTTCCTATTAGCGGTAGATGTGGTGCAAAATCTTGCTGGGAAGTGTTATATTGTTATGCATCCCCAGGTCATCTAACTTGCAAGGAGTTTTAATCGCTTTTAATATAATTTGAATGGTAGGAAAGTTATTGCATTGGACATATTCTCACTGTCTATCCAATTAGATTAATATCCATCCGAAAGTATATAATTTTTCAATTAAAAAGTGTTTTGGCGTTTTAAGGCTCTTCTTTTAATTTATAGAGAAAAACAAAACAGTTTAATTGGTATATAAACCTTTAAGTAAATGTCATATAACCGCCGACACAGCGTTGAAGTACCTACGTCTACGAACGAGAGAATTATTATTCCATGATGTCTTTAAGTCCATCTTTTGTTGCCAAAAGAAATTGAACCTCCGACTTTGTAACTCTTATTTACTGGGATAAATACCCGTAAAGTGATAAGAGGATAATTTAAGATGTGTTCAAAGCTCTCTCTTTACAGAATTTAATGACGTTAAAAGTTTTCTTATTAGCAAATAAAGTTTGTCGGCCGACGATGTGGTTCAGGAATTGCGAAGCAAGGAAACTAAATCAGGGAACTGGATGAGAGCGTTCAATACGAGCTTTGAGGCAGTCTGTCATGTAACGTCGTTATAGCTTCGCGATGACGATCTAGTTAAACCCCTATCTCCATTAACGATGCAAACGAGACAGAAAATAGGAAAATCAGGAAATAGAAAACATGGCACTCCATGTGGGCCGTCAGCATCAGAAACGCATGATGATAAATGGCTAGCGTCATTCGATTGATTTAACTGGCGGTTATTTGGGGGTGGCGCAGCGTTGTGATGAGGGCGTTTGCTATGGTTCCTTAGGGTAGAATCTCCTTACAGTTAAAGTATCTAAATTAGTTTCCATAATATTCTCAGAATAAGTTGATTTAGAGGCCTGACGACCTGGTACAACTTTAACTCTTAGCAATGAAAACCAAAGCTAGTTGTTCTTTTCGTACACTGGAGTCTCGCCGCAGTTTATACGTATTGCAATGATAGGATGAGATTTAAGTTACGTATATTTTGTAGCCGTTTGACTAAACTTTCAATTCAGGTGATACTGCAATATTATCCTATTAGTTTTATGTTTAACATTGTTTAAATATTTTGAGTTATTTTTTATCTACTCCAAAGCTGAAGCAAGCCACATTCATGTTAATTATCGCTCCGTCAATATACGAGCTTCTCTCGCATTTCTACTTGCACAACTCTGATTAATAATAGAAAACACACAACATTAGCTGTATGACTACCTCCATAATCTAGGGCAATATCGTATTTCCTACTTGATGGGCCAAGTTACCAATTTGATCATTTTCCTAAATTGGGATCAAATAAATAAATAAATAAATAAGCCAGGTTTAATGTATTCAACCTTTACCTTACCTCTTGTACCGTTCACCGTCATGTGTTTCCACTGTTTTTATTTCATTGTCATTTTTTTCCGAGCTGCACAAAAGTCAATGAAGTTAAAGACTCACTGGATAAGTAAAACACTTATCTACTCTAATGAAGTGTCATTTCGTTAATTTTATTTCGTCAGCTTCATTACATTCCTCACTGTTTAGACCCAAGGACTGTTCATTTATCAAATTCTTCTTATGTTGGTCCTTCAAAATTTTGGAAATATGTTTTGTTTCTTCTTAGTTTGATTGAAAAATATATTGGTATTTGATCTGGTTTTATCCTCATATACATGCATATCAGCTGAATTTTTACATCTGATGATGCTAATCACATGTAATTTCTAACGAATGCTGTGATTTGTCTCGAGTCTGTGACAGGTCCTCACACCCACGCATGCTCGAGAATGAAAATTCATGCGGAAGTTCTTTTGGAAACGTTCACTTGATTTCAGAATAAAGAATTGCCTTTCTTTAGCGAACATTGAATAAAATTAATTAAATACATTTTTAAGTTTGTTTTTGTTTTATTGCTGCATTTTAAATTATAATTGTACATCACAATAATTTAACTCTATTTTTCTCTTTATGAAATTAGCTTCCCTTCTCCACTATAGTATACAACTGGTCCGCTTCATGTTTTTGTTTATTCTCTTACTAGCATCTATCACTATCTTTCTATTTTTATTAGTTTTATTTACGGATGCTTTTTAACATTTCACGTTATCAGCGTCCCGTTCAAATCAGGATGTTGAAACGGCCGACAAATTTTGCTCAGAGGCTCTTCTTTCAGGCTTGAGGTTCTTTATCGTGTCGCAATTTACGACGCAGGACCCACGGCTTTACTTCTGTTCCGAAGGGAGCCATGCTTAGGATTTTTACGTCCGAAAAAAATCCATCAGTCCTGGCCGGGTTCGAACCCGCGATCTTGGGCTTATGAGGCAGGTATGGTTACCAATACACTACCAGGGTAGTTCTTCTTTGTAATACTCCCAATGTCTGTTATACTATTATAAATCATTGTAATTATACTGTATATAATCTCAAAACACACCTACAACACAAGTATATGATTAATAAGCAATCGAGTGCTGCTGAAATTTTATCATTCCAAAGAGAACGTAAGTACATACATAACACATATATATTATATTGAAGATTATGTTCTTGCAATTTTATGAATATGGTGTAATTCAGTTTTTGCAATGTTGGTAGTTTCATCTTGTCATTCAAAGGCCACTATAAATAGATTCACTTGATAATATAGAAGGAACAAATAATATTATTAAATTGAAATGTTACAGAGGTGCATTATTGTAACATTAGTAAACAGTATGTATATGTAATTTATCAATTTAATGACCAATAAGAAATATTTACATACCTTTTTAATGATACCCTAGTAGTAATTAGTACGAAAATGTCCATAATAAGAAAACAATGATAGAAATAAAAGTGTAACAGGAATACAATGACAATTTGTTGATATAGAGTCTAGCGGAAATTGAAATTGCAAGAAAGTGCTGCAAGTCTTATTATTAGCCGCATGATGGGATGAAAAATACACCAGATCCCAGAATCAAGGATAAAAGTTCTTGGAATTCACAATGAAACAGTTCTAAAGCAACAAAGAGATATGAGAAAGTAATTTCTATACTCCAGTTATCCTTAGCCTGCAATATAAGCTCTCATGTGATATCAATAGCTTTTTTTTATCCCTGCAAAGGAGAATATTGTTCCAGTAGTTTCCTCTTAGAAACATAATTTATATTGAGTAGACCAGAACTTTATATTTGTGATAAAATGTGAGAATACTAAAATTCTCACAGCTAGTTTATTCTGTACGTAAGCAGAAATAAGTGTTCCAGTTCTCAAACACTTGCGTTTATTTGTATTCAAGACTCCGTGTACACCATCAGCTTGCTTTAAATTCCCATGCAAATGCATCTCCGTCACAGCACTGAATTAGCACAGAGAAGTAATAATAATTACCATTATCCCTTTTCTATGTATAACCGCGAGAAAATTTTACTTTCTTCCTCTCACGAATCTCTCATTTCTTTTCTAATGAATAATAATGAAAAGACTTCAGTCCCTACATTAATTATTCTAGCTGGGAGTCACTTTCTTGGGATTCAGAGTCCAATCGGGGTGAGTGACATGGGCGAGAAAAAGGGTAGCTGCCCTTCCACGTCCTCCAATTAGTTGTGGCAAGACCTCAAGAGGTGAGAAAGGGTGGGCGTTGAGAAAGAACCTCTTCAAGTGCGTTCTCGTTAGGACTTCGACGTTCTTTCAAAGGGCAAAGTAGGAAATATTTCTTCGCAATGGAAGAATTCAGAGAATATAAACAATCAGCAGTATAAATGCGCAAAATATACTCTAAGTTGGGTTTCAAACACTCACAAACTAAATAATTACGGAAAAATTATAACACGAAAACCATGAGTTAAAAATAAAAGTACAGGCTAAATAACCCATAGATACAGGATGGTAAGCATGTCACTTTATGACCACGGTATCCTTCATTGTTTGAGGGAACCTGGATATGTTGTATCAATACAAGAGATAAAATTCCGGTTCAAGGTATAAGGCTCCTGACAATGTGAGCTAACACGGCAGAAAAAATTAATAATATAATAATATTACATTTTAATATATGGGTAAATAGTTTTGGAAAAAGAACTGCATTGCTCTTAAAAATAAGCTCAAAGCTAAATATAAAGCTGTTTCTAACTAATACTTATTAAATACTCAATTCAAATATGAGGTTGAAATGTATATACATACGTTAAAATGTATTAAATTAGGTGAAATACATTAAAAGGTATATAGGTTGACAGATATTGAATTAGGATTAAAAGCATTTAATTACTTTCAAACGCATTTGGTATGTGTACATAGATTTAATTATGCTGGGGTGCATTTAATTACTTTACCACGTACTTAATTAGATTTAATTGTTATAAATCAGGTTGAAATGTATTTAATTAAATTCCCAGGTGTTTAATTATGTTTATATATATTTTTAGATTGATATGTGTTAAGTATGTTTACATTTGTTGAATTATCTTGACATTAATTTTTTAATTAGGCTAACAGATATTTAATTCGGCTGACATGCATTTATTTAGATAGAAATATTTTTAATTATGTTGAAGTACATTTAAATAGCGTGACATGTATTAAATTAGAATCTAATGTTTTAAATTATTTTGAAATGTATTTCATATGTTTACGCGTGTAATTATTAAATATTAAAATTTACTATTTCTCCAATATTACCGGTTGTAAGCACAATTGCACATCGAATAACTACATACATATATTTTAAATCGTTTATAATTTAGTATGTTAATTACATTAGCAACCTTAATATATGATTTTGTGCCTCAGACTTACTTCTGTCCGAAGCTCTATCTAAATATATGATTTTATTTATAAACATTTTACGGCTACTAAGCTTACCACAGCCACGGTACCCTTATCTCAATTTTGCTTCCCCCACTTTGTCGCCGCTTGAAATGATTTATGACTGTTTTATTATAAAGGGAATTACATGTTCATATAAACACAAAAAAAACAGGAAATATGTCGCTATATATTAGATATCAGAGCTTCAGTTCAACATCTTTGGGGGAGGGGTTGATTGATTTATTTAAAGGACGCTCTTTAACATCTCACGTCATTAGCGACCCATTCAACTCATGGCGTGAAACGGCCGATAAGTTTTGCTCAGAGCCCTCTTCTTTCAGACTTGAGGTTCTTTATCGTGCCGTAAATGTACGACACGGTATCCACGGCTTTACTTTCCTTCTGAAGAAAGCCATACTTAGGATTTTTACGCCTGAAGAATTTCATCGATCCCGGCCGAGTTTGAACCCGCGATCTTGGGTCTACGAGACAAGTATGGTTACCACTACACCACCAGAACCGACTATTCAACATCGTAATATATATATATATAGGAGCTCATATTTCCCATTGGAAATTCATTAGTCAGAATACTTTGCTCATGATCAAAAATCTCTAATCACTCGAGTATCACAGCGACATTGAGCAAACAACAAAAATTGTTATTACAGTCATTGCCTCCCTCCGTGTAATCTGAGAGCAACCCATTGACACTGTGCAATGTACAATAAATAAAGTGCACACAATGGACATAAGCGTCATCTCAATATACATTAAATCTATCAACACTGGCTCATAACCTGCAGCGTAGTAATACAGCTGTAAACAAAAGCATCATGACACCGGTGCATGATAACAACTGAAAGTGTCGGTCGTATGTGCCCCTCTGGTAACATGGCTCACTTCTGCGGTCTGCTAGCTATTGACGTAACAAGAGTTCAGCGCGAAATTTATACAGTGTCAGTATTTTAATGGTTTTGTAATAAAATACACAGAATGCGTTGCCTTTTCTTTTATTAATTTCATGCTTCTAACATTAAATCAAATAGAGGAATACTTGTATATTCGAGTAAGCCATCATACCGAACATTTTACCCACCTTTCTTTCTTTCTTTCTTTCTTTCTTTCTTTCCTTCTTTCCTTCCTTCCTTCTTTCTTTCCTTCTTTGTTTCTCTCTCTCTCTCTCCCTCTCTCTCTCTTTCTTTCTTTCAAGCCTTAAGTTTATAAACCTTTTTTTTTTTTATCACAGAATAATATATACATTAGGGACAAACGTACTATCCCTGCCCCGCCGAGAACCAGGGGTACTCAGGCTTCACAATATGTTTGAATAGTGTTTAACGCCTGTTTTTACTACTGAGGCACCACAGGCGATGAATTCTGATGATACACGAGATGAAATATTATTTTGGGACAGGATTTTTTTAGGAAGAAAACGTTTCAGGCCTAAGTTTAGGGTACCTCCCCGACATTTGCCATTTATGAGGACTGAGGAAAACCTGGAAAAACCTCAGTCAGGGAGGACAGTCCTAGCGGGATTCGAACCCCAGACCTCCCTGCTTACAAGTCCGCGCTTTATCGACTTCGGCCACCCGTGGTGGTGTTCACGATAACCACGGCCACGGAGCTATTAATGTTAAATTACATAAGTTAGACGTCGGCATATTAAAGAATATTAAAGAAATTTCAGGGTTATGGAATGGGTTTCAGTATTTAGAAACCTCCCAAGTAAGCAAACCTAAGCGTTGGTCATGAGTAATTTGAATGCACTGTTATGGAGTCTCGCCATTAAAGTGGGGCTCAAATTATCTATAGATGTTTTGTCCAAATTTTTGCAGCTGTTTTGTAGTAAATATTGGCAGTTTATTTGAACCTACGGTAAAACTTAAGATATCTATAAACGCAAATTTCATGTTGTTTTTCATGAACAAGAATGCTCCAGAGATTGTGGAGAGATAACCACGTGGACTGTCACTTTAATTATGCGCATTTGAGCTTCATTTGTTGATTTTGTTTGTTTACGGATGCTCTTTAACATCTCAAGTCATCAGCGTTCCATTCAATTCAGGGCGTGAAACGACCGTAAATGTACGACACGGGACTCATGGCTTTACTTCTTTTCCGAAGGAAGCCATACTTAAGATTTTACGCCCGAAAAAAAAAAAAGCCATCGATCCTGGCCAGATATTTGACCTTCGGATTAAGAAGCCTCTCTGAGACACTTAAATTCTAAGATGTGACCATAGTATAAGACATTTGATAAAGTAAGCCAATATTTCTCCTATTAGATGGATATATATATATATATATATATATATATATATATATATATATATATATATATATTGTCTGCAATACTTAACACACTGATTTCTGGTACCAGCATCAGGGTGTATTATTGCAGTTTCTTTATTATTTTATTTTATATTTTATATCCATTTTAATTAATTCTACAGATTTGCATTACTAATAGCGTCAAATGCTTGTGTCAAATAGTTATATTTGATAACCATGAAACTTGCTCATTTTATGAAATATTATATATCACTGTAAACTTAAAAACTTAGGACATTGACATAAACTTTTTCATTTTATTCATCCTTAAAAAAAGAGACCATTTTATATTTATATACATTGATGAAATGTATCACTATCGAAGGAAATTTGATTTTAACCATATACGTATATGTGCATTTAGTTGTAATCTAAAATTGAATAAGTGACATTATTGCATAATAAAATGTACGAGTGAAAATTTCAACCAATTTGCAACAAGTCTTTCCTCTATGAAATAAAAGGTAAAGAACTGTCTATACTTACGACATTCGAAAACTTAGAAATTTTTTATTTTAATACAATTTAATATATGCTCTTGAGAGAGGGCTTAAGTCTTCAAATAAAATTCTGTTCTCTGAGTGGCTATCAGATTTCGTTGTCTTTTTCAGAGGGATTTTTCTCCTTTTTTGGAGGTTACAGCCCAAAAGGGAAATACTTCTGCTTTATATCTTACTTTGTTGAAGAAGGATTTTTTCAACGGTGGCCATAACAGAAGGACTCGCGCGAATACCAAAGACATCCTTGCTGATGGTTCCAGAAAGTCGCAAACAAAGATGCAATTTAGGCTACATAAGATACAATTTAGGTTTTATATATATATATATACAAGTTCGGATAATTTAAATACTTTGTTGGAGGAAGTTGCACGAAACATAATATGCCCTATATGATTAATGGGACACCCTCATTTCTCCTGAAGTTGGAATGATTCGGGATCAAGCATTTTTAAATTAATGAATGAGGTATTCCATTCTGATCTTCTCATTCTTCTGACCTTAGTTCATTGAATTTCTAGGAATCATTAAAGGTCATTGTGTTTTTCAGTTCTATTGACAAAGTGAAAATTCTTCCGCAGAGATATTGAAGTATGTATCATTGGATAAGACAGGCATCTGGGAGAAAGTAAGACGATGGTTTGAACTATGTATATTAAAATGTACAGGGAAAGTTTTGAGCACATTATCTAAAACAAGAGATAAGTAAAAAATAAAGTATTGTATCTAAAAAAAACTAATATAAGCAAAAGGGCTAATATTAATATTTGTTTTACTTGATTTTACCATCTCAATTAATTTTCCATAGGTCCCTACATTTACTATCTCCCGGCGGAGTTTTAGTGTGTTTGGGCGCAAATGACATTAGCAGTTTTGGGGCCTTAAACAATACTCATGATTATCATTCCTACATTTATTGCACCCTGTATAGTACTTTGCTTAACAGACACTCGTAGCATAAGATTTTGTTCTGTACAACGTCAACTACTACAATTAAATTCTACTACTATAATTAAATTCTATTAGAAAATCTAAGTCTTAAATATCATTTCGTGGTGTGCTAAAAGCTTCTAAATAAGCTAATGTTCTTTTATTACCTTTTAATTAAAATTCACTATGTATTTGGATTTTAAAATAACCGAATTTTAAAATGTTTTAGGTAGTTAGAAGTCATTTTCCGGTAAATAAGAAGGTTTTCCCCAATTGCTCTATAGTTAGACAATAACCACATTTGCCTCGTAGGCCCAAGATCGCGGGCTCAATTCCGGCCAGGGTCTATGGATTTTTTGGGTGTAAAATCCTAAGTATGGTTCCCTCGGAAGTGAAGTAAAGCCGCGATTTCCGTGTAGTAGATTTGTGACATGTTAAAGCCTAAAAGAAGAGACCTCTGAGCAAAATTTATCTGTCGTTAATGCCCTGAATGGAATGGGACGCTGATTACCTGAGATGTTAAAGAGCGTCCATAAATAAACCAAATAAACAAACAAATGAAATGTATTGAATAGTATTATGGTGATGAGGTGTTCTTTCGAAGAGCTCATATAGTCAAAAAAAAAAAAAAAAAAAAGAAAGAAAGAAAGAAAAGAAAAGAAAAGAAAAAGAAACAATTTTTAACACATTCTCATTTTACAAACCATAACATACCAATAAATGCAAATTATTTGATTTGGTTGATTTAAAAAAAAAGCTTATCTGAAAATCTGTACAGATAGTCATATTTCACGTGTTAAAAATATAAGGACATTTCGAACAAGAGATATAGCTTGCAGCAACATGTTAAACCTTGAAAATTGCCAAACGCAAGGCCGAGGCCAATTACATAAGAATAAAGTTTTTTTAAGCATGTAGATGGGTAGACAGCACTAATGAAGCATTTCCATCACGTCCATGCAAAAATTGGTCAGTTCATAATCTTCTGTTCTCTAAAGTTGCTTTACATTACACGTAACGATGAATTCTGAACGTTGGCTGAGCTAACTGTCACAGTATGAAGGCCAGGAGCTTCCTTCCCCTATTTTTGCATGAAACCTGATAGGCATATCAGATAGAGTTAGCTCCAGGAGTGAGATTTGCACACCGATGCCGAGCGTGACGATTGCCTCACCCAGCGCTACTTTTTCAAGCCTAGGCGAGTGGAACTAATGCGTTTGACAGGGCTTTTCGTTATCGGCAGACGTTTAGTCAGTGGCGAAGGGTGTAGGTTGGCAGGAAGTACGTGAGTGCATAAAGCTGTACATATATACTGCCCAATCACAGTTTCCAAAGATCGCTGCTTTCGAAATTCAATAACACGGTTTTCTGAATATTACATGTCTGATGATGAATGCGTACCAAGGGAGTCGAAAAGCCCTGGAAACTATGTCTACAGAAGACGACATTGAACTGATTTGAATTTGGCATCATTAAACTGTCTGTTTCAAGATGATAGAATGTTGATGGTGTTAAAGATCAGTTGAGGAGAACCTCATAAAGGCGTAGAGCTGTCTGAAATTGAGTAATCAGCACATGAGGTGTGTGAATGAAAGTTGTGCATACGGAATAATGAAATTATAATTAATTTTTATAAATGTTTATGAATGAACATACTGAATGAGCAGATTATAATGACTGTACTATTCTCATTTTTAATATTCAGTAATCAGGCTACGGATCAGCAATTAAAACATATATAGTTAAAGGAAATCCACGATTAATGAAGGAAACGATTCTGCTATGAAGAAAATAAATTCGTTACGCGTTTTATGCTCTCAAGTTTACTTCTGTAGAGTGTATAACAACTAAAGCATCAATAAATTGACTGACAGTCATAGACGATTTGTCAGCATCATGTAAATTTGCATTAATACATGAAATTGGGTGATAATTGTAAAAAATGTTCATCTTTATTTATTTATTCTGAAAGAGCTAAGGTCATTAGGCCTTCATCTAATGATAATTACACGAAGTTATAGCGACAATATTACAATTACAACATTGACAGTAAAGTTGACAATACTCGTACACATATAAACTAATATAAAACGTTATGTATACAAATAAATGTAAGCTAATACATAAATATTGATAATGAAAGATGAAAAAGAAGAAATAATAAGAAAATAATAGAACAATAATATACAACAAGCACCAGCAATGACAATGTATACATATATCAACCTACGTAAATCCTGAAAGCGGAAATAAAGACACAAGCAAAACATAAAATTAAACCCTGACAATTCTATGAAGGAAATAGGAAAAGTTATGATAGTAATAAAATAATAGAATGAATAAATCCACAGCAGGGTAAATAAATAAATACATACATTGTAACAAAAGGAATCTGAATGTAGGGAATTCGATTATTTCTGATAATATTAAACAATTTCTTATGAAATGCTCCTAAAGTTCGGCAGTCTCTAACATTCGTGGCAATGCATTCCAGAGATGGGCAGTGGTGATGAGTAAAGTGATGTTAGGCACAACGTAATGATAGTACGTTCCGGGTGTCAGAACGCGTGTTAAGATTATGAGAGGAAGATAGATTTTGAAAAGTAGTGCGAGACAATGAATATTTCTTCGGTCTTTCAAGCGGAACCAAGACAAGCATATCCAGGGAGGATATATATTTTAACAGAAGCACATCGCAGATGTAATGTATGGACATATTATGAAAGACATGTATGGACATATTTTGCGTTAGGTTAGAGTTTAAGTCTGTGAGCAGAAAATCGCAGTAGTCGAAGATATTGAGACCGTCTAATGGTAGCTTTTGCAACTGCTATTACGGAAGTTCTCCGTTCGAATCTCACCCAGGCCAATCTGTCTGAATAAGTTTTTTCTTCGGATTTTTTCCTTACCCTGATACGTTGAAAGTCATATTGCTTTAAGGCACCAAGGACTCCGAATTCATTTGCGACATCATTAATTCATTCCATTTTATTCATCCCAACAAACTTACACCTATAGCATAGTCCACAATCGACATAAGTTTCTGGGAGAAAAAAGTTAATAGTTCAAGGAATAAGGGCGCATTTTATGGAGGTATAAAAATAATTTCCAAGAAAACATTTTTCCATTAATAAATTTGTACATTATCTGGCAGATTACCCATGGAACTGCCTGATTATAAATTCGCTTACTGTAACACAGTTCTAACAAAATTTTTAAAAATATTTAATTTCGGAAACACATGAGCATAACATCATTTGCATTATTTGGAGATTAGACTGTTTTCTACTACATTCATGTGAGGGCTGGAAAGAAATTAATAACATGTTTATAAGTAGCAAACTGTGTGTTTAGAACCTGGAGAGTTTTAAATTCCTTTAATGTAATTTCCTACGATATTATTTACCCGTTGCCACACCTTTGGAAGGCGCTGGGATCCGTAACTAAGCCGCTTTTTTGTTCATATCTAAGAAGGAATGCCATTCTAAGGAGGAGAACATTATTATGTGATTTGTTTTTACTTCTCCATTACTGTCCATAGCCTGTCCGCCTCCGTCAATGATTGAATCAAAGCAAAGTAATGAGCTTTGAGGAGAGGACGACGTGCATGTGGCGCATCTTCCATACTATTTCGTCCTTATCGAGAGCTTGACACCCAATAAACCACCGTCCGATATGGCAAGTAACAGACTTCTCGGAAATTCGAATGTCATTCCCTTGCGTTCCTGCCTTGTATAATTTAAATTTTGATACATGCACGCTGCTGTAGGGCGTTCCAATTTTACACACTTCTTGACAGTTTTGTGTTCGTCAGTCCTTATGCAGTGCATTAATGACATTGAAAGCGTTGAGCGGCTATGACATTCCTCTAGACGCGCTGAGAACAATATCCGCATATGTTCGCTAGCAACGTGGCGACAGAGTTGGCAATATTTTCTTTCCGGGCTTCTTATCCAACAAGCAGATTTCCTTGGCTAGGAGTTTCAACAGAACTGACAGAAAACGAACAGAGCTTAACTGCTATATTTCCAAGGTCAAAGTATCCTCATATTCAAAATAATAGGGCTTAGGTTAAAGCACAATAAAGAAAACACTAGAGCGAAACCTGAAAGAATCGGGGGCGGAAATCAGGTTAAATGTGTGACTTTAAGCGCCTCCTCTTTACCATCTTGTTTTAAAATGATTCTAATAAAATGAAATGTTTCTAGACGTTTGGAACTGGAACATGTGTTCCATAACAAGAAAGAGTACACTTTTCACGAACATTTAACTTGAGTGTCACGTGTCAGATTATGGGAATGAAACCATAGATTTACGGTTTAAAGAGATCGTTTGCTCTCACCTAGTTAGTCTTTTTAAATGTAAGGCGATTTCACCGCCACGGGTGGCCGAGGTCGTTAAGGCACGGACTCGTGAGCGGGAGGTCTGCGGTTCGAATCCCGCCAGGACCGTCCTCCCTGACTGGGTTTTTTTTCCAGGTTTTCCTCAGTCTTCATAACTGGCAAATGCCGGGGAGATACCTAAACTTAGGCCTGGAACGCTTCCTTCCTTAAAAAAAAAAAAAATCCTTTCCCAATATATCATTTCATCTCATGTATCATCAGTGCCCACCGCCTGTGGTGCCTCAGTAGTAAAAACGGGCGTTAAACGCTACTCAAAAAAAAAAAAAAAGGCGATTTCGCGGGGGCAACACACGTCCAATGACAATAGAACGCCGATTAAGAACTGCCGGCCGCGACACCTAGTCGTCTTGATGTAGATATTCATTGAAGTCTCCAGCTCGTCACATACGATTACTCCAGGGGCCCAATTCCTCTGTTTCGCGTATTCTTCACTGCAACTCAAAGAAGGGAGGATGTAACTGCACAAATTACCACAAGGCTGCATCGCAGCGTTATTGAATTTATTCAATGTTGTACTAATGACTTAATTTAATCCAGAAGTTTACGGCTATTTTTATATACTGAACATAAAATTTAACCTATATTGAATAAGTTTATCAATTGCTTCGAGCCACGGATTTTAGATTTCACTTTAAAAAAAAAAAAGGTTTCAGTAAAAGCAACAGAAGTTTTGTATCATTTCAGAAATAGTAATTAGCTTAAATAAAATCTAAATTATAAAGAATGTTTTTTGAGTATTTTAAGAGTGGTTATTGTTCGTTTAATAAACTATTATGGGAATAAAATATAAATATATTTATAATTTGAGCAACTGTCAATATTTCTTTTATTTATTATAAAAATGATTCTAATTTATATTTTATATTCAATTTATAATATGAAATGATGATATTCTCAAGAGCTGTTATAACACATAATATCCACATTTTTTTTTCCTTCCATGATGAAAATAAAAATGACTAATTTGCTCTCTAATCTACTTTAAACAAAATATCTTGTGAAATTTATATTTTTAATATGTTATTCAAAAATAGTATTCGTAAGTGTTATATACAAACATTTTACTTCCCGTGAATTCGAGGTTACAGTTACCGGAATCTGGGGCTTTGGTTTCTATCACCTCTTTGTGCGACTTATTTGGCACTAACTTATTTTTTTCTTTGAAATGAAAGTCTGAGCTTGACGAAATAGTTACTTGTATAGATAAAACGTGTTGCCGAACAGTAAGGAGCAGTTCTTAAATGCGTTGTAATATCCTTAATTTTATTAAATTAGTATGAATTTGATATTATATTAGTGATAGCTAGACATATTGTAAATAGGCTGTACATTTCAACACTTTATTTTTATTTCAATTACGCTATACATTCCACGTACTTCCTGAATTGCGCAGTGTTTTGATTCTGAAACTTTTCCATAACCACGGGTGGCCGTTAAGACGCTGACTCGTGAGCGGGAGATCTGGGGTTCGAATGACGCCAGGACCGTCCTCCCTGACTGAGGTTTTTTCCCGGTTTTCCTTCGTCCTCATAAATAGCAAAAGCCGGGAGGTACCCTAAACTTAGGTCTGGAACGTTTCCTTTCTTAAAATACCCTTTCTCAATATCATTTCATTTCATGTATCATCAGTATCCATCGCCTGTGGTGCCTCAGCAGTAAAAACCTGCGTTAAATACTATTAAAAAAATGAAACGTTTTCTTAACTACTTTTATAATATGGTCCCTTTGTTCCAAGTAGCATACAAGAAACAAAATACTTATAATGCAAATGTGATCCATATGTTTTAAAAATATTTCATAAACTATTAAACATTTATCATTAAATGTTGACAATTTAAACAGTAATGATCGAGTACTATATTATGAAATGTTTTCATATTATATAAAAGTTAATTTATAATTGTATTAAAAACATGTTTGCAAATAATGCAGCAAAAGTGAAACATATTCTTGCATAATCTTTTCAAAACCTGTTACTTTCACTTTTACACCAAAGATAAGTTTTTCCATCTGTGAATTAAATTTTGTAACTAAATTACTGTTTTCTTCTCGAGCTGAAATAAAAGTAAAGGTAAAAGAGGACGGAAGACAAATATTGTAACAGGCATACAATCACTCCAGCTTTGTACGCACATTAAATACTATAAGGAATTACCCTATTAACCTGTATACCAAAACAAAGAAGACGGCAGAAAGATCTCCAAAAATCCATAAATACACCGTGCACATGAAAAAGAACCAAAATGATTCACTAATATGAATAAATAATCAGAGTAACTAATATTAGTTAAAATTATTAAGAATAAACAATTACGGTAAAAAGTATAATAGTAAGTTATCTTATAGACTCTAAATACCTGGAGGCATATTCTGGCATAATGTAGGGAAACGGAAATTTCAAGAAATGAGCTATTATATTGTGTAATATTAATGCTCTTAGACATCTGGTTTTGTAACTCTTTATATTATACCACAGGATTTGTTCCATCCCATGTTATTATTTCTGATATGTTGTACTAAATAGGAAAGATTTTTCGTGATAGTTTAATTTAAATTTATAATTATATTTGCTGTGGATGTAGACTCTAAAACAAAATTGAAAAACAAATAATACAGCAGATTTAACAATTTAAGAACATATATACAGTGATAGTATGTAAACCCACAACATTTTAGGAATAGAAATGCTGTCTTACATATAAAACGATAGAGCAAACATTCAAAACAATCCAAATAATTTTAATGTAGCAGAGGTAAATAGGAAAGGCAGATGAAAACAAATAAATACAATAGGTTAAAGATAAAGTAATCAAAATTCAAGCACATAAATAAAAAAAAAAACAGAAAAGCTAAACCTCAGGCTGCCATCGGCGGCAATATCCAGCAAATCGATTAATCTGCTATTCCGTAGGCGGAAGAGAACAATAAGTGAGAAGGAGGAAGCAAATCCCCCCAAAAGGCTAGTGAAAGTAATCACAATTGACAGAGAGATAGGCAGAAGAGAATTGACGGTTGATTCCAAGAAAAAATTACAAGGGGATTGTTCGACAAAGAAAGGGATGTAACCTGAATTCAGAGGAAGATTTCCCAAGACGATCAGACTCTACAAAGAAGACAACTGAGGAATTCATGTTGGTGACTTCTAACGTGTTATGTTTTCTTTTTCTTGCTATTGTTGCTTCCTTAATTCCAAGGAAGTCAAAAGTTGTGTTGTACAATGCTGAGATGCCTGCTATGCCAACACAAAGAGACATTTTAGTAAATTGCAGGGAAAATATCACAAAAAGGAGCATTTTATAAAATATATAAAGCTATAAATGACTACAATTCTTCATCTGGGGTTCAGAAAAATCTGCTGCAAGTGAGCGAAACGAGGGCCCAAGAGAAAGCTAATGGGATAAGAAAAAATAACGAGGAAAAATAAAATATAAAATATAGGAATCAAAATTTTATTTAAATATTTTCCTTTTGTGACAGAAGAAATAATAGTTCAAACTACATATAATTTCACAATTTATATTTTCCGATCATGGCGTTTAGGAATTTCTAAAATAATATTACAGGCTTATTATTCATGCAGTGTTCTGGCTACCAGGCATATCGCAGCCAGCGACTTCTGTATTTCAACCTTTCCTCTGTCCTTGAACGTCACTTTCTGTTCAAGTTCCCTTTGGTCTTACGGCAGCATACATTTAATCGCGAAGATGTTTAAACGATTTTGTGCGTAGTAACTAATTTGTGTGTGAAAATATAATTTTAATACGAGTCAGTTAGATGTGTGCTTGCGGAATTTATTCAGAGTTTTCATGACGAACTTTTTAGAACTGCAACTCACGATATTGTGCACACATTTCAATGTGCTGGTTAAATTGAATACTAAACGAACCAAAGAAAATATACAGTTTTAATGGGGAAAAAAGCTAAAATAAATTGGAGCAAATTTTGTACGTTTGCCAACAAAAACCACTAATACAATTAGAGCAAGAGGGGATTTAAGATTTTAAGAGCTAAAAAAAATTAGGTATGAAACAAAAAGCAATGTGGTGGTCTAAATTAATTCTTTTACTCGCATTTTTCAATATAATACCTGTTAAGTCGGGGAAATCGAATTTCCATCATTTTCTATAAGATGATTATGTACACGCTTTACAAAGCGAAATTGAAGTACGAGTGCCGCTTAGTGAGCCTAACGTAAAGCATTTCGTGATTAGAGACGGTTTGTAAGTAAGACCGGTATATTCATTTACGAGTTACTGGCATATTCCTCAAGTTGTACGGCCATCGCCCAGTTCGAAAAAAGAAACCTTTTAATAGGGAACATAGTCCAAAAATTAGGGAACTTTCGGGACACCGTTCCATACCTCACAGAAGCACAATGTTTGCATGCTTTTATCTCTAAGTGTCGAAAGTGTCGAAGTAATCATATGTATATCTATCCTTTAAAATGTAAAACGCACTAGCATATCAAGAAAACTATGCAGGTTCTTTACAAACTAAAACCAAATCAGAGAACTTCTTCCTCTGCCGTTTTCTATATGCACTATGACAGCAAATATAGTATACCAAAATCAAATACCGTTCGTACGGTATACAGGGGCAACAAAACTACTAAAACTTTACATAATTTTCCCTTATTCAACAAGTTTCCCAACAGACGTGTTTTTCATACCAAGTTACTTTGCAATAGCACCTGACTTTTCTGGGATGAGTGTAAGTTCGTTTAAAACATAATTTCCGTATTTATAGTGTCTGTGGCAGTTCGTTTTTCCACTTCTTCCCTTATGATGTTTTGTATTATTCCCGTACGTATGAATTTGCTTATCTGAGATAAAATTATTCGCTTATATGATATTTGGAAACGTTAGCTTACTGCCTTCAAGCTCGTTTCATCATTTCGATCAATTTCATATGAGTGTAAATACTGCTCCCCAATAAATATTCTTTCTATCGCTGAGAGCCAAACCGCGATGATTTAATCTAAACTATTTCTGAAAAAAGCTACAAACAATACTAACTATAAGTATTTATATAATTTTTTTGCATTAAATATGTAATCAAAGTTTGATATACTATATTTGAGGCCACACTATAGATTGGAACTACCCAGTTGAAATTTGAACTTAAGAATGGAACATGGCAATCCAGAAGGACCTTCGAGGAAGTAACTTTAAGTGTGACGAAGAAGTGACGTATGCTGTTTATGCCCATTTTACAGGCAAGACTTCCCACTATTTGGGTGGGGGGGTGGATTTAAATGTTAATTAAAAGATTTAAAAAGTGCATTGCAATAAAGGGTAACTATATTGAAAAGTGAAATGTAGTTTTTATTTTTATCATACCTAGAAAATGGTTGGGCCGGAAACTTATGAACCTGCTCTCGTATTATTTCAGTATTTGTCTTTGTTAATGGTGCTAAGACTACAGTTAGAAGAAAAGGAATTGTGATACGTCTCGTACCAACCATGCCACCATATCAGAAGTCATAGCCTCATAATGTTACTTTCCGCCAAATGTCTTCTTGCAATTCCAAGAAAGTCGGGATTTGCTGGAATACCTTTTCAAAACTCACTGCTGAAGTAAGAAAAGGTGGCCTTGGCACCCAGAATCATTTAAAAATGACACCATATTCAAAGGAAGAAATATTTTTAAAACTTACAATCTCATGAAGACTGTAGTATTCCTCGTTGTATGGATAAAGCCAACAATGCAGCGCAGGGAGAGTACACAACGCAAGCGTTTACACTGGTCCAAATAACAATGTGATTGGCATTGTTGGGTAACTATTCTCATTAATAAATAACTTCTGCTCTAAGGGGAAAAAACGATTTTTGTGTACACCGGATGAAATATAAATCATTTATGCGTATTCTCATGCCTTTTCCAGCACACTAACCCTTGATTGCCTTATATAAAAAGTAGGAAGGTCAATGGACGTACAGAATCGAATGAAAATTCTAAGATAATACGTGTCATCAATGAAACTTCTGGGAGAATACTAAAGCACATAAAGCGGCGTGACCCACGCACCGTGAAAGTGCTACCCATCTTGTAAATTGAGCTATTTAGGAAAAGTTTCGGACGCGAAGACACAGCAGAGCGTGTGAGTATTAGCAAGTGAATGACCGCAAGTAAAAGGCAGGGAGGAAGCCCATCACGTCGCGGCGGTCACGTACCGTCCGCTTGTGGTGAAAGTATCGTGAATACAACTTTCGCGCGATATTTCTCCGCCTCTCTGACATCTCCGTGTAATTGTGTTGCTGGAGCGTGGGCCTTTCCTCTAAATTTGAAATAATTTGCAATAGCGCTGACCTACTGCTTGTTCACACCAGACCTTTTTTTTATAATTACATGCTCATGGAAGAAAAAAAATTATTGCATTTTGGTGATTTCTATATTCAAATCAAGAACGTTAAGGCAGAATGAAAAGAATGATTCCGTTGTTGCTTTCCATTCTACATACATAACAATTGTTACATAAATGTAAATCATGCATTTATTCAAAATTATATCCACAAGCCTGCTACCGATAGCTTCAGGCAGAAGGATGGACGAAAGATTAATAAGGAAATTTAACTGTGTACCTTTAAAACCTTATGCATAATTTCCCATTAGTATAAGTACTAAAACTAATATGTACTTAGATATGGGCATATCTATTTCGTCACTACAGATGATCGTAACGAGCTGTTTGATTCCTATTCACGTTGCCAAAGCACCTTTAACGCTTTCAGAGAATCACACGTTCTTGCAAACGCACCTGGTTACTATCTGATTTACACACAACATTGCATAATGCTTCTGTTGTCCTCGTAACTATCGATAGCTGGTCGATTTGTTTCTAAAAGTACCCAAAGTCAAAAGTGTTATACTTGTCTACCCACGTTAAATATTATTTCCTTTAACTGCTAGTAGTCTGCTGAATTCACTGTCAAGTTAAAACATACGCAATGACAGCCGTAAAAAAGAGAAAAAATTTTCACTGAACAGCAGCACATTCTCAGTACTCAGCTTTGAGGGTTGTTAACTCAGCCAAACGGGTGGCTGGGGTCGTTAAGGCGCGGACTCGGGAGCGGGAGGTCAGGAGCTCGAATCCGCTAGGACCGTCCTCCCTGACTGAGTTTTGGTTAGATCACAGATTTGGACTACATTTGAAGTGGCATCAAGGCCTATTGGATCTGAGTTCATGTTAAGTAAATCAACATACTTTGAAGCGGTATTTTATATATAAATCAGGAATGTTTGACATTTCTAGTATTCCTTGAATCTGCAGCACATAGAGACGCCAATTTGAAGCGCTAATTTTAAGGAGTCATTGGATATAAGAAGGGATGGTTTTGGATTTGGTTTTAGGTTCCATTTTAGGTGGTTGCAGGCAATGCGGAAGTTTATGCATATTTAGTTCTGACCGAATTATTTAAAATCGGGGATGCGATGAGTTGGTTCCCTTCTTTTTCTTCCTTTTCTCCTCCTGCCCGCTTCTTCAAAGGTGTGTTTCCTCTTGCTCCTGCTGGAGGCGGTACTAGTGGTTTTCGGAGGCTTCACGGACGTCTCGTGGAAAAAAGAAAGAAGAGGATGCGTTTAATTAAAAAAAAAAAACGGCTTTTAATGGACAACTGAGTAGTTTTATTCAAAAGCCAGGAGTTCTCAGGGTCCAAAGACTGTTCTTAGTTGTCGTAAGACCTATGTCAGAGCCAAAAATACATTAACACAATAGCTACGAACAGATCAGACTGCATAAAATACTTTGAAACTGATACAACACTGAAGCAAAAGTTAGCATTAACATGGAGATCGACTGAGTCACTTGTAAACTGAAACGTAATAATGCACTGATCAAATGCCTTTAAACTGATGCGACACTGAATAGAAACTGCTCAAGCCGGTGCCAAACTCTCTCTCTCTCGTTCTTCTGCCGGGCTTTGACGTCCCGATAGTTTTGTTTTGAACCAGTTGGTTGGTCCGCGCGTCCGTTTTGAGTCTTAGATGTCTTAAATCTTAATTGTTTCTCCGTATTGCACTTTATTTTCCTCGGGCCTCATTGGCTCTATGGCATAAACGCGAGTTGTTGAACCTATCTTATTGATGTTCATTTCGCGTATTATCATATCGAGGAGAACAGTTAGGTGATGAATGTGTGAGTTTAAAAACTGTGAGGATCTGACCTAAATGAACACAATGAAGCCACCAATAGCCCTTACTTGAAGAAAATAAACGTCACTTGTCCCCTGTTAGCAATGAGGGTATTGCGTCTGTCTGTTAGGCCGCTCAGGGTTCCTTAGCGACATAAAAGGTAACGGTTCTGACCGCTTGTGTGTACACAACAAGAAAGAAAGCTATATACTTCTGAATATTATAAAATATAATAAATATTATATATATTTATTATATATAATATTTATAAAAATATTATAAAAATATTATAAAATGATAAACTGATTTTGTTCTTTTACAAAAATTAATTTTTTATAAAATTAGTGTTTACGGAATTTGAATCATGAGATTTTAACGCAAAAATAATGTTTTAATTTATAAATATCAGGAAATAGTGCCATTTATTTTTAAAATTAATTATTATTAACTTTTTAATGATCAGATTAAAAATCCTGTGAAATACCCTAAATTCGGGAATTATGAAACTCGCTTAACTCTTTTTAATAAACTAAAATGGAAATGTTACCTTTTGAAAATGAGAACCACATATCCTTCCAAACTGTAGCTCCTCCCTTGCGTCCTTGCACACAAAACTTACCGATCTACAACAATATCTTCAATATCTTCTTTTTGATAGCTGTCATTGCTTGCTCACAAAGAGATCCATTCCTTTTTCTTTTCCAATTCGCGGCCACCGTCTTTCCAGCGTCTTTTCATCTCTAGAGATCTATATAAAAAGCCTAGTACAAAGGCTACAGAACTATCCAATTCCACATCATCCCAAGGAATATGCAAGTGCAATGCAAATCTAGCAAAAAATTGAAATAATCTGATTACTGCGTACAAACCTAGAATTGAGTGTGTCCACTTTAATTTAAAAGTATGCTATAACGGAATTGAGAGCGTGAACTTTAATTTTAAAGAATACTAAAAGGCTTTAGTGATGCACAACGGATTCCCCATCTGTAATTTATCTCACCTCCAACTTAAAATATATTATGTGATAGTAGTCTGAATACGTTCTGTTTATTACAAAATTTTTAATGTTTCCCAACGTGTTACCTATTCACACTTCTGAAAGCAGCCTTAAATATCGTACATATTTTCCTATAGTTTTTATATATAGCGCGTGTTAACTTCTCTTGAAATTCATATTAAAATGCCTGTAGACACTTTTGGCTAACCGCCGAACAGAAGATACAACAAATTAAACACAGGATGTAGCTTTGATGTCGTAAACAGGAATGGGCTTTGTGTATACATACGTATTTTTGTAATTACTTGCAATTAAAATACTCTTAATTTGTTAACGAATCTTTTTCTCTTCATATTTATGAATATAGTATATGTTTTACATATTTGAGGAAACCTTACTACATTTAAATAACATATATGATACATTTTATTTGTTTTATGGTTTCAATTTTATTTTTGTCACATATTTAAAATTTGTATCAGTACTTCAAAAATGCAATCTGATTTTTCAATGAAATGTGAAAAAAAACCAACGATGACTAGATGGGGAACGTGATCAGAAGCAATATAATACTATGCACTTAACAATGAAGCCATTGAGTATAAAAAATATTTAAGAGGCAATAGAATCAGTTCCACGTATGAAAACTTAAAACACTTTTTTATGAATCACTGCTTCGTAAATACACAATTGTCATAAAAGGATTAAGATTTAAGTTGAAGAAACTTGTAATATTACAAACATTGTTAATCATTGTAAAACAATACCAAAAATAAAATTGTTGTTTTATTTGAAACAGTAAAGGCAGTAAATAGTTATGACCTTTATATAAAATAGATATATTGTGTATGCTATTTTGCACAATTTCCATATTTTATAATGTTTGGTACATGTGTGTGTAAATATTTATTATTACGTATAAAACCTATCCCTGGTCCTTAGTAATGTAATTTTGTAAAGTTGCGGCTCTTTTTATCGAAATGCTTACAAATGCAGCCAGTATGTCCGGTGTAAGGAGATTAAAAACCTGTAATATTTTGCTTCCATATGTCCTCCTTCATGTCGTAAAAGGATAATGGGTTTAAGGCAGATGAGATAATGTAATCAGTTGCGTAATTTTGTATGCGAGGAATTTTTGCTTTCTTATTGGTTTCTTATAGCCAGTTAAACATTTGTGTTCTTAGAACAATGTACTAAAATGCATGCATGATATGGATCTCAATATGGTTCTTGAGCACGTTGGCAATGTTACGGCGTTACGAGGAAATAGAAATTTGTAAAGGAAATTGGATTGAAGGCAATAGTTGGTGCTTTGCTACAACTCTCACATTTATTTATTGTGATGTTGGGAATAGAATTCTGTAAAATTTTCAGTGCTGGCAAACAAGTGGTAGATTAGTTAGGCAGCGAGTGAGCGTAAATGCTACTTATAAAGCGTTGTAAAGCATCTTTAATACTGCTAAGTAGCATTAGAAACTGTACCATTTTCTTCAAGCCTCCCATACAATAGCAGGAATGTTTTTGCAAGCAAGTCTTACCTTTAGTGCATCAACAAAAAGTACCTAACTATATAAAACGTACTGTAATCAACAGTTACATATTTACAGTAATAAAATATTAAGTGTATCCCCTATCGTGAGCATATCAATAGCATTAGCTCATCATTCAAATGAACGTCAGAGGTCAACTGTTTTTCATCATTTTGTGAAGAAGGGTACATAGTGTCCAATATATAGTATAATTTGTGCCTTACTTTCAGTGTTCATTTATTATTTCGAATACTGTGTTCTAGTTCCTTGGTTATATTGTTCCACATAAGTTTTTCAATTTTTTATATTTTACATTTACGTATATGTGTAAATAGATCCATATAAGTGTTAATGTAACATAATCATCATCAATTTCATTGCTGTGTAATCTGGCTTGTTCCATTTCTAATCGGAATTTATTGCGCCATCTGTTTCTTGGTCCTCAACTAATATTTCCATAACGAGACCTCCTCTAGAGTAATAGTAAAAATAGGACTGCCAGCTGAGAGAGGAATTAGAAAATTGAATAGATCAGAGTTTAAATGATAGAATATTATAGAAATAGCAATAATGTCAAATAATATTACAAGAGTTTGTACATGTGACAGGTAAATTGGTTACAAAACATGTGCTTATTTACAGGCCTTATGGAAGAAGAATTAGGAAAACCAAGAAGGTGCCGGTGAGATAAATAGCCTATTTATGTTTCCTTACACGATGAAACAGTGACAATTTGACTAATTTTCTGTGAAGATAAAACCAAGTATATAGTTTTTATCCTTTCCAACATAATTTAGAAATATATTGAGCAAAAGTGATAAATTTATAAAACAAAGTCATCAGTAATATAGCATGCTTCCCACCTTTATTAAATTTAAAATCATGTTTTTTTTTTTTTTTTTTTTTTTACTTTATTTTGGAGGCATTTAAAATACACGATGAAGGAAGTAAACCTTGAAATCTAGAAGACATAAAATGAACATCTGTTGCAAGATGGCGTCTTATTTCCTAAAAAGCATTTATGACTTCCAAAGGTAGAAGCTTTGAAAATGAGGGTGATTAATTTCAATATTAAATTCTTAGTTCAGTCATTTTTATTAACTTGTTTGTTAAAAACTGTTTCGTTTCACTAAGCCGAATGCGTGGCCTTCTTCGATGACAAACTAACTGCCAAGCCTGCTGACATTTATGCCTAAACCACAAGCCATGAATAGTTTCTTCTATTTCAAAGTTCAGTGTCACAATTTTAACTAAATATTGCAAAATAAAATGCATTGCTTGTTCTCACCAAGTTACTTATCAAACATCCCTCATTTCAGACGTTCTCGACATCTGGTGCTTGTACTATCATCGCTGCTTTGATTTATTGATAATGGAACCAATTAACGATGTTATGATGAAGTTAACTTTTGAAAGCTGATCTAATTTTAAAAAAATCTGATACTGTTGCCTAATAAACATTAAGGGATAGAAAATAAAGAAAACGTTCTTCTGACCAGTGAGATGATGTGGCTCACAAATATGACGGTAGTTATTTGGATTTTGAATTTACATTGACAGTGTAACCAATGAAGTGAGATACAGTGTGTACTGCTTATGAAGATTTTTGATCTCAGAATACATTATTTACAGTAAAACATGGTGTAAATCTAGAGATTAAGGAAAATACCAAATGTGCTGAGAATGCTTTGTCATCATTAAAAAAAGAAGCATATTCATAAAGTTCAAAAAACCTCATGCTATTGCAGAATAGCTAGTTATATTGGCTGTGTAGATTTCGTTAATTATGACGGCGAGTATAGAAAATTTCTAGAAGAGAACGGTTATTTGTTGTAATATGGTTAGATACAAGTCTCCCCACCTCTAGGAAATGTGAGGAACGATAGCAGCTAATCAGTTCAAGACAGACTCGTAAACAGATGGGTTCTATTGGTGTCACATTTGCTCTTTTCTCCAGCTTGGAGGAGCCAGTTCAAGAACATGTGAAAGACATTTAATGAGGTATGTAGTAATTGTAGCTCTCTTTGGTAACCTGTGATTAAGTGATACATTTACATTACGTCTTAGTGAATTACAAGTATCTAATTTAACAAATTTCCGCTCATCTTCCATGTCAAATAAGTGTGATAATCGTGTTAGTTCAGTTAGTTAAACCCCATAGGGCTATGTCCTTATTCTTGGATATCGTAGAACGTGACAATATTAATTATAAGTTAAAAGAAAACTATTAAAGGAAGTAATTTGTGTTGAGTCTGGACGAGGCGGTAGAAATAATTAAGAATGCAACGTTGAATTGACTAAGTACAGTTTGCAGTGCAAGGACAAAGCATCAAAACTTGTTCGAAGATCTTTATAGAGGACTGCTGACATTTATTCTAAGCAAAGCTCTGAGTTTACTGTTGTACTATAGCACCGTTCACAGGGAAGCAATCGCACTCAAGAACCTGGTTCTGACTTTAGAACGTGTGCTGAATGTGATAAACTCTATATAAACTTGGCCAGTGGAAGAACTGTCTTTAAAACACTAGTGTGAGTGTATAGGAATGGAATGTACGTCTTTGTTGTTTCTTCCTCGTTCGCTCGTAAATTATTCCAGCATTGAATTATAGCAAAAACGCTCTGATATAAAACAGGTAAAGATTACAGTATATAAAATATTTTCTAATAATATTTTTTTGTAAAACTAGGGTACTTCTGGAATAATGTTAATATCTTCCTGCATAAACATTAACGTTTAAAATGGTCATGGATTTATCATCTTTCAAAAAAAATAAACTTACAACTATGGAGGAAGAACATTTATGAACACAGATTATTTCTCACTTTTGCAACAGTTCATAATCTCAAATCAAACCGACTTTTCTCCATTCATTAAATAATTTTTTGAAAAGTGTCAATTCCGTCTTACGAACTGGCTTAATATATTCAAGAAGACACATACTAAAATTTGCATGTATTCAAGGCCAGTTCAGAGTCAAAGATCCATCGATTATTTCCGTGAAATAAAGTATCTTTAAATGATATACTGAAAACAAATTTTGGGAGCGTGGAAGTAATCGAATATTAGTAAATTATGAATGTGGCCAAACTAAGCAATATTGGTTTCATTTGTGTCGTCATATTTTTCGTGAAGCAGGGTTTACGGTGTTCACTCTGATAAAAGCAAGAGTGTGCGAAAATCAAAGTGAAACAGGAAATGATTATAATTGTGTCTAGTATTATTAAAGAGATACGGTAAAATGAATACTACCTCGCCTTTTTAAAATTTATTTATTTAATGCCACGATTACTTAAAATGATTACGTATTTAAATCTTTCACATAAAATGTTCGTAATTTAAAATGCTTTTATTTGTCTTTTAGACTTAACCACCCTCGCACGGAATAGGCTAGGTGGTCTATATAATCACTTGCAGTATGGGAAAAGGAATTGGAATTCATTGACTCAATATATTTATTTTTCACTATTACTACTTAATTTTTAAATGTAATATGCACTTTTTATTTGAAAGAAAAAATTAAGATAATACGGCAAGTCTCAAATTTTCTGCTTTATTCATAATTTGTAATTATCTATTAAACTATAACTTAGACAATTTCCATTAAATGTGCACGAGATTTTACCCTGTTTAGGGCAGACGGAGGGATAGAAATTATTAACTTAATGCTTAGGTACCTTAGGTACCTATTCAGTATCATTATAAACGTTTCTCATTTATTTATTTAACCAAACACAAATCATTCGACTGCCAACGGTGTGATCGTGAGCGGGAGATCTGGGATTTGATTTCCACCAGGAGCATTCTTCCTTAGTGAGATTTTTTCCCCGGGATTTTCTCAGTTCTTCATAATAGGCAAATGGCTGGAGAGGTACCCTAAACTTAGCCGTGGAACGCTTCCTTCCCTTAAAAAAAATCCTTTTCCAGTTCATCATTTCATATCATGTATCATCAGTGTCCACCACCTGTGATGCTTCAGTAGTAAAAGCTGGCGTTAAACACTTTAAAAAAGTAATTGAAGTCAGTTCTCAAATTCAGAGAAGAGAAATATTTGAAATCCGAAAACTAAGTGAAAACGTTAGAATCTCATCTAATATAAACTAATCTCTGACTGACCGCCATATCAGTATCATTTCAAAGAAACTATGATTCTGTTACGTTAAATAACTTTATCATGTTATTCTAAATGTGATTACATTAAATAAGAGAGATCCCAGCCTAATACTTCGTTTTTTTTTTGTTTTTTTTTTTTTTTTCGTGATTTTACATGGTCGCTTACACGCATGCTGGTATGGACATTTTCATTCTACGGATTTCCCACTATTTCATTTCATATAATTTAATTACAATGGTTCTGTTACAGGGTCGAAATAATAGGCTAGGGAGTGATGCGGTGTGACAGTGACTTGCGCTTTGAGAGATTTCTGCTTCGACATGTTTTATGATATACTACTTTTCAGGAGTTGTAACTCCTTCATCGGATTGTTATATTTAGGTACAATGTTAGGTATCCTGTCTATGTTCATACTTAACTTTAATATGCATAAACATGAAGTATCATTTCAGTGAATCTCGTTTTCTATTTTCTCTGTACATTTCAACATAATATAAATAAATTCAATAAATAGAGACGCATACACAACATTTACTATGTACATGTTTATTTGTTACTGTACTGCTATATTTTAATATACTTAATAATCAAGAAGAAAAAACTAAAATATTTTTGTATATTAAAACTAAATCACGATACTTGGAAAATTTTATCAATTTTGACTTATGTTGAGGTTGAAAGTTTTGCATCTGGACCCAATACATAGTTTTCCTTGAGTTAGGGCTTTTAATTTGTAGAAGCACATGCGATCCCTGCGTACTCGTTATTAAGAAAAGTCTATGGTTGCTTTTGCAGTACTCTACATGAGCTAGGTTTTTATAATTTACAGTCACAAACTGAATTTACTCTAAAGAAAATCACAAAATCACAAAAAGCGATTCCTATAAATCAGCATTACAATGGGCATTTTGGAATGTAGACAGAACATAAAATGAAACCGAGTACATTGCGCTCGCTGAAATGTGTAGTATCATTCAGAACGCAAACAGCATTTCTTTGGCCGATTGACTGTTGCTCTGTTGCTTTTAGCTAATTCTAGTATATTTGTGCTTTTTAGCAACAATAGGTTTAGAATATCCAGGTATCCACCATCTCTATCTATCCATCGCCGCGGGTGGCCGAGGTCGTTAAGGCTCGGAATTGTGAGCGGGAGGTCTGGGGTTCGCCCCACAGGACCGTCTTCCCTGACTGAGGTTTACTCCAGGTTTTCCTCAGCCCTCATAACTGGCAAATGCCGGGAAGGTACCCTAAACTTAGGCTTGGAACGTTACCTACCTTAAAAAAAATCCTTTCCCAATTTATCATTTCATTTTATGTATCATCAGTGTCCACCGTCCACCGTAGTGAAAACGGGCGTCAAACACCATTAAAAAAATCTATCTCTATCTGGGTTCTAAGAAAGTACATAGTACTAATTTCCTGCTGTATTCGCCATTTTTTAATTTTATGGCAATTCACTCATTTAAAAAAATTAATATAGAGAGTATAGAAGATTTGAACTTCTAATTTAATGTGATTTTATATACAAATATAAACCAACACGTGTTATGTGTATGGCTTCACTCCCAGTAAACATCTTTCTCTGTTTAACTGTTTGGTTATTTTTTCAAATTGTTTCAGTGTTGTGCACTTCAGCACAGGTTTTCCATTCCTCCTCTGATAGTTTAGGGAATTTATTACTGCTCAATGCTCGCTTAGTATGCAACAGGTTTGTATTCGAGAGAACTAAACAGTCTGTGCGATCGAGTATTTTTAACATACCTCTATTTTGAATTGGGTGATGTGTATAGCTAACATTGATATACGGTAAAATGGCACAGTTTCGAAAATGGCACAATTCTAAACGATATGTGTTTTGCTCTAATTTTTAATATTTCAAAAGTTAACTATTTTAGTTAAAAGGTATCGTGAGGGATTCGTTTGTTGCTCTGTCCACATAAAATCTTCTGCCAGTTTGTACTATAAACAAATAATTTCCTAAGCGAAGATAGCTATTTTTTCCTTTTTAAAATTGCACGTTGCATAATGAATCATATATATTCGTTCTATTCATGTATATAAAAACATTTGCTGTTGAGAATGAGGACATTCATAATCTCAGTGAATGAGGACAACTCATAATCTCAAATTCTGCAGATAATGGAGGACAAGACTACAAAGTAGATTGTATTTTTTGGATAGTTATGGAATTATTAAATAGTTTCACTAGACCAGCAAAACCTTGAATGATTTTTTGGCACAATCCTCAACATAACAAATAAAGCTTCGAATGCTGTTTAATGACATTCCTAATGTGTTATTTGTAGTATTTGTTATTTAAAATGTATGTACCTCCAAAGAAAATAAAAACGTATTTCAGATGGGATTCTGCCGAGATGGAAGCAGCAGTAAACGGTGTCATGTTAAGTGGTTTCTCGCTGCGGTGAGAGTATGAATTATATTCGTTTCTATTCAGCAACTTTCGTGGTAGAACTATTAGTGAAAAGGTGAGCTAAGCTGATCTGAATGGTGGAAAATATTGAACATCCATCACTACTTACGGGAAACATGGAAAAGGCTTCAGTGAACAAGTTCCTGTAGAAATACGAGTAGATCTCACATCTCTTCAAGTGAAGCCCGCTGCATTTCATTTGGCTGTGGATAGCGGAATCCGTTACCCCTGAAGCCTAGAGGATAAATTGACTAGCTCATGGCCCTTATGAAGGTATACTCAAATACACTTTACTTATATACTTTCAGAATTAAGGAGGGCAATAGCTGAAAGTTTGATGTAAAGGATATCCAAAATTATTACCTAACTTTGAAATAAATAATCATATGTTATGCGTTTTTGATAAACTGCATTGTATAGACAACGTCGAAGAGTCAGGGGTTATTTTAAATAAAAGACAGCTAAAAATAAGAAAAATGCACAGTGTAACTTTGTGCCACTTACAGATTTTGAAGGCGTAAAGAATTCAGCAATGGCTTACCACCATGTTCAGTTGTGCGGATGGTTGACTCAGGCTAGATACACAGTGATTGTCTCCTTGTATGACCGGAGCATTTCAATCGCTCTAAGGCACTTGACAGCGTTCTGATAATTATGGAGTTGTACAATTTTGACTTTGGAGTACTGCAAAGAAAATGATATCAAACTTAAAGTACTGTTAACCATAGTAAACATTTCCTTCACTTGTGGATAGAAATTCGTTGAATCCTTGAAGCTTGCTACCTCAATAAATCAACTCCAGTTAGGATGTCCCAAAACAAAAGTCAGTCCACTGGTTACCGAATTTTGGAACATTACAATTCTACGATTAAAGGATGTCGACGAAGTTGACTACGTTGAAAAATAAGGTGTTAATAGCGGTAGAATACAGTGCACCATTTGTTATCCTAAATGTTGTATTTCCTGTAAACTGTTGCAAGGAATAATAAATATTTAGTTAAAGGAAAGCGCAGTAGCCCTGATAAATCATTTCTTACTATACATCTACTGCGAACAGATGTATCAACATGACAGATTTGCTTAAACTGATAAATACTACCCTAAGTAATGTCGAGGTTCATTAGTGGCACTGCATTTGTAAAGCAGAACAAAAAAGTAAGAAATGGAGACACTTTCCTTTCTGTCTTTCAAGTGCGATTCCTTTCGCTTTTACAGAATCCATTAAGGCAGTCTTTGGTGTATGTTTCTCGGGGATAAAGCGAAAGAAGAGCTAAGATATCCGCTTTCATGTTCTACCTGCTGATTGCTGCAGCAAAAACCAACGTCGCATTCTGGGTTACCAATGCGGTCTACTTTCTAGACTTACTCATGTCTGAGTTCTTTTTCTTTTCTTTTTTTTTTTAAACAGTGTTTAACGCCCGTTTTTACTACTGAGGCTGACAATGGTGATACATGAAATGGAATGATGTATTGGGAAAGGATTTTTTTTAAGGAAGGAAACGCTCCAGGCTTAAGTTTAGGGTACCTTCCCGACATTTACCATTTATGAGGACTGGGGAAAACCCGGAAAAAGTCAAGGAAAGACGGTCCTGCCAGGATTCGAACCCCAGACCTCCGCTCATGATTCCGCTCGTTAACGACCTCGGCCAACCGCTGCGGTCTATGATGCCTACACATCACGGACATTATGAAGGAACTCATCTCTCTTGAGTGCATTACTTACGGAACTTTAAGGTACTTCTGGAAATAGTAGAATGCACCACTTAAAACAATACAATTGTTTTCTTTATTCTTTATGTATACTTACAATTTATTTCAGTTTTATCCTAAATGAGTTTAAATGATTTTGTGACACCTTCCCGGACATTTGGTGACATTTGCTTGGTGGGTCCGAGTTCTGGAAACCTACTAATTAGGCGATTTAGAACTTTTGAGTATCAAAAAAAGAGGATAAAGGGGAAAATACTCCCCTTGATGTTGCCAGCAGATGATCTTGTTAGTTAATCATAAGCGATTCATTATAAATTATACGAAGTTAACATTTCGCTAAGTTGCATTTTCTGTGGATTTCATGGGGCCACCGAAACTAGCAATGAATAAGTCATTGTTTATCTATAACGCATATCAATATACAGAAGATTATACAACAAGGAAAAGTCACTTATTGACGCTGTGCGAATTATAAAAAGAAAAACTGTAAAACAGTGTTAAAATACAAAAACACGACGGGGAAATTTTTCTTCTGCAGGATGATAATAGAGGACCTCAGATAGGATATTATGTTTCCAGTGCAAAAGGAAGGAATGTTTACGTAGCTGTTTCATCCTTTTTAAATGATGGAATATTCAAAATTTCTAGTCAGCAATTTAAGCAAGTATTTATAGACCATGCTGATCTGGGAACCTTTTTGGAAGAAACCAATGTGGAACCTGTATTGTTACAGTTCTGTCAAAGTGGATGCGCAAAACTGACGAGAGGTATTTCACAGTTTCAAATAATTACTTGCCGGGCTGGATTCCAAAGACACATTTGTGATTTTGAGATGTTTATCACTGATTAATTAAGATTTTGTTTCTATGAACAAAGATTTTTGTTGTAATTATCATTTTAATTAGTACTTATGAAGAAAAGTGCGGGGATTTGAATTAGTGACAGAATACTTGCAAAATGAAAAACATCGGATTTATATTCAGATATGTGCTGCATTAGCGCAAGTGCCTTGAAACGTGATTGACGGCGCTTTGTTAGGCTTCCAGAAAAATACAGCAAAAATGAAAAGTTCCGAAGTTTCTATGATCACTTCGTCAATAAATGGCTGGGGAACGAAATTCTTCCGAGAAATGAGTATATGGAACAGCCCAGGCAAACAAAACCAGGAGCAACAAAGTCTCTGAAGGATGGAATCGAAGACTAAACAGCCTGATTTCCAGAGCACGATACCAATTAGTAAACACCCTCTGAGAAGATACCAAATATCATGCTCATACATGCAATAGAAAATATTTTAAACCTGAGGACAAGAAAGGGGAAAAGAAAATCAACAATAAAGTCTGATCAAGTCATAAGCAAAGCATTATATAATCTTAATAAAAATGGAAACCTTATGCATTTCTTAAAAGTAATGACCTGCAGTGAATTTCGATTCAATATTAAACAGAAGAAGCACTCCGGTATGAAACATTGTGCGTAAAAACTGACAGTTCCTTTGGAAAAATGTTTTTTAAAAAGGTACAGACGATTATTTCTACTATAAATAATAATTATATTTCCAAAATGCTTATAAAGCAGAAAAAGAAATAAATAAGATTAAAATAAAAAAAATATGGGGAAAGCAAAGAGGCGATTTCCATGCGGCATTTTCTGGAAACAACAACCTTTATCCGTGGTCAGGTACCAAATTGGAGAAATTAGTTTGAATTCATGTATAAGGAGTTGTTCTGGAAAAGGGTCTCCGAGTTTGTAAATCATACCCTTTTTAAATGGAGTACTCTGCGTAAATGCTTAATGGGATAATTAAACATGTTAAATTACTGAAAAATATGTTTAACCTGCTCTCAAACGTGCTTAGCACAGTGAAAAATAAATTGTTTAACGTGTCCTTACTTTAAACAAAATGTAAACTTACTGAAAATTATAACGTTTAACCTGCCCTCATTTGTCAACAAAGCAAATTTTATGAACACTGTTTACAGTCTGCATAAATTTGTGTAAGGAAAACACTTTAATTAAAGTTACCAAACGTTGCGGATATAATTCATGACAATATTTTTCAATAAATAAATTTGCCTAACAGGATCCGAGCTGTGCAGTTTTTTATGGTCAGAATAACTATCAACGTTAGGTTAATATTAAAGTGCACTGCTATTGATAGCGTTAATTATTTGACCAAATCCATAAAATTATTTGTTTATTTTAGCAAAATATACATACTAGGGATAAGTCATAAGTCATGCCAACTTTCCTTTTTCCGCGAAAAAGAGATAACACGAAATACCTAAGATATACAATTGAAATTATATGGCATTTACTGCCCTATGCTGCCATCAAGTCTGGATCTAGTCAACTCTCGTAGAGCAGAGGAAAAATACAGGTAACCGAACAATACTGTTTATTATAGCAGGGACAAAAGTTATACACAACTACTGACATAGGGTTGCAAATCCGTCACGGGACAGGTCTCCCAGGTAATCCACGGTGTTTAGCAGCCTTCGAAGTAGTCTCCAAATACATCATTGGTTTGTTGTCAGCGATGGGGAAGGCGCTAAATACCATCTGCTGCATGTAAGTTGATGATGGGAGCCACCTTGCCTCAAATGCTGTCAAAACGTCTGCTTTGTTAGTAAAATGTTGCACACGGAATGCCTGCTTCACTTTGGGGATGAGATCATAATCACAGAGAGTGAGATCGGGAGAAAATTGCAGAAGTGGAAGAACTTCCTGACAGTTGACATTGTCGACTGTGTGAACTGTCTCATTATCGTTGAGAACAATGCCGCTGTTCCAAGTGCTGGCCGTTTGTGACATGGCGCATTTGTGACACTAAAAAGGCCTGTAATACTGGGCATTCACAATGGTCCTTTCACGCACTGGATGACACACAAGAACACCTTGACTATTATATGCCATAAAGATCATGACTTTTCTTGGTGAAGAATACGCTGATGACCTGAGATGTTAAAGAGCGTCCTTAAATAAACAATTGGTGAAGAAGTTTGGCGAAGCTTTGTGTTTGCGTGATGACCCCGAGTGATGACCTTCATTGGACTGTGGTTTGAGTTCTCGTTCATACGCCCTTGCTCACAATTCATCAATTGCAATGATGCGATTCAACATGACATTCCGTTTTGTCTGAAGCCTCGGTAGATTGATGCTTCATGTTTCGTGGTGAGTTCACTTCTGTACCTCACTTAATTGATGTGGCAACATTTACCGCATGTTAAATGCGGTGCTCTATTTTAGCCGGAATTCCGTTTGCTCTTCTAATTCCACAAGTGTCCAGCGCCTAAGCATGTTCCACCACCATCACCGGTACATTCTTGTCCACGGACACGGGATGGCCACTGCGCGGTATATCGACAGTCGTTATTCTCATACCCATTTGAAGGCCTCTGTACACCTCGCCACTGTTCGATAAGACAGGGCACGAGCATTCAATAGATACTTCTCGTAACTCTGTGAGGCATTTTCTTGCATTCCTGCAGCTGAGAAATGCTATTTTCACAAAAACACGTTTGTAATCTCCATTCCTGATAACTGGCTCTCTCCAAACGAACTTTGTTCGCACTGCTAAGACACGCAGTGTCATATGTACGTTGGTGGCTTCATTGGAAAAAAAATGTTCCATATACTTTCAATTGTATTTATCAGATTTTTCAATGTTGTCCCATGTTTGAGGGAAAAAAAAATAGTTGCCATGACATGATTTATCCATAGTAAAATAAACTGATAAACTAAACATAATAATTGGTATAATGGGTTCAAATAATGAATCGAAGAGAAAGTTTTGAGAAGTCAATAAGCGATTTTCATTCATTTGTATTCGTGGTAATATCTCTAATTCCGCAATTCTCTCAAATTTTGCCCAGATATTTTCTTTAATTTCCTGTGCAGTATGGGGGTTATTACTGTAGACTTTCCTCAAGCTTTGAACTTACATACAAGGCATTAAATTACCACATTATTCAAGAATTAAATAACGGCATTTTTTGCTGTATCAATATTGTCCTACATTTTAATATATTTCTAGGAAAACACACATAGAAATAGCATAAAGTGTTTACCAACTTAAATATCCCATTCTGCAAAAATACTTTGGATAGAATTTTAGAGCCATCAACGACATGCTAAACATTTGGTCAACATTTTTAAATTATGGAAGTGAAAAAAACTAGGTCTGACACAAGAATAACGTTATGTAAATTATTACAAAAGTATGCAAATTTTAAAAAGGCGATATAATGCTTGACAACTTTGTGCACAGACATCAATGGACTAATTGCAATTCCAGTCTCGTGACAAACAAGCGGTTTACTATGTCGCCTTTACTGAACCCAACTATTTCTAAGATAAAATAGAAACTATCACTGCCAGTTGTGAAGTAGGAACATAGGAATACAAAATTACACATCTATCACTCTCTTTGAAATTACCTCATATCCAAGAAGAAGTATTTTTATACTTAGCTTCCAATATATTTTTTTTTTTCCTTTAGTCTTTTCTCGGTTCTTGAGCATAAACGCGTAGAGAGTATGGAAGAAGATAGCGTGAAATTGCCCAGGAAATGATGCTCCCTGGCCAGAATAGTGACAACATAAACCCTTTATTTTGGATCCTACCTCCCTCCGCCAGCCAGAATACCTCACTTCGACCGTCTCACTCGGTAAATTCATATTAGAGTGAGCGGAATGCGGAGGGAACATCTGGAGACAGAAAGGGTTGTGAGGAAGGGGCACGCTGATGTTTCAGAAGAAGTGGGAAGGGACGCAAGTGGGGAAAGAGGGATAAAAGGATATAATTTGTCGTGGTAGATCGTACCTACAAGCAATCACGGTAAGGGAGGAAAATTATTCACCTTTCCACTGCACACTTCTATTTGCGGTCTCACTCCTAAAGTCCTATTTTCACGCCATTTTAAAGAAGCAAAAAAGTAGAGTAATTTATTTTTATGAAGAACTTTGGAATGTATTTTAACAGCAATCTCGACAAGGGTGGGGGGTGGGGACTTGTGATAGGAGATAGGAAAATGGGGAAAGAGGAGGCAGCAGATGAGATAAGACATGGATATCACTTTCCCTTCCTTAAATGCAAAGAAAAACAAAAAGAAAGATGTAGTGAGAAGAATTCGATTGCTAAGAACCAGTAAATAGCTCCAGAGTCTTGCGTTTATATCATTTGTATTTTCTTGCTATTTCATCAACAAATATGTTAGCCACGACTGCACATTAAAGCAGTGGGAGAAAAATAACAAAACAGTTTTGTTCTAAGTGTAAGTTTGTGGCAACCACAAAATCAATGCATATCACACAAAAATTTTCTCATTAACAAGACATGAAGAGGGAACCTAAAATAACATTTGGTTAATTAATTATTTTCGTATAAGGGTCAGGTAAAAATATTCGAGGTAAAACCCAAAATTCGAACCATGAATTTTTGGCTTACCGTACCAATATTTCTATCATTTGAGTAAACCTACCCAGCCACAATCACGGTCTACCTATAATTCTTGGCGGCCCTTGTTACAGAGATATTATCCTTAAGATACGATCCAAACTTTTGCGTAGGCTGGCTTAGGATTTCTTCATTTGTCCCAGTCAGTCTTCTGCCGGCGACTGTGGGTATCGCTATAATGTCAAACCGTTGAAATTTCCGACGCTATAGGCTCAAGGCCATATTTCAGAATCTGAGGGCCGAATACTCGTTTCAATTCATAGTTGTTACACGTTCACAAATTAATGATCAAATAAGTACACAAATATTTCAGTAATTTAGTTAGGGTATGCAATTAAGTGTTTCTCATTCGTTACTCTTTCAATTTCTGAATCAGGCCAGTGACTTTACAAGAAATAATAATACAAAATAACAACTTCGCATTATTTATTGAATTGCATGCCGGAACTTACTTCAAAAAGAAAAGTTAGTGTATGATGAACCGTAATTATTACGAAAGTTTTTTTTTTTAACCAAAGTGATATTGCAAACGTAATTAATTACCGAAATAGAAGTCGATCCTGGTGTGTAACGGTAACCATACTTGCCTCATAAACACAGGACTGCGGGTTCGAACCCTGCCAGAAGCGATGAATTTTTTCGGGTGTAAAAATTCTAAGTATGGCTTCCTTCGGAAGGGAAGTAAATCCGTGAGTCTCTTGTCGTATATTTACGGCACGAAAAAACCTCAAGCATGAGAAAAGAGGTCCCTGAGCAAAATTTATCGGCCGTTTCACGCCCTGAATTGAATGGGACGCTCATGACCTGAGACGTTAAAGAGCGTCCGTAAATAAAACAAATCAACAATCAACTGAAATAGTAACCAAATGTAACACTTTTAAAATGATAGTTGCTTTGAGACTGTAAGCAACTTAATATTTTAAGGTGAGTATTTAGATTTATTTGTATTAATGGAATGAGGGTTTTTTCACTAATTGTTAAATTTATTTATTTACTTTTTCAGTAGGTTTGTATAGATTTATATCATGTGAGCAGTATTATATGTAAACTTTACAAACTTTAACATTTCACATAAACTATTCTACGCCTGTTCCTTTGAACAATAAGAAAAGGGTGATTTTCCGGTAGTTTCTGCTTTTACAGATGCAATGTATATCTATTAAGAGTTCAGGAGACAATACGTAGTAGTTAGAAATAGAAAAAAAAAAAACATATTTCTTTTGGAATGTGCAAATACTTAAAAAAAACCTAATGGAAAAAAGGGGCATAATTTAAGTTGGCCAAGTTCTACTCGTAATAATGCAATGTTTTACAATTAGCGTAATTAATCAATATGTCCTCGTAGATTGAATTTATTTATTACAAACTTATCTATGTACATACATTGAACAATGTGATATAAGCTCAGACATTCACCACCACGGGTAGCCGAGGTCGTTAAGGCGCCGACTCGTGAGCGGGAGGTCTAGGGTTCGAATCCCACCATGATTGTCCTCTCTGACTGAGGTTTTTTCCAGCTTTCCTCAGTCCTCATAAATGGCAAATGCCGGGGAGGTACCCTAAACTTAAGCCTGAAACGTTTTCTTCCTAAAATAAAAATATCCTTTCCCATTTTATCATTTCATTTCATGTATCATCAGTTTCCACCGCCTCAGCAGTAAAAACGGGCGCTAAACACTATACAGATAAAGATTAGATATTTACAATATAAACACAAGAAATAACTGTAGCTAAATATACTGAATTGCGAAGTAGTTTTTAAGAATGATGTGTCGACTATGTGGTCCCACCATGAACGCCAGATTTGAAGCGGTGAAGCTCACGGATATCAGTTGTTAGGCTTCTACCAAACCATTGTGTTTTTTAGCAATCCAATTGATAAAGAGGCGCTTAAAATCGGAAACAAGAAAATAAAATCTTACTCCACTTTAACATGTGCCGGACTCTAAACGAGTATGCCATAAAAGTGAAAGTCGTTGTTGAATAGGTGGTTAAAAATAATTAGAGTATTATAACAGAGATAATGATCGTTAACAATTGTCATCTATGGAGGGAACAGCAGTGACGAAAGGAGCATAAGATTACAATGGTGATGATAGCAGTTTGTAAAGTTAGTATTGTGAAGGCTTTTAATATCAGCATTATATCTCGCTCCCTATGACATGAGTGTTTATTACTGCTGGAAATTAAACCCTGATGGAAACGCACATATTTAACATTCCGTTGTCATCAGCATGCAGTGACGTAAAAGAGAATAATGTGTTAGGCAGTCAGTTAAGTGAACTAAAATATATCAAAGTACAGCGAACCATTTTACGTTTTAGTAGCCTTTTATAATATAATAAATTATGCCGTAAAATAATGCACCGTTGACCTCAAAGAATGATTTTTTTTTCTGAGAAATCCATGATAAAGATCTGTGTACATCAATTTATGAGAGTATTGAGTTGAGAAGCATAAAACGTGATAAAGTCGTTGCCTGTGTTATAGTAGCAGCTTGGCCCAAGGCGATAGCGAGAGCTGTTTACGTTCTACTTGCAAAGTGAGCCGGTGGTTAACAATGAAAAAGACTTGGCTCTACCGAATATGAATATAATACAATTTAATCCCGTGGAGATCAAGAATGCATTTTAATGCTGTAGAATGTTTATTTCCTTTCAGAGTCATCAATGTGAAAAAATACATTTTCATGTATAATCATTGATATTCTTTTGATGATATTGGTCTATTTATGTACGCTCTTTAACATCTTAGGCCATCAGCTTCCCATTCAATTCAGGGCGTGAAACGGCCGACACGTTTTGCTCAGAGGCCTTTTCTTTCAGGTTTGAGGTTCTTTATCGTGCCGCAAATGTACGACACGGGACACGGGACACGGGACCCTTCCTTCCGTTCCGAAGGAAGCCATACTTAGGATTTTTACGCCCGAAAAAATACATCGATTCTGGACCGTTTTGAATCCGCGACCTTGGGTTTAGAAGGCAAGCATGGTTACCACTACACCATCAAGCCCGACATGTATTCTTTTAAGAAGAATAACATGAATATGCGTTACGTTCGTAAATTTCAAATTTCTAATTGAGAAATCTTGAATAATAATAGAATAATTAAAATGACATGGAATGTTCATTTCATGTATAAATATGAAAATTTATCAAATACCATTATTTTTAAACGCAACGAAGTTATATATTTTTGGGGGAAGGAAAATATTCCAAAATGTTGTATTTTCCTTTATCTATCAATACTTTCCTTGCCCTTTATTCTCCATAGGTATCCTGTTCGTTCCGTATTTGATAGTTGTTGATTTGGTGTATTTACGGACGCTCTTTAACATCTCAGGGCATCAGCGTCCCATTCAATTCAGAGCATGAAACTGCCGATAAATTTTGCTCAGAGGCCTCTTTATTCAGGCTTAAGGCTCTTTTTCGTGCCGCAAATGTACGATACGGGACCTATGTGTCTTAATTCCCTTAGAAAAAAGAATACTTAGGATTTTTACACCCGAAAAAATCCATCGGTCCTGACGGGGATCAAATCCGCAATCTTGGGTTTAGGAGGCAAGTATGGTTACCATTACACCACCAAGACCTGCTACAAACTCTTCTATTTGTATTTAATAGTTTATATAATCTTCACTGGAGTAGTGCAGACTTGGAGTGCGATCCCCAGCAGACAAAGGAACGCTGTAGGTCCAGCCTGCTATCTAAATGAATACCTGTACAATTATCTTGTATAAACCTTCCTTGGGGTAAAGAGGCAGCCGAAGCGCAGTGCTGGCTGGCTATTTGCTTTCATCTTTGTGTACGATGCCTTAGCGTCGCTCGTGCTAAGATTTGCCTAATGTGCAAAACGTATGAAAGTTAAATTTAGAGGATAAAATACTCTCTTGACTCTGTAAAAACTTTGAAACAATTTATAGGTAAGAGAGAATACAATGTACCAAAGCTACACATATTATATGTATAATCACACAGCCCTAATTTAGAGATTTTTAATCTGATATTTTTCCAATAAACACTTTTCCTACGAAACTAAATTATGTTTATTTCTATTTTCAGAATATTAGTATAAATTTGATATATTGCCAGTTTGTAGCATGGAAATATAATTTTCTATTTAAGAAGAACAGCGATAAAGTAAGAGTTCAAAAAATAAATCGCTATACAGTACAATTTTGAAATATGTTTGCAATCTTGTACACTTGCACTTTCGCATTCAAAGCATTGAAGACAAACAACGAAAGAAGGATTGCATGTAGCTGTTGCTACGTTATGAGTCGGACACAAACACTATATGCTAAAGCTTTGTCATAGAAAGCACAAACAAGGCTATTACGGGAAGCCAGTCACTTTTGCCGGTGCAAAGACATTTCTTTCTATTGGCAAGTTATAATAAAGAATAATTTTATTAAAACTTTTATTCTTTCCCTTATTTTTCCCTCTTTATTTGCTGCAGTTTTATTGTATATCACCATATTGTCTCCTATGATTATTTCACGAATTTATTCTAAATTTTTAATATTTATATTATTTTTTAAATGCGTTAATCAGATATCAATTTTAAGTAGCAAAAAATTCAGCACAGAGCGACATTGTTCTAAATCGCTCCCGGGTCTTGTTTTAGTTGTAAATTACCAGCCTCATATGTAATTGCAATCACAAAAGTTGCTAGAGCTCTACACACTCCCTCTTTGAGAATTCTCCGGTTACTTCCCTTAATTAGCGTCTTGCATTTTGCACTGCTTGCTTAATTTTCTGTCATATAGCAAACTGATGTATGAACGCCTGAGGTTGGCATTAATATTGCGCTTATGATTTCTCTCTCCCTCTCCCTCCCCCCTCTCTCCCTCTCTCTCTCTCTGAGCTTTGGAAGTTAATTTAAGCCTAAACAATGGAAGGGTGTTGGAAATGTTCCATTGAAAATTCAAATACGGAATGAACTAAATATCATTCATTAGAAGATGAAGGTAGCCTTTTGTATTTGTACTGTGTGAAAATGTATAATAAAATGACGTTTGTACACGCTAAATACAATTGTTATGTATAATCAAAAGGTTGCCTTTTATTACTTATTGAAGTGTGTGTAAACGTTAGTACATATTCATTTGTATTCTATAACACATTATTCATTAGCATAAAATTTGCAAAATTAAAAATTTAAAATAATTATCGTGATGTTAATTATATTTGGAATATAAAGTATTTTTCTCACTGTAATAGCAGTTAAATTAATTACAAAAGTTTTAGATTCTCTAACAAGTAATCCAACAAAATAAAATGCAGTTTGTTCCGTCTTAATCGTCCAGAAATCAATGAGTAACATAAATCATTGATTATTGTTAATAGTGTTTAATGCCCAATTTGTATTGCTGAGGCATCATAGACAATGTTGATACCCGAGATGAAATGATAAATTTGGAAAGGATATTATTTTTTTTTTTTAAGGAAGGAATCGTTCCAAGCTGAAGTTTAGTATATCTTGCAGGCATTTGCCATTTATGTGAACTGAGAAAAACCTGGAGTAAACCTGAGCCAGAGAGGAGCTCTTGAAGTAGTTGAAATATAGCAAAGAAGCGACGACTTATATAGTCACGATCCAGCCTCCTCAACTGTCCTGGGGAAGGCGTACTGCGACATTAATACCAGACCCAGCTAATCTAAACATAACTTAATCATCTTGTTAGAAAAAGGATTCTTCGGGATATATTGCACAATAAACACAATTGCTGTTGAATATTAATGGATGAATGAATTAAGCCACTTTTGTCGCACCCAGGACTAGAGCCCCCTCAAGCGGGGGACTCAATGATTTCTTATTCCATATGAGCTATTGTCCCTATAACTTTGTTAAGTCTATAATGTTTCTTATTTTACAAGTTTAGCACCAATTTAACTAGCAGGCTTAAGTGCTTAAGTGCTCAAGGGCGGAGTCTATTGTCTAAGTTTTTGTATTATAAGTTTGGTATCACTTTCACTATTGGCTTCGGTTGTTCTCTTCTTTCTGCAGATCTGTACCCAGGCTCTTCCAGATACTGGGGTCCAGTGTGCTTTCCTGAAGGAATCTGCTTACCTCATTCTCGGTCTCCCTCTTCCTCTCCTCCCGATACTAGATCCCATGTGGTAGATATATGTCCCTATCTGCTGCTTGGTAATCTTGCTACGTGTGTGTCCCATTTCCACTTCAAGCTGTTCGCGCGTTGGGCCACGTATCACAATTTATTATACTTAAAGCTAATACATGATGAAATGTATTAATTACTCACATATCTACATCGGCGAATAGGCATTTTCGTCATTTTGCCTCATTTACTGCCTTTACGCGATTCTCGCTGCAAAACCAAAAGCAACCGTTAGCATATGTGTCGACTAATCGCTATCCTCCCTTTCTATTTTAGTTTTAACGGACTTGATTAGCCTAACTAACTGTCCTATACTCTGTTGGTAATAACGACTCTCTTAACATATTGTACCACTTTTATAATCGCTACAGTATCACACACCTATTCATATTTACTTTTTGTGACATGATGCTTCATGTTTTATGTGCTTCTAATTGCGTTTATTACGTAATTGAACCGAGTGAATTTGATAACAGAAAGAAAACCGTAACTCCATATTTAAATGTAAGCATTTTTCAGATCCTTAAAGAATTTATTCGAAATATTAACAGCAATCATTTCCGGGAGTGAATAGAGCACATGAAAGGGACTTGCAATATAAAGCCAAAGACAAAGATTACACCATTACGATAACCGATTACAGCCACGGGTGGTCCAGATCGTTAAGGCGCGGACCCATTAGCGGGAAGTTTGAGGTTCGATTCCCACCAGAACTGTCCTCCCTAACTGAGGTTTATTCCAGGTTTTCCTCAGACCATATCCGGATGGATAATTGTTTTAAAGCTAAATAATTAATATAATGCTTTGGAATCATAGATATATTAGTTATGTTCAAATGTAATTATTTATATACGTTCACCGAAAAATATATTATCACATTTCCTGTAATATTTTCGGGCGTGAAAGAAAGTCATGATTTCATTAGAGTAGATGTAACAATTTCACTTTTTTGGAACGTGATAGCTTACAATACAGACACGCATTCTTCAGTAAAAAAATCTGTAGTTGTTATGCGGCGGCAGAGACAATTAAATAAGGTTACTTTTCATTAACACGTCCAATGAAAAATATAGTGAAGCATCTTTTGTGATGTCATCAGTTACTAATTTTGTACGCCGATACATTTGATATGTTATGTAGATGTTAATCTATTGCCAGGTAAGCTCTTGCAGAAGTACAACTTCTGTATACCGTAGATCAAAACGTCATGATGCGGCTCTCCAGTTCGGTACTGGAACACATTGGCAAGGTTACGTGCGAAGCGCTTAATTTGTAAAGGAAACTGGTTTGATTTTTTTATTCATTAATTCATGGTTGGAGAGCATTTCGGTTTTTTTTTTCAGTCCGATTTCCTCATACGGTTCACTGTTTAGACTGATATTCGTTTCCGGTGTGTGGCAATGAATTCATTTTCGCCCACAGTCACAAATGTCATAAAGTATTGGTTGGCCACTAAAGTTTTTCTAATCAGCTGATGTTCGCAAGCGATTCCGTTTTTGCACATGCGGCATCCATCTTGCGTAAATTTTTTTCATTAGGAAAAATAAAATAAGAGTTGAGGTGTCCGTGGCCCTGTAAACTGTCAATCAAAACAATATTGATGCTTTCTGGCCTCAGAGTAGATTTTTGAACTCCAGTTAGTGGTGCGTCTTCGATATTGTTCTGCCACACTTGAACTCAATTACTCAAAGCTGAACGGTTTCATAGGAAGGGCATGCGTCATTCAATGTAGGCAAAATCCTCTCATGGATTTCAACTCCCGTTTTCCAGTTCCATAAAAAGTGTTGGTATTACAACACGGATTTTAATCTTATCCATTTTTCACTCTCGTTCAAAACGCTTGTGTTTAAACAACTTGTCACCATAGAATATTGATACATAAAAAACACTTATAGACACGTTGCTGTTACGCAATAATATGTAAACCAAGTTATTTATCATACCACCCTGTAGAAACTGCTAAACAAACTTTACAACAGTTATAAACAATGGCGAGTTTACCAAGTACCACGAACGAATATCGTGTTTACAATATCACGCAAGTATACGAAGCGTAATATGATTAGGCACATGTCGGAAACAGTATCGACAAAGCCAGTAATATAAAGACTGCTTGCATAAGAGATTGATTTCTGTTGACAAACGAAGCTAATGTCGATTCCAAGCATTTGTTTACATCAGTTCTTTCAAATCCATTACTACTTCCTACAGAAAAGCATAGGTAAACCTACACGCAAACAAACACGCGTGTTTCTCTGCATGCCTAAGCACAATCTTCTAGGTTAAATATTTTCCTCTCTAACAGTTTGTAAAACAATGGTAATTCAGAAATCTATAGACTGCAAACGTTTCTACATTTTAAGTGTTGCATTGTTCGGTATAGAGGAATACAATGGATGGCTTTTCTGCAAAAAGAAGAACATTAGTGGTCTTTTTAGTTATTATTTAATACAACATTCTTGACAAGCATTGTGCTTCTATTACATTAACTTCTTCCTTCATTTTGAAAATCACTATCCCCTTATTTTTTATGGCGATGAAACTTTGGCTATAATGGAAATTGTTCTTTCACCTTAGCCGTGTATGGACATGAAAGGAAGAATCAGACTCGAAACACGGCCGGGATATTCAGGGTATAAGTTACTAGTTTGGTGTGGTTCACTTTATAAGCGTTTTTACACACTTAGCCCAACAAGCCTCACTTTCTTGAAGCATTTTATCTGAAATATCTGTTGAAATGTTTACTGTTCCATTGCAAGTTAAAAAGTTTAACTTGTGGAAAGATGAAAGGCCAAAGAGTAAGAAGCCTCATGAACGATTGCAATGTCTTATTTGTCCAAAAATTCTGATTTCAATGTCTAGCTCTACACGTTCATTCATTCCAGAAAAATATAAATGCAAAATAAAACAGAACCTATCTCTCTCACCAGCTGCCTCTTAGTTACTGACGTGGCCGGAGGGGTTGCACGAAAGTTTCCTGCAGCTCTGTGCAAGGTGTTGCCAACCTGTCGTAATTACTTACTGAACATCTTTCAGAGGAATGTTGTATACTCTTTCTTCATTTGCTATAAAGCGCATGTAGTCTTTCGAGGATATGCCAGGGAAAATACCTAAAATACCAATGAAATCGTATACATAATGCTAACAGATAATTGCTTCAAAGAACAATGTAATGTAACCATTGTGAAATCCAGGATGAAAGATGAACCAATATTAAAATGAGGGGAAAGAATTTATTTTAAACGATTTAAGGGGAAAAGCCAATGGAAAGAAAAGCGCGTGTCATTGCAGCACAGAAGTCAAATGCATTTAGAACAGCCTGAAACATATGGATGAGGGTGTTATTGAAGGAAATTTACAACTGAAGGTTGATTTTCATACAATTGAATTAACTATCTTAAAATTGTATTACATAAAGATCTTGTAAACTGTCCGTATAACTCTATCAATGAGTAAATATGATTATATCATCTTTAAAAGTACACCCAGTGCCAAGAAACTTTGATATATTAAAATTTGTCATGAAAACCAATATAACTATTTTAAATGATCGCAGCATTACTAAACAGAGCACTTTACCTGAATCAAAGTCACGAAATATGTAGCGAAAGGAACAGAAGGCAGTCTCCGTAATCCCAAATGTGCATAATCATCTATAAAACTGAAGCTGAAAAAAGTAAATGTTAAATGTGTGAACACTCTTTAGCTCAGAAGCTGAAAAAATGGCCAGAGAAGCCTCTCTTCTGTGTCAGATATAAAAAGTATTCATTACCACTTACTTCGTCATACAATTCTTCACTAGTAATGGGCTCATTCAGAAGTTGTTTATTGAAAATTTAAACGCCTACTCAAAAAGCAATATCTGTAAGTACGACCTACCGTGCACGTAATCTGCTCGGCTATTGTCATTGCAGATTTTCAAAGAAAAAATAGTAGTATTATTCTCATAGTCATTTTATCCATACATTTCCTACTAAATATCTTAAAAAGCGTATGTAATATTAAAAGCATGTGCTATTTAGAGAAAATACTTAAAAGTAAACTTGAGTTGCTATTTTGTAAACTTTGTTATTGACTTTGTTCATTACCATAGATCTAACTCTATTAATGATTTTCATTTACTACAGTCCACTAAACTATAACTACTATTATTATCATCATCACTACTGCCACTACTAGTATTGTTACCACCACCACCACTACTACTATTACTACTACTACAACCCTCAGAGGCCCACTTTTTGTGGGTATGGGCATGGCGCAACCGAGGCACAATAAATAGATACTTTGTTTCTACTATTTTGGGCGAGCTCTGATCTGTCTTTAGTCTATACGCCTCTCTTGGCACCTCTTCCTTGTCCGATCTTGTAATAGAGTCCTTTCCTCTCCTTTCCCTATGTGGTCGATATTTCTTTGTGCTGATTACTACAACTGCGGACAATTTCTATAATCAAAATAGAGAATTATTCACGTGATAACTAATTAAGAGAAAGAGCCTCCTTAACCCCAGAACCTGTCGATGCTCGTGGTGTTAGGGTAGGCCCCACCCGATCGTCATCCAGTGACTGCCAGGATTCCTCTGTGGCTCTCCAGGGTGAGATCCTAGTAGTGCTACTGGAAAATTAGAGTTTTCTCCCTCTCCACGAAGAGACAGGACAAGTGCTACTTCTTGTACACTACCGTCAAGTAGTTCTGGCGATGTCCTTAAACACAAAGTGTTTTAACACACCATATATAATACGTTCAAGTTCTGATAAAACGGAGGGCAAGGTTAGGTCACTTCGCACTTCCAGTAGTAGTTGTTAAAGGGGATGGCATGAGTTCGCTGAGAGTGAGTATGAAGAACCTTTTTACGTGATTATTACGCGATTAAATATTTTTATCTCTGGAATAATGCACTAGTGTAAATCCCAAATTGGAAATTAAGACTTATATAATGGAAACGAAACATATCTCTGATCCATGGTCAGCTGGGTTAATGAGAAACAAGAGACTTACCATTTGAATTTAAGATCAAGCTCGACACTAAGGATATCCAATCTGTAGGAGCTCAAACGGATCAGCAGGTATCAGAAGTGAATGCAGAGATAAGGCAAAAGAAATAAGAAAGGCTGCATAAATCCGGGAAGAACTTATCGCGGTGTAGAATACGAAAGAGATAAAGAAGTTAAAGGCCGAGTATTGGCCGGAATGCAGAGTTACTGGCAGGAAACCATGTTTTGACTGTTGCTGAAAGAAATCTAATCATTCTCACAGAAATCCCAGACATGCGCTACAGTATTGTTAAAATTTTCAAAGAACGTTACCTGGAACTTCTAGGCGTCAAAGAATCGGACAAAGAATATGAAGGAACTGCTTTTTTGACATCTATAGCTAAAGTTCCTGTGGCTGGAGGTCTTTCTACCACTGGCGTTTTGTTTTTAAACTTGCTCCGAAGAACGTTGATGATGACAAAAACTACTTAGTAATATCTCAAAATTGCTAAATCTGGCCCTGCAACTTGGGAGAACCAAGATCCGTATATCTATCCTAGATAAATTTAATATTCAATTGTTTCGAAATATATATTGTAAACTCAAGTTTTCAAATTTTACTACATATGAAACTACATAGAAATCGTGGATTTATAGAAGGAACCCTAAAGCGATAAGGAATACAGGAATAAGGGATACAGAGGCAATTATTGTCAACCCCGGAAAGAGAACGTATGCACAACTATTGCAGGAAATAAAGGGACAAGTTCACTTAGAGGGGCTTGAGATAGAAGTGCAAAATATACGGAAGACACGCGGGGGAGAAATGTTACTGGCCATTAAAGGGGGCAGAGATAAGGATGGCCACTAAGGTAAGCCATTGTAACTAAAGTTCCCTACTTGCAGGTAAGATATGCTCAGAGGTATGAAATGCTCTTTCCTATATACGACATTGACGTCTTCCAAGTACAAAAGAGGTACAAGAAGCAATGGCGCGGATCATGGATGTGGAACATACCAATGTTAAAGTCAAATCACTGAAAGACAATTGGCCACTATGAGATTAAATTCCTGGGCCAAAGACTTCGGTAACTGGAGGGAGTTAGGAATGGTTGGTGCTCCTGCAGAGCCAAGGAACGTGTTGCCATAATCCGCAGTTTTAACTGTCAAGAATATGGACATCGGGCACCCACCTTTACAGGTCCCAGTAGAAGAGCGGTCTGCCTAAATTGTGGGATTGGAGGACACTTGGCTGCAGGTTGTACCAAGGAGCAATTCTGCATAATATGTGATGTAAAGAAACATTATTTGGAACAAGCGATGCCCTAGTTTTTGGAAGTTGATCAATGCAGCTAGAGGGAAGTCCATTGGAGGCTAGAGAGAGGCCTCATTATGCATGATATTGCTTCCGGACATATAAATAATGCACGGAAACATTAGACCAGCAATGGATCATATGCACCAGATAGTAGAAGAGTATCGTGCTGATACTATAATTGTCCACTCATTTGCTTTCTTTATATCATTGTCAACTTCAACAGATTGAGACCCTGTGGGCTCTATAATTTTTGCTTTACCTCTTGTTCTACGTATGACAATAATGTTACGATTACTAACTGACGTAGACACAATAAATCCCTTCATGGACTTCATGTTCGAGTAACGTTTTAAGAATGGTTCTGATTGTATTATATCGTTTAATTCTCAGTAACTCATGCTGAGGGCAATTCCCAAGCACATGCAAGAGTGTTTATATCTCATTGCAGTGTCTGCAGTGGTTTGTGTTTAGGGAGCGCCCTGGGAATGAATTGATGCTACCATTGCAGTTTTTTAAACACACCATGCCATTCAGAACATGACAATCTATTACTTTTCAAAATCCACGAATTATCAAGCGGAACTTCTGAAAATATACGTACACCTTTGCTTTTGAGAGGATAACCACACCAATGTTCTTATTCCTAATGTCGAAGGACCTCCCTGAGTATTTTAATAGTTTGATTAAAAGCGGAAAATAGTATAGGTTTTAAATTGGAAAAAAAAAACTTTAAATGATCAAACCATTTACGTGGCGATGATCGAAAATCCCTCGGAGAACCTTTTACAGTACACACTTGTGACTCAACAATGTGCGACGCTCATTTAAACTGAAAACCTTGAATATTAAAAAATTTTAAACAAATTTACAGGTTTATTTCTCAATGACTGTTTTGGAACTTTCGATGATATGCTAATTATATTTTCCTGTTAAAATGTTTTTACAGTGATTAATATTTATCAATCAAGCAATTGTAAACTATAAATCAATCTTGTAATTGTAATTATAAAATAAATCAATTCATTGTTAATTATTCGCTTAACAATGTTTCATAATTACTGTGAATGAAAGCGATATTTCATATAATTTACAATTATTGAGTTTTTAGCGACAAAAAAACTAAAATAAAATAAAATCAAGGTGAGAATATCTTTACGATGCTTTGTAAAATCAATGACCGGTCTGTTTTCATCACTCCACCAAAGCAATTTAGAAAGACGGTGACTTGTATAACACATCCATTACTTTGCTCCAATATGGTAAGAATAAAGTGCCATGTGCTTTAACTTTCACGGAAATGTCCAACATATAGCATCCCGAATCCTATGCAGCAGTGAATAAGGCTCGTTTTTTAAAACATCGTGCTGGAATAGCTCAAGTCGAACCCCATAGTTGTGCAGAATATACCACGTTAAATTTTCAGGTCACTGCCTCTCTTTTCCCTCTCTTCTTGTCCCAAACAGTCGAGAAAGGAAAACGGTGTCCAGAAAAGTACTCCCAGGAGTTTTTCCTTCCCCTTTTTGTGATTTTAAGTTAAGAGCGGAAAGCGAAAGAGAAGCCTTTTCTTACATATATATTTTTAGTGCCAAACATTGACGATAAACTATTCCGCAGTACAGGCATCAGGATAAAATACGTGCAGTCTCCAGAAATCACTGCAAATTTACACCTGCTCTTGTCAGGAGCTGTATAAGGAAAAACGAATGATTTTAAAAATCCATTAACGAAAAGGATTATTATTATTATTATTATTATTATTATTATTATTATTATTTATTAGAATAAGCTAGCAATTTTGTTATTTTTCTATTGAATTTTATATTGTTATGGTAGAAAAAATATGTTATATTTTATTGAATAATGTACAATTTTTGGATTTGGAATACGTCTTAAAAGATTCACATTTTTAAGCACAAGTACCTTATTTTTTATAAAATATATATTTTGCTATAAATCTTCTATATGAAATATTTCATTTATAATCGAACAAGACGTTAAAACTTTTTATTAAATGCTTCTGGAAGTCAATGAGTTTTTTTTAATTGAAGCATCAAGAGATAATACTTTCTGCAAAAGATCAAATCCCTGTTTCTAGTACATTTTGTTAAAACAAATGTTACATATATATGGCATTTTAAGAAAAATTGCATCTCTGTAAACAAATATATTTGGAATTGTGCACTGCGGAAACACAAATTAAAAGTTTACATTACGTCCATTTTGATACTTTCTTAATGGTAAAAAAGTAAATAAATTCAGTTTAAAATATTGAAACACACATTAAAATACACCATTTAAAATGTATTAACTATCGGTTTCCAAAAAATATGTCCGGAATCAGAAACAGCTTACAAAAATTACATTTTCTTATAACAGTTTGATTTAGCGTGCGGTGGAGGGTTAGCATACACCACATGAGTGGCCTTTATTGTCGAGACATGGACTCGCTCTACAGTTAACTGTTGAAAACTCTCCTGCACACTGAAGTAGCTGCGCGCGAGCGGGGGATTCGAAACAACTCTCAATTCATTCCGAATTTATTTTCCCGCTACATGTTAAAAACACCAGTAATGGGAAAAGTGTTATCTTATTCTATATAAGTAAGAAAAGTGTACGTTTAAAGTGACTGCAAGATGAAAATAATTGCATTCAAAGGCAACTCCTTAGAACGAAATAATATATTAATAATGAATTGTTTACAGCAAACAGCTTATCATAAGCTTTAATTTAGTATTAATTTAGTTCGTATATTTCGAAATATTTCAGAACTAGTAGTTCGAATTTTAAAAATAATCTGATTTCATATCCTTCTAGCATATTAATAATTGACGATAAATCAGTAATATATCTCAATTAGTTTCAACTAATGCAAATAAGGATATAAATATCAAATATCAGGTTGAAACTGATTACAACCAATTGTTTCTTACTTAAATAAGAATAATTGATACGTCAATGCTTTTGAATGCAAATCAAATGTTATGATTAACTATATTCCTTGATTAGAGTGTTCATTCAAGTGAACCTTGATTTCATTGATGGTATAGCCCAATGATTAGAATTATTAAAAAGATAATTTGGTATTAATTCATGTGAAAATATTTGAGTTGAAAAGAGCGATTGTTATAGGAAGAATAAGAGCAATTTCTACATTAAAATTAAGAAAATAACAGTAATTAGGAAAAACTGAAGAGAGAAGGGTAGTCGAGATGAGTTAAAAGGATCAAATCCACATTCAAAAGGAGAATTTTTTTTCTCGGTCTTCAATTTTTTTTCATAATAAATTGGTTGTGATTAAAACAATTCAGGAAATTAATAAAATACGTGTTGCAATTGTGATTAAAATATAAATTATTTACTCTTTCATAATAGACTTTTTGGCACAGATTAGTGCAGAAAATTTAGATTTTGCATATATGATATTCTTATCTTATGTAGTGTAATGGTTTATGAGTGTTTTTTTGTTGTTATACCCATAATTTGCAGGAAGTTTACTCTCCCCTGTCTCTATAAGTTCTCAAGGTTTCCATTAAACTAAACTTACATGAAATTATAATAATGTTTGTTATTCCTGTTTGAACAAAATATGCACAGATATTTACATTTTATCCATATTTTAGGTATTAAAATAATATCTGTGTTTAAAAAAATTAATTAACGAAACGTTATATATTTCACAGTATTTAGGTGATTTACGTAAAAGGAATTTTGATAGCATTCATTTGTTTTAACTGGTGTCTAAAGTTTTCAGGTGAGTCCATGATATAAAACACAAAAAGAAAACGTTTATGGTACCTTTTTAAGTCTAAAGAATAATTACCGCCTTTATTGCTTTCATACGAAGGATCAGCCGTATGGAAAATGATTTACAATATATTAAGGAATAATTTGGTTCAACCATGGGTTGTACAAATGCTAATAATGGAACATTATATAGAATAGCATTTCTCAACTTATGGTTTTCGACACACTGAGACCAGATTTTATCCAGAACAGGTGACACACTGAAGGGTTCTGAGGAGGCATTTGATTGTTCGCGAAATCTCCAGGTGGTGCAAGGAATCAACAGAAATAGTAACATGTTAATAAAATATTACTATTCCTTATTGGATTATTTATATCCTTCAAAGGGGGTTTCGGATTTAAAATGGTTGAGAATTACTACTATATAACAATGAATAGCGAACAACGAGGCAGAGATGGCCTGCTAGAACCTCCAGGGTATACTAGATTCAATTTGAGATAGATTAGCGGTAGCCCATATGGTAAACGTCGTTTGGTGTTGTACGTAAAAGGGTTAGATCATTCCCAAAATAGGGCAGTCTCAGAATTTTCCAGCCTACTTGTGGCTGCCGTCGCGCGGAGATAAGCGGAAGAGCGGCCTAAGTACCAAGTACCGCCACCTTTTGGTCAGCACAATAAATATACACGTTTCCCAAGATTACCTTGCCGTGGTTCGACGAGAGACTTGAGTTCACCCTGATATTCACGTTAGAAGAATAAACTATATCAACAAAGTAAATAACGAAGCGTTATTTGTCGTCATTTTCGGAATCTTGTTCCACTCAGACCCGGCAAGCACATAGCCACCAAAATACAGTGAAACGCCCGCGAGAGAGTCTCGTTGAAGAAGAGTGGGGCCATTAACAAACATTCGCCATCCACAATCTGGTTTCAAATATTTAAGAGATGTCCGTCTAACTCAATCACTTAAAAGGCTTTTCAATGATCATTGTTGCATCTACTGGTCAAAATGGTATGAACAATTATTTAATTAATTATTAACCGCCTGATGGGGGATATTATTGGTATTTAATGTACATTTAATTTAAAACTGCTGACCTTAAACTTTTTAAATCCTCTTTGTTAATCTACAGGCATTTTTAATGAATGCAGATGGAGGATTGTGTAATTCAGAAAGACATACACGCGCACGCGCGCGTGCACACATGTATTGATTTATTTAAATATTAAGAATGAGTATTGGAAATCTCCAAACTCAGATCTCACTTACTGTATAAACAATAGACGTCCATGCAAAGAAGAATAAAAGTAAAGTAAAGCCAGAATTACTGCTTGATCGCCTCATAGGAGGAATGAAATAGAATGGTATTAAATTCCCTAAAAACGCATCGTTACGGAAATAGTAGAGGGCGTTAATCTGCAGCAAAAATAATATATTTTCGGCAAACTTTGAATTTTGTCCCTGTAATAATTTATTTAAACACAGCTGTCGTTTAAATGCAGGGTAACTGGATGTTGCACGAACTTGTAGAAACTTTTCGTCCCTTGTGAGACCAGGTTAGCTTGGGATTTAATTTTGGCTTACAAAGCCTACAAGACCAGCAGAACAGCGACGTTTATCGTAAACCAAAAGGGTAAAATTCTATTTCAATTTCAAATGTTGTCGTCCTGTGTGCGTTTGTGTCGAAAAAGAGAGCTTAAGCGGAAAACGTGTTTTGCCGGTGTTCGCTTTGACGAGATAAAGGGGATATGTATTTTATTTGAGATTGGCAATAATAAAAAAGAGCGAAAGTGTTCTCATTAGTTTAACAAAATTGAACACGCGGTCGAGTTGGTTTAAATGGAAGCTATAAAGGGAAATGTTTAAAGCGCTTTAATTTCACATTTCCATCTCCCTAAGATAGCAATGCCTATCACCATTAAAAAGGATTATGAACATCAGAATGCTCTGCACAACATGCTCAAAGCTCTCAGAGCCGATTAGGAAAGCTAAAAGATATTAAAAAGAACTATCTAATAAGTGTGAAACCTATTTTTGTAGTTATGCATGGAAAATTCAAAACTCGGCAAAGAATTACACATTTGTAAAATATGAAATTGATCTAATCGTACAATGATGCAGTTACTGAGTACATTAATAATGATGATAATTATTTTATTGTTGTCATTTGACATTCCATACTATGTATGGAACGAGGCACTGGTTTCTAGCGTTAATGCAATACAAAATGTTGAAATGAACAAATCACTTTTTGAGCAATTAAGTATTTTCTGCAAGGTTCTTAATCCTGTAAAACAGCTACATTACCTGTTATTGAAATTCACAGAGTTATAAATCTTCATAAATATTCCATTTACAACATTTTATGTCAATCCTATTAAAATCAAGTGTCATTAATGACAATTTTGTTTCTAATATTATTTACAACGATGCAAACTGTTATGCTTCAAGGATTTTGTATTTTGATATTCGCATAGAAATTAACGATATCTATTCCTAAAAATCAAGATTACTATTATAAATATGCATAAGTGCTAAACAAATGACCGCCTAAAACCTAAGTAATTTCAGGCACGAGAGCACTAAAACAAGAGAGCAAAATGGCAAAAATACTAAGATACCTTGGTATATTTAAAAAGTAATTAATACTACAAGTTTTACTTGAGCTTAAAAATTTTGGTTGTAACATTCCTATTAATTACGAATGTTTCAAAATATCAGTAACAAATGGTATGAAAGGATGTGTAAATATCTATAACGGTATGCTTTCTTGCTAGGTTAATTGGTTACTTGCATTACTTTTATGCCACGGAATTTAATTAAATGCATATTCTTTTATACATACATATACCCATGCATAAACAGCAAATAAATATCAAACCCAGAAGGTGGCTGGCGTATTTTAATAGCGTGTATACAGAATACTGCGTGAAACAATGGGGGAGCGTGATTGTCTCCTAGAAAACCTCCTTTAACTCTCCCAATACCATTAGTAAACGGATAAATAAGGGATAGCGAAATAATATTGGGAATTAAAAACTTAAAAAACAGAAAAACACCCGGAATTGAAGAAATATCAATTGAATTTATAAAATTCTCTTTAGTAGCTCCGGAAGTAATAGACGTCCTGCTAATCGCATTTGATAAATTATTAAATGGAGTAAAATATCCAGAAGCATGGCCAATGGCGATGATGCAGCAAATAATAATAATAATAATAATAATAATAATAATAATAATAATAATAAAAAAGAGTAACTCACAGGTGTCAGAGAGCTACAGGGATATATTACTATTATCTATGGTCTGTAAAGTATATTCCAACATATGATCGATTAAGAGGGATGGGCCAAGCAATTTCAAGCAGGTTTCAGGAAAGGGTTTTATTAGCTTATAGTAAGGTGGTAGTTGGTGCTGGTTGTAGTGGTAACAATGCTTGTCTTCTAAACCCAAGATCGCGGGTTCAAACCGGCAGGATCGATGGATTTTTTCGGGAGTAAAATCCTAAGTATGGCTTCCTTTGGAAGGGAAGTAAAGCCGTGGGTCCCGTATCGTACATTTACGGCACGGAAAAGAATCTCAAAAAAGAGGCCTCTGAGCAAAATTTGTCGGCAGTTTCACGCCCTGAATTGAATGGGAGGCTGATGATCTGAGTTGTCAAAGAGCGTCCATAAATAAATATATAAATAAATAAACTGGATAATATATTCGTTTTAAAGACGCTAATAGACATGGACTTAAAAAGAAAATGGGATTAAGCATGAAGCGTATTTGTTGATTTTAAAATAGCCTTCGACAGTGTTTAGAGCGAGCTCTGGGGGTAAAACTGTGTGAGAGATTTGTTTCCAACAAAATGAAAAAAAAGCTCTGATGTAGATATACAGCGATGTGAAAATCGTGTAAATCGGAATGTAGAGGGGTTCGTTAAGGATGCATTTCTAGCTCCGTTATTGTTCAATGTATTTGTAGATGATGTATCGGATGCGCTATTAACGGGGAAATGAATGCCCCTAAAGTGAACGGTACATGTATTCTTGCATTTTTGTATGCTGATTTAATTCTTTTTTCTCTAACAAGAGATGGTTTGCAGAAAGATATTCACATCCTAGAACATTATTGCTGAAAGGTAAGGTGGTAAATGTTAACAAAACTAAAACAATGACACTTACAAATGACAGAGATCAAGAAATACTAATTATTATTATTATTATTATTATTATTATTATTATTATTATTGGGAGCAACCTATATATGAGCGGGAAATTGAACAACCACTTGTCAGTTATTAATTACAAAGCAAGAGGTCAATATTCCTAGATAATCTAGAGAGGATGTACAATGTTTTGAATAAATTTCTTCTGGTATATGAAAATGAAATATTGCAATGGGGAAGACCTGAACATGTAAAAAATTCAAGTCGATTTTGGTAAAGAGTTCTCGGGCTCTCCAATGGAATGTCAAACTGTGGGATTATGAGAGAGGGAGTTGCTATGAAAATACGGTTAATAGTAAAACAAGGATGGTGAAATACCGGCTTAGATAATGCAGAAAGCCCAGTTAACACTTCGTGCTGAATGCTATAGACACTACAAAATATAATACCATCATTTTGTGCTGCAGAGGTGGAAAGAGGAATCAGAGGAATTTTCCTGCATTCAATATGGCAACTGGGCGCTGAAAATAATAAAAATATACAGAAGAACGTTGGAACAAGGCTAGAGGATATCAGAAGACAGGAAATCGAGGCAGAATGTAACCGAAATTTCCCTTGATACTATCAAATAATCATGTTTACACTGAGAGGTTGAAAGGCTAAGAAAATACCCACTGGGAATACCTGAGAAAATCGCTGTGTGGAGATAAAATGTTTAAGGCATGTAGAAATCCAATGGTAAGCTGGGACCTGTTTGCGTATCGTACTAGTTGATTGAATATGGTAGTTTTCCTAGGCAAAGGGCGCAAAACTAGAAAATAATTTCTTTTCTGTTTAGAACGCCCCAACCAGTGTAATTGTACGAGTAAATAACACATATTGTACATAACTTTCCATTTTTAAAAATGGTTATATTTATTATTATTGATGATTAATGTTTTATTATTTGTTTCACCTTCAATTTATGTATTATACTTAAGCATTGGTGATCGATGGTCCATGCATAATGCATATTTCTAATATGTATACAGAATTTTATAGCAAGAGAGATATACCGCTAAATGATCGAATTTAAATTTGGGGTAAGGTGAGATTTCAAATCAAAATAATATAACATATAAATATTCTTATTTATTTTACTGTTTCTAACATAATATAAACAATCAAAATTCCAAACCAAGCCGTTTTATTTGAAGGTATATATTTAATTTTCTCAATAATCCCTTTAAATGTAGAATATGAGTTTTGTAAATGAATATGGAGATTTCAATGCGTAAATATTTAGAATATGATTTTTTTTTTTTAGTTCCAGCCCAATGTTCTCGTGAATTTGTGGGCAATCCCCCGGTGTGGCGGATTTCTGAGGCAGGAAGTCCATGGGGCGCCGCTACAATGTTCCAGTGAAGGTGAATTGATGGTGATACGGTACACCAGGGTACGTTCTTAAGGCTTACCAATCCACACCAATGAACACCATTAAGCATTATCCTATGAAAGGAAAAATCTCTATGACTGCATCGACAATCGAACCCGCGACCTCTGTGGATCTGATCAAATATGAAATTGAAGAAAAAGAAAATGTTGGTGATATTGGTGGTTAGGGTAGTAATGACAACGAAGCTGTTGGTACAATGAGTTAAAAGAGGAGAAAGAAAAAGTAATTATAGAGAAGTTAAAATACATGAGGTTCATTTTATGCAAGCAATTATCTATATAATCAAGAATATACCATAAATATAAATTATTAATAATAAAAAGAATTCAAAACTAATTGTCATCTATCATTTCAAAGTTGATTAATGAATAGTCTTTAAATTAAACGGCACATATCAATAAATTACTGTTGAGGATTATAATGCTTTTTCTCAGTTGTGTTTCTTGTTTGTTTAGCCCTAATGTTGCTGGGCAATAACAGTTGGACTAGTAGCAGAAGCACATTGTTCATAACAGCACTAATACTGGAACAGTAATTAAATACGTTATAGAAATATACCTTCTTGTTTATTTATATTGAAGTTTAAAGGTTGAAACAGTTCTTGTGATCAGTCTCCACTGAGATATTAATGTAATATATATTTTGTAAAACTGTTACTATAATTTGTATATTGAAATAAATAATGTCGATATTAAGTATATGTTTCCTAAGGTACTATTTTAAGACAATTTTTTTTTAAGAATAGGAATTTCTCTGGTGTAACTGTCTACAGAAGGGCAAACTAAGAAGGGAGATTACAAATCAAAAGGAAGGGTAAATACAAGAGACAACTGGTGTTATGTCGCTTCTTGAATGACATAACATTTTTAAGGGTCAGTTGGAATCGGGAATATTGTGTGTGTGTTAAGGGGATGAACTCTCGCCGTTTTAGGCGGTTTACTTTAAACCAGTCAATTATAGATAGATACTTTTAATTGTCGAAGTGCAAACGTGCACTTGCATGTATAGACCCCGACGGTTTTGTCACGTATAAGCTTAGGCGATTTGAAATGCATATAAGGAGACGTTTACTATCCTCGAGCACCAGTTATTTCGGCAGTTCTTTTGGCAGATACAGTTTTTATGCTGAGGGCGCGCTCGCGTGAAATATGTAACATCCAAGCTGGATTCCAACTACCGTCTCCGCGGCGCAATGAATTTATTAAGTTGGAGAATGGGTCAACGCTATAACGCCAAGTTCTATCGTTTGCAGAAACACCAGAGGTTTCAATTGTAAAAGATATTACGATTGATAAATCACTGTATATACTATGTCATATCGCGTAATTATTAACATAGCTAATCTCCTCTCCCAGTAAAGCAGCGACTCAACAAAATTGCGAAAAAAGACCCTGAGGTGTTATTGTTATGTAGCGTGAACAACGACAGAGATGATCATCACAATCTACAATACCACTTCGTAATTTGGTGTCCAACCCGGGTCACGCAACTGACCAAACCCGGCTACAAGGTGTAATAAGCACGAATTTTACTGGATTTCAATGAAACGCATATTATGAAGGAAAACTGGAGCTGTAAAAATATTGTAAAAAGTATACAATAGTTATAATTCTATGAATAATATAATTGAACTTCAGAATTACGGAAATGGAAAAAACTAAGGCGAAGTGTTTCTGCGATTCTGTAATACTACACTTATCGCACTGGTAACGTAATAAATAAGTATTCCTATCTAAATAAGCATTCTCACATATTTTTTAAAATAATCTATACACATGACAAACTTCTGATAAAATATTTATAAAAACCATCAAGCGCTCTAGCATATCTGTATGCTGACTCGTATTTTATAATAAGACTACCGTGATATTAAGTAAGACACCTTCGTGATTATTAGCTGTGTGCTCGACGCAGTATCTCTTATGAGCTTAGGCTTAGGAAACTGCATGTGTTGGCGTCAAGCGGAAGATGGTTTCCGCTCCCCTACTTGCTGCACTAGAATCTCAGAAGGTCGTGAAGATTAAGCCGTCAGCAGTACCTAACTTGTCCCTTCCATCTTCGTCATCAATTTCCCTCTCCGCACCCCGACCCCTCGGTTTATCAAGTTCCCTCAAGTCTCTAATTTTCTCTCCCAACCCACCCTCGCCCTTAATGTTAATCACCCTGACTTGAACAATTTTGGGCAAGGGATCTCAATCACAACTTCTTCTTAATTAAAAGGGAAATGAAAAGATTTTTAGCCAATCCCCCCCTCTCACCCTATTTCTTTTCATTCTAGTCTGCATTTTACTTTATTTTAGTCTTCCCTCGTCCAATTTTTATAATAGAAAAATGGGCGACTGCATATAAGGATCGGATGGTTTTGTTTCGGAAGGATGGGGAATATTAATGGCTGGCGCGGTGACAGGAGAGATATAAAAGAGAGGGAAAAGAAGAAAGAGAATGGATGAGATCAAATTATTGCAAGACTCCGGTTCACAGAGCCTTCTTCTTAAGTAGTGAACACTGTTAATGTATCTCAGACAGAGCTAAGCTCAGAAACAATTCTTACTTACCGAAGCATTACTTCAAGTGTCAGGAACCCTTTGCAATGAACTCCTCAAGAGCGGATATTAGTAGCAATGGCCTCATGTAATTCTTAGGAATTAAAATGTTTTAAAACATTGAACAAAATGAAATCAGCTAAGTAACTTTTCTTTAAGAAGATGTAAGTTTCTTCATAATTGCTTCTGTATTGGTGCAGCACTTTACTACAGAATGATTCACCCAAACTATTGTCTTTAATAATAATGTGGTGACGTCCGTACTTCACTTATTGTTTCTTCAGACAATCTTTTGTCTCCCAAATGTTCATTGAAAAGGATTCCTATTGCCTCCAACCTTTCAATTAATGTCTCTGTGAGTTCAGCAATATTGTTTTCCCCCTTTTCTAGAAATATTTTATATTGTAACTTTTGCCCAATTATCTGATATTGCTGCTTGTTACGAGCATAAATTGAAAAAATGCAAAAATATAACATCCTAAAAGTATCCTCTATATTTTATTAATTCATTATTTGTTATATTTAATTCAGCAGATTTCTGCTTTTATTGTTTCAATACTTTCCCTAATTTTCCCAGAGTTAATGTCACTAAAAGATTCATCATGATGTAAACCGTCAATTATGATTACACAATACAGCTCTGTAATATTCATTGCTCCTTATGCTTCCTTAATTCTATGCTTTGTTAGGTAGTTTTCTCTTGTATATTTTAGTTCATGTTCTTCATACTCTAGCCGATTTACATACCTTTTCCAAAAGTATTCTAAGTACTTTACCGAAGTGGATTGCGTTGTTACTGTCGGAAGAGGATAGTACTAAGTTCCTTCAGTCTTGCTCAAAAGCTGGTCGTTTCTGCCTAAGCGCCCTTCAGGAGGAATTGATGTATTGTAGAAACATGTCGGTCAGTTTTCACGGATGGGGAGCTGTGGTTGTAGACGGCGTTGCTAAGAATGTTTTCAGATAGATTATCCCAACTCCCATCCGAAGAGCTGGGACAGAAACCGTTCCAAAGCGTGCATCACGGGATTTGAACCCGGGACATTCCGAATGCTAGTCTCAACATTTGTCACTTGTCTACTCCATTGCTTCCTTACTTTGTTTTTTATTAATTGCACATTTTATTTTTATTCAACTTTTAATAAAAGTCATAATTTAGCACTCTGTGCAAGATAGGTACAGTTTAAAAAACACGTCATCTATAACAGGAATTTTTTTAGTTAATAGAAGTTCCTTAAGGTGTCTATATCACTTAAATCACAGTGCTGATTCTTGAAGTTTTGAACACGAAAAAATTTTTACTTCATAGCCTTTCTCGCCATTGAATTCCATATTGCCTTTAGTATCTTTGGCATTTTTAGCTTGCCTGACTCTTGTACTAATAAAGTTATTTCATTAATGTGGAGTCTATAGCATTTTCTGAAGCATTTAAAACACAGCTGCATTTTCCCTATGTATTACATTCCCAAGGACACCGTAAATCCATTTAGAATGTGTATTGACTTAATGTTTATATGATTATGCACAATCATGGAGTATTTGGAGAATTTTTCGGATATGCATTAACAATAGTAGCTAAGGCTATTTGCGTATCTATTTATTTAATTTACTGGTTTTACAAGTAATTCTTGATATAATGATTATGCCATTTTACAAAACTTCATCTAATATGGTAATTTTAAATCGTTTATATGTACTAGTGTAGATGAATGCGTGTGTACCGAGCTTTAGATTTAAATTTTTACTGCCCACACCATGTTTTACGTCTCGGCTACTAAATGTGCCGCACCCGGCGATGCCGGTACTTCCACTCCGTTTTTTTTTTTTTTTTTTTTTGCAACGTATATACATTTTCACCATATAGAAGATTATGTCGTCCTCTTTCTTTGGTATTAGGAAAATGCATTCTGATTAACAAGTTCGGCCATTGATTTAATTTATATTGGTGTGCTCCATATCCCCCCCCCCAAAAAAACTATTTGGCTAATTTCGAGAGGATTTTAAAAACTGATTTTCAAGATTTTTGTCCATTTCATATAGTTTTTGCTTGTGTTTTTTTTTCTTCTTTTTTGTTTTACGTT